>NIVC01000032.1:544088-856588 GCA_002269645.1 Macrostomum lignano | reverse complement strand
TTATACAAACTAAAGACACTGTCCAAACTAAAGATACTTTATACAAACTAAAGACACTGTCCAAACTAAAGATACTTTATACAAACTAAAGACACTGTCCAAACTAAAGATACTTTATACAAACTAAAGACACTGTCCATTCTAAAGACACCCTGTCCAGACTAAAGACATCACGTTAAGGACATCAGTACGAAAATGGTTCAAGTACAAGGCCAAATACCTGTGCATCACTGCAGCATTGCCAATTTCAATTAGTCGTTTCAAAACAGATTCTGACAATTTGATAGAGTTAGTTTATTACTGGTCAAGAATTGCTGCATCAAACAAACGCAGAGACAAGTTAGAAAGGGCGACGACAAGCTGCAATTGCTAGTAACGAACCACCCGGGCCCCGAAAGAACAGAGACAGAAATAGAAAGCTTCAGCAGATGCGCAGATGGTCCAAACTTCTTCGCGTGCTGAAAGCATTTTAGTTTAGGTTTAAACAAACAGGAAGTCGGATTTTAAACTAGCAGACTTTGTGCCAAAAAGGACGCAAGAGAAGGTTAAAGGTCTGGTGAAGAAATTTGTCTTCTGATGTCAGAGAATACGTATGCAATTGCCGATTGCTACGGTGATAAAAAGTCTAAATTTCGATTACACATTTCGATGGCTATAATTTGGATTATAAAAGTAGCATCCAATATTGCATATTATAGCTATTTACACTTATTATTCATAAACATTCATTGCAATCTTAAATAATCAAGTAAGATTGACGATAACTTAGAAAAGTCATAATAAATAGTCATAACAGTCATAAACAGCCATAACAGGCATGGTAATCATAACAGTCATATCAATAATAAACATTCATAATAATCATAAACAGTCATACCAATCACAACAGTCATAAATAGTCAACAGTCATCTATTGTTATAATAGTCATAAACAGTCATAAATAGTCATAACAATCACAAACAGTCATAGCAGTCATAAACAGTCATAACAGTCATAGCAACCATAACAGTCCTAACATCCAGTAGTCATTCCAGCTGTCACTGCAGAAATGAGATCATAGCCCGTGACGTATTACCATAGTAATGCCCCTAAAAGCTATAAAACTAAGTAGACAGTGCAAAGAAGGCAAAGAAGACCTGTTCCTAAATTTCCGCACAGAGTTCGAAGCCGAAGCCGTCACGATGCCGCTTCAAGGTCAGTCGGCAACTGCGGTACCAAATTCGTCTGGAACTGTTGGAAAGCATCATCCAGGAGGCGGCGGCACACTGGCGGAAGCCATGCCGCTCATGACTGAGGTGAGCTTTTCATTTGAGTAGCCATAGTAGGAGGGGAGACAGGGTAGAGGAGACAGGGGAGAGGAGACAGGGGAGAGGAGACAGGGGAGAGGAGACAGGGGAGAGGAGACAGGGGAGAGGAGACAGGGGAGAGGAGACAGGGGAGAGGAGACAGGGGAGAGGAGACAGGGGAGAGAGGGGAGATGAGATAGGGGAGAGGAGACAAGGGAGATGAGACAGGGGAGAGAGGGGAGGGAGACAGGGGAGAGAGGGGAGAGGAGACAGGGGATACAGGATAGAGGAGACAGGGGAGAGGAGACAAGGAAGATGAGACAGGGGAGAGAAAGGAGATGAGACAGGGGAGAGGAGACAAGGAAGATGAGACAGGGGAGAGAGGGGAGATGAGACAGGGGAGAGGAGACAAGGGAGATGAGACAGGGGAGAGAGGGGAGAGGAGACAGGGGATACAGGATAGAGGAGACAGGGGAGAGGAGACAAGGAAGATGAGACAGGGGAGAGAAAGGAGATGAGACAGGGGAGAGGAGACAAGGGAGATGAGACAGGGGAGAGAGGGGAGAGGAGACAGGGGATACAGGGTAGAGGAGACAGGGGAGAGGAGACAAGGAAGATGAGACAGGGGAGAGAGGGGAGAGGAGACGGGAAAGAAGGGAGAGGAGACAGAGGAGAGAGAGAGAGGAGACAGGGGAGAGAGGGAGAGGAGACAGGGGAGAAAGAGGAGAGGAGAGGAGATTTACTGACGGAAATTGGAGAAGCCGGGGACACGGTCATCCATCCATAACCGGGGGATCAATCCTTCTCTCACACGAAGTTAGGAAATGCACAAGCTTGGGTTTTAGCACTGCACGACTCCCCCCTCGCCTCAGTTGATAGGGTCCGCTACAGGCCGCCAAGGGATCCAAAACAAACATACGCGAGATTTGGTAGAAGCAGAGGTAGAACGCAGATTGATCTCATATAGTCCGGAGCATATAAGAATCAACATTATATACGATTGCGCGTCTTGAGTAAACACAGTAATAACAAGGTTTGTAGTGGTGGGTGTAGGTTTGTAGTATAGCAAGAATGACACTATGTAAGCATCATCTATGCCAGACATATGAGCACATGTGGCTGCTTGTAAAATCAGTGGCAGATTGCTTTGCCGCTGTGGATGAAGAGGGCAACCGCTTGAACTTAGTATTCGACTGCTGGGCATCTGGGTTTGTTTTTTGTTGGTGAAAATCGACATTTGATAATGTTTGAGCTGCCCATCGGGTGTCTTGACTGCATCCCGCATGGATGGGGATTTGAAAAGAATTTTATCCTCAGGGGGAAGAGAGTTCAAAATAAGGAGAGAGGGAGAGAGGTAGAGGAATGGAGAGATGGAAAAAGAGGGGAGAGAGGGAGAGAAGATGAAAGAGAAGGAGAAAAGATGGGAGAGAATGAGAGAGGATGGGAGAGAAGGAGAGAGAATGGGAGAGAATGAGAGAGGATGAGAGATATGGAGAGAGGATGGGAGAGAATAGAGAGAGGGGGAGAGAAGGAGAGAGGATGGGAGAGAAGGAGAGAGGATAGGATAAAGAATGAGAGAGGATGGGAGAGAAGGAGAGAGGATGGGAGAGAATAGAGAGAGGATGAGAGATAAGGAGAGAGGATGGGAGATAAGGAGAGAGGATGGGAGAGAAGGAGAAAGGATGGGAGAGAAGGAGAAAGGATGGGAGAGAAGGAAAGAGGATGGGAGAGAAGGATAGAGGATGAGAGATAAGGAGAGAGGATGGGAGAGAATAGAGAGAGGGGGAGAGAAGGAGAGAGGGTGGGAGAAAGGAGAGAGGATGGGAGAGAAGGAGAGAGGATAGGATAAAGAATGAGAGAGGATGGGAGAGAAGGAGAGAGGATGGGAGAGAATAGAGAGAGGATGAGAGATAAGGAGAGAGGATGGGAGAGAAGGAGAAAGGATGGGAGAGAAGGAGAGAGGATGGGAGAGAAGGATAGAGGATGAGAGATAAGGAGAGAGGATGGGAGAGAAGGAGAAAGGATGGGAGAGAAGGAGAAAGGATGGGAGAAAAGGAGAGAGGATGGGAGAGAAGGATAGAGGATGAGAGATAAGGAGAGAGGATGGGAGAGAAGGAGAAAGGATGGGAGAGAAGGAGAAAGGATGGGAGAGAAGGAGAGAGGATGGGAGAGAAGGAGAGAGGATGAGAGATAAGGAGAGAGGATGGGAGAGAATAGAGAGAGGGGGAGAGAAGGAGAGAGGGTGGGAGAAAGGAGAGAGGATGGGAGAAAGGAGAGAGGATGAGAGATAAGGAGAGAGGATGGGAGAGAATAGAGAGAGGGGGAGAGAAGGAGAGAGGGTGGGAGAAAGGAGAGAGGATGGGAGAAAGGAGAGAGGATGAGAGATAAGGAGAGAGGATGGGAGAGAAGGAGAGATGATGAGAGATAAGGAGAGAGGATGGCAGAGAAGGAGAGAGGATGGGAGAGAAGGAGAGAGGATGAGAGATAAGGAGAGAGGATGGGAGAGAATAGAGAGAGGGGGAGAGAAGGAGAGAGGGTGGGTGAAAGGAGAGAGGATTGGAGAAAGGAGAGAGGATGAGAGATAAGGAGAGAGGATGGGAGAGAATAGAGAGAGGGGGAGAGAAGGAGAGAGGGTGGGAGAAAGGAGAGAGGATGGGAGAAAGGAGAGAGGATGAGAGATAAGGAGAGAGGATGGGAGAAAAGGAGAGATGATGAGAGATAAGGAGAGAGGATGGGAGAGAAGGAGAGAGGATGAGAGATAAGGAGAGAGGATGGGAGAGAATAGAGAGAGGGGGAGAGAAGGAGAGAGGGTGGGAGAAAGGAGAGAGGATGGGAGAGAAGGCGAGAGGATAGGATAGAGAATGAGAGAGGATGGGAGAGAAGGAGAGAAAATGGGAGAGAAGGAGAAAGGAAGGAGAGAATGAGAGAGGATGGGAGATTGATAGCATCGACTAGCTCGATTTTTTAGCTTGAAGCAGTTAAAACATAAAAAATCCAACTTAAACAAATCGTGACTCATTTCAAAGCTTCAAATAAATCTCAATAAATAAGGAAATGTTTAGTTACAAAATGAGACCGGTGCCTCGGCGTCCAGGGCATTTCAGCACGCCGGTATTTTACGAGCGTAGTACACTGATTCGAATTTCATTTTAAAAGTCAAGTGGTTTAGTCATGCATTGTGATTTAATTTATTGCAGTTGATACTTAAAACCGAGCGTGTCTTGTTTCACTCTCAACAAGGTGCCTTGAATTTTGAATTAGTAATGAAGTTCAGAAATTCAATATGCCAAAATATTGTGTGCTTTGTTTAGTTAATTAGAATACAAGAGCTGCGTTTCTGGGTTCTTTGGGTGTCTTATGAGCAGCACCTGAGAGTGGCCTTGCTGCGAAGATATCTCGATTTTCATGTTGTTTCTTTTGTTTCCAAATTTTTCCAGTAGAGAGACAAGACACAGTACAGAGAGAATGGAGACACAGCAGAGAGAAGGGAGACACAGTACAGAGAGAAGGGAGACACAGTAGAGAGAGAAGGGAGACACAGCAGAGAGAGAAGGGAGACACAGCAGAGAGAGAAGGGAGACACAGTAGACAGAAGGGAGACACATTAGAGAGAGAAGGGAGACACAGCAGAGAGAGAAGGGAGACACAGCAGAGAGAAGGGAGACACAGCAGAGAGAGAAGGGAGACACAGTAGAGAGAGAAGGGAGACACAGCAGAGAGAAGGGAGACACAGCAGAGAGAAGGGAGACACAGTAGAGAGAGAAGAGAGACACAGTACAGAGAGAAGGGAGACACAGTACAAAGAGAAGAGAGACACAGTAGAGAGAGAAGGGAGACACAGTAGAGAGAGAAGAGAGACACAGTAGAGAGAGAAGGGAGACACAGTACAGAGAGAAGAGAGACACAGTAGAGAGAGAAGGGAGACACAGTAGAGAGAGAAGGGAGACACAGTAGAGAGAGAAGAGAGACACAGTAGAGAGAGAAGGGAGACACAGTACAGAGAGAAGGGAGACACAGTAGAGAGAGAAGGGAGACACAGTAGAGAGAGAAGGGAGACACAGTAGAGATAGAAGGGAGACACAGTAGAGAGAGAAGGGAGACACAGTAGAGAGAGAAGGGAGACACAGTAGAGATAGAAGGGAGACACAGTAGAGAGAGAAGGGAGACACAGTAGAGAGAGAAGGGAGACACAGCAGAGAGAAGGGAGACACAGTAGAGAGAGAAGGGAGACACAGTAGAGATAGAAGGGAGACACAGTAGAGAGAGAAGGGAGACACAGTAGAGAGAGAAGGGAGACACAGTAGAGAGAGAAGGGAGACACAGTAGAGAGAGAAGGGAGACACAGTAGAGAGAGAGAAGGGAGACACAGTAGAGAGAGAAGGGAGACGCAGTAGACAGACAGAGACAGGGAGTTTGCACTTTTATTCTCGCATGTGTAATTATAATTTCGACTCTGTTGAGCTGTGCAGAGCGCAGTAAACACAGCAAATGCTTCCACAGGTCCCAGATGAGATGTGCCGCCTCAAGCAGTGTTTTATTGTCACCAGCTAAAGTGCCTTCCATTGTCTCTAGGAAAACAGCAATGCTTCTGTTTTATCACATACGATTGCTTTCTGAATTCTCAAAGGAAGGAATGAAAGACAAAAAAAGCAGAGGAACCCCTGCCGCTGCATCGGATGCAGAGAGGCTGTTGAGGATACTGAAGTGGCGGTGAATGTCAAAGACAATGGCTAGGGTTGGAATGATGCAAATTTACTGAAATACTCGTATATATGAAGCAGACTTATATACAAAATATCCTATGCATAGAAGATCATTTACATGCTTTGCTAGATAGATTTTAGACTGTTTACTTGTCTAATAGAGTAGAAGGAAAAAGAGAGTGAGAGAGGAGAGAAGCGAGAGAGGAGAGAGAAGAGAAGGAAAGGCGAGAGAGGAGAGAGGGGAGAGAGTGAGAGAGGAGAGAAGGGAGAGAGGAGAGAGAAGAGAAAGGAGAGGCGAGAGAGGAGAGAGGGGAGAGGAGAGAGGGAGAGAGTGAGAGAGGAGAGAGTGAGAGAGGAGAGAGGGAGAGAGTGAGAGAGGAGAGAGGAGAGAGGGGAGAGAGTGATAAAAAAGGGGAGACATTGAATGGGAGAGAGGGAGACATTGAATGAGACGGGAGGAGAGAGGGGAGACATTGAATGGGAGAGAGGGAGACATTGAATGAGACGGGAGGAGAGAGGGGAGACATTGAATGAGACGGGAGGAGAGAGGGGAGACACTGAATGAGACGGGAGGAGAGAGGGGAGACACTGAATGGGAGAGAGGGGAGACAGTGAATGGGAGAGAGGGGGAGACACTGAATGGGAGAGAGGGGAGACAGTGAATGGGAGAGGGGAGACACTGAATGGGAGAGAGGGGAGACAGTGAATGGGAGAGAGGGGAGACACTGAATGGGAGAGAGGGGAGACACTGAATGGGAGAGAGGGGAGACAGTGAATGGGAGAGAGGGGGAGACACTGAATGGGAGAGAGGGGAGACAGTGAATGGGAGAGGGGAGACACTGAATGGGAGAGAGGGGAGACACTGAATGGGAGAGAGGGGAGACACTGAATGGGAGAGAGGGGAGACACTGAATGGGAGAGAGGGGAGACACTGAATGGGAGAGAGGGGAGACACTGAATGGGAGAGTGGGGAGACACTGAATGGGAGAGAGGGGAGACAGTGAATGGGAGAGAGGGGAGACACTGAATGGGAGAGAGGGGAGACAGTGAATGGGAGAGAGGGGGAGACATTGAATGAGACGGGAGGATAAATGATGATAAAAATGATGATAGAACAATGATAAAATTTCAGCAGCATTTCCGCCGCTTCTAAGAAGGACTGCTGATGTTGGGAATTGAGGTTGTTTAGCTTGGAGAAAATCTAATCAAGATTTCCCCATGTATACAGGTAAATGCATGCAGCTGAAGGCCGCTCTACAAAGGCTGTTTACCATTACCTGAGCGGTTGCTTAATGAGCGGAAAAGATCACAGAGAGACAGAGAGAGACAGAGACCAGTCAAAGTCAAAGAAAGGAAGCTCCAGAGGACACAGGGCTGATGGCTCAATTTGGCAGCGGGACTGCTATGAGGAGGGCGGCGCAGGCTAAGGCATGCAGATTAGGGATGGGTTGCTGCAATAAGTCGGCCATTTTTGAGTCCATTGATTGATCACCCACTGTCGTCCAGATGCATGCAAGACTATGAGACTGTGTTAGCCGCTGCCAGCCTCCAGCATCATTGGCATCAGTAGCGAATGGCACAGAGCCTCTTGTGGGCGCCACCTGCCGACAGTTTGGAGTAGCTGACAGGGGGAAGGAATTGACATTGGCTGGAGAGAGTTCTGTTCTGTTGGGGCGGGCTGAGGCTTCTCAGCGACAGAACGACGCCAGTGAGACCGCCTCTCCAGGGCTATCTATCTATCTATCTATCTATCTATCTATCTATCTATCTATCTATCTATCTATCTATCTATCTCTCTATCTATCTATCTATCTCTCTATCTATCTATCTATCTATCTATCTATCTATCTATCTATCTATCTATCTATCTATCTATCTATCTATCTATCTATCTCTCTATCTATCTATCTATCTCTCTATCTATCTATCTATCTATCTATCTATCTATCTATCTATCTATCTATCTATCTCTCTATCTATCTATCTATCTATCTCTCTATCTATCTATCTATCTATCTATCTATCTATCTATCTATCTATCTATCTATCTATCTATCTATCTATGGTATCTATCTATCTATCTATCTATCTATCTCTCTATCTATCTATCTATCTATCTATCTATCTATCTCTCTATCTATCTATCTATCTATCTCTCTATCTATCTATCTATCTATCTATCTATCTATCTATCTATCTATCTATCTATCTAATCTATCTATCTCTCTATCTATCTATCTATCTATCTATCTATCTATCTCTCTATCTATCTATCTATCTATCTATCTATCTATCTATCTATCTATCTCTCTATCTATCTATCTATCTATCTATCTATCTCTCTCTCTATCTATCTATCTATCTATCTATCTATCTATCTATCTATCTATCTATCTATCTATCTATCTATCTAGGGCAAAACTGTGGCTTAGGAAATGCAAAGGCTGGCGTGCATACAATATAAGAGTCGCTATCAGCCGCATCAAAATCTGATCAGAGCAAGATCTACATAAGAGCAGCAGGCAGTAAACAAGCAGACTTGCAGGCGCCTTAACTGTCTCTGTGTCGTTGCCGTCCCTGCCTGCAGTGCGTGCCAAGCAGTGGCACAGCTGGGCTACTGGACCTGCAGCCGCCCCCCCCCCCACCTGCAAATCCACGGGTTTGCTGCCGCAGCGGCCCGTACCTGTTACGATAGCAGTCTCCCGATGAATTTTTCATCGTATCGTTTAGAAGTTGTAAAAAAAATCTTAGGGCTCAGTAACAGACGATGCCATGCGAACTGCTTTCGTACAGACTGCGGAGCGGATCCGTGCTGACTAACAGATGAGTTAGGGGACAACTGAAGAGTCGGACGGACAGACAGACAGACAGACAGACAGACAGACAGACAGACAGACAGACAGACAGACACTAAGACAGACAGACAGACAGACAGACAGACAGACAGACAGACAGACAGACAGACAGACACTAAGACAGACAGACAGACAAACAGACAGACAGACAGACAGACAGACAGATAAACAGACAGACACACAGACAGACAGACAAACAGACAGACAGACAGATTGTCATTCACTAAGACAGATGCAGACACACTAAAAGACAGGCAGACATACACTAAGAGACAGGCAGACATACACTAAGAGACAGGCAGACACTCAGCTGAGTAGGCAAAGTAGACAGTGACCAGTCGGAGAGGCAATTCCCAACGCAAACTTGCAGCAATCAGAATTATAATAATAAGTAATAAAACTGCAGTGAATGATAAAAAGACGAACGGCAAAGGGAAGCCGAGTCAGACAGAAGTGACTCAGTAGTTTAGAGCTGAGTCGGTCACTCAATCTCTTCTAATTAATTTGGCGAACGCGGATCACAGAGGGACCGGCGCACACGCAGAGTCCGCTGCCTGCTACAATAAAAGGAAATCTGAAGCCACCAGCAATTGCTTTTCTCTTCTGCAACTTCTTCTGTCGGCGCCGTATTAAGGAATTAAAGCCCCTTTTTGCCATATTTCTTCTTCTGCATCAGCTTGATTTCTTCTTTTGCGAATTAAGCAGCAGAGAAGGAAAGAAAGTGAAGTAGAGAAAAAGAAAGTCGAATTTGCTACAATTTGATTCGCATTTTATAACTTACCTTTTTTCTCCTTTTACCATTGCCTCTGCGCACCGCTTCCCCTGGGCCCGGTGGAATATTGCTTTTTAATTTTTGGGCCAACGCTTGAGGTTCAGAAGGATTCAACTAGTTTTGTAGAGATCGATTAGGAATCTGGGACAGAGACAGAGGATTTAGGGGTGAGATTGAGGATCTGAGAGTGAAATTGAGAATCTAAATGTGACATTGGAAATCTAGGAGTGACATTTGAAATCTAGGAGTGACATTTGAAATCTAAGAGTGACATTTGGAATCTAAGATTGACATTGGGAATCTAGGAGTGACATTGGGAATCTAGGAGTGACATTGGGAATCTAGGAGTGACATTGGGAATCTAGGAGTGACATTGGGAATCTAGGAGTGACATTGGGAATCTAGGAGTGACATTGGGAATCTAAGATTGACATCGGGAATCTAGGAGTGACATTGGGAATCTAGGAGTGACATTGGGAATCTAGGAGTGACATTGGGAATCTAGGAGTGACATTTGAAATCTAGGGGGGACATTGGGAATCTAAGAGTGACATTTGAAATCTAGGGGGGACATTGGGAATCAAAGAGTGACATTGGGAATCTAGGAGTGACATTTGGAATCTAGGAGTGACATTGGGAATCTAGGAGTGACATTGGGAATCTAGGAGTGACATTTGAAATCTAGGAGTGACATTTGAAATCTAGGGGGGACATTGGGAATCTAAGAGTGACATTGGGAATCTAGGAGTGACATTTGGAATCTAGGAGTGACATTGGGAATCTAGGAGTGACATTGGGAATCTAGGAGTGACATTGGAAATCTAGGAGTGACATTGGGAATCTAGGAGTGACATTGGGAATCTAGGAGTGACATTGGGAATCTAGGAGTGACATTGGGAATCTAGGAGTGACATTGGGAATCTAGGAGTGACATTGGGAATCTAGGAGTGACTTTGGGGATCTAGGAGTGACATTTGAAATCTAGAGGGGGACATTGGGAATCTAAGAGTGACATTGGAAATCTAGGAGTGACATTGGGAATCTAGAAGTGACATTGGGAATCTAGGAGTGACATTGGGAATCTAGGAGTGACATTTGGAATCTAGGAGTGACATTGGGAATCGAGGAGTGACATTAGGGATCTAGGAGTGACATTAGGAATCTAGGAGTGACATTGGGAATCTAGAAGTGACATTAGGGATCTGGGAGCATATTCCGACACTCAGAGTATTTTGGCAGCCACCCAAACCGCCCCAAACCACCCCACAAGCAGCAGCTGCTGTACTCCAACAGTCACCGTCGGGATCCGCAGCGCTGCTGCACAGCCGGCTCATCTGAAGACGACCCAGACGGCATTGAAACCACCACCGCCGCGGCGACTGATCGAACGCTGAACGCCTCCAGGCATCGACGCTACGAAGTGTGGTGCAACGCCGACCAGCTGACTGGCGGCACCCTGATGTCGAGACCGTCGCTGACTCTGCGACGTCAGCAGCAGCAGCAGCAGCCTCCTGGCAGCGCCGGCCTGGGCCCCAGGAAGATGACCATCGCGCAGCGAGCGAACAGCTGCGACGAGCTGGACTGCTGTCTGGACAACAGCGCCAGCAACAGCAACAACAGCGGCGGATGCGGCTATCAGACTATCGATCCGTTTGCTGAGCTGAGGAACCGGCATAATCTCCAGCAGGCTCCACCGATGCAACAGCAACAGCAACAGCAACAGCAGCAGCAGCATCCCGGACAGCCGAACTACCAAAGACTTCAACAGGGCGGCACCGTTGTGAACAATGCTGATCAACTCTACAGTCCAAAGAAGTCCTTGAAAAGTACCTATTTTGAGACAAGCTTTGTGTAATAAAAGGTTAATGGCGATATATTATACCACTGACTGTATCAAGCAGTTCCCTAAAAAAACTTGTCCCTAAAAAGCCAAAATTTCAGTTGACCCCTTACGCCCCGAGATCTCTAGGCTCTTGATTGAGTATGAGTCTATAATCAAAACCCTGATGAATTGAGAAATTCTGTATCTATTGCTTTGGAGGGGAAAGAGAGAGGAGGGTAAAGAAGGAGGCATGGAGGGTAAAGAGGAAGGCATGGAGGGTAAAGAAGGAAAGAAGGAGGGTAAAGATGGAAGCATAGAAGGTGAAGCCGATCAAATGAAGAATCCTCACTCTCCATTCTGTGGAATCCCCACTGACACTGAACTGCTCTCGGCCATAGACTATAGAAAACCAATCAAGAGGGTGATTCCATTAAAAATCAGCAAATGTTGCAGAAATGAAAATCAATAATTCGAGAAATTCAGCTAAAATCAGAGAGCAAAGCCGGCTTGTAATTACTTGGCATTTGAACTACATGTATCTGTACGAGCTATGGATTAACCACGTTAAGATCAAATTGGTCTAAAAGAATTTTCAAAAGTTCAACAAAGAAACGTTCCACATTTCTGTTTAAACAGCATGTTCCTGACATCGAGACGGGATAATTTAAACTGTGATTTATCTTGCAATATTATTTTTTCAACGCTCTAAGCTTTGACATATTTTTATTGAGCTCTAAAATAATCGTTGTAAATTGATTGATTTATGGCGCCAACAAAGATTTCGCTTTCACTGTTGTCCTGTCACAAATTCGCTACATACGAGAATGTAGGGGTGCAAAAGCATCAAAATTAAAGTTAATTTAAGCTTTTCTATCCGAGATCCCGATACATTTACTACAGTATAATTTTTTAAGTATTCGAGTTGTAATATATAGTTATCTTAATCTTCTTAATCTGATATAATTATAGCTTGTATGTAAGCTTAAACTCGTTAAGAATGTATCTTTTTTGTAAGCCCAGTTCTTGGAATAATCGCTAAATGTACTTGACCTTACTCGAACTGTAATATATCAACATAAATATATATTAATTACTACAATATGAATTATATTGCTTTTTATACGTAAAAGAACAAAAAGCACCATCTGGTGAACAGATTTCGCCGAAAATGTTAAAATCTGGCTATTTCTTTGAATTCAATTGAAATATGCATGGTCTACTACTAAGGTACTTGTTAACATATGGGTAAGATTGAAAACTACTTTGTTTTTCTGATAGACCCGAGTAGGCTGAGGGTTAAAATACTTGACAAAAATGCGACAAGGAGGGTAAAGAGGGAGTGAAAGAGGGTAAAAGAGGGAGTGAAGGAGGGTAAGGGGGAAAGAAAGAAGTTAAAGAATGAAAGAAGGAGGGTAAAGAGGGGGGCATGGAGGGTAAAGAGAGAAAGAGGGAGTGTGATGAAGGAGGCATTGAGAGAAAAGAGGGGGGCATGGAGGGTAAACAGGGAAGCACGGAGGGTAAAGAGGGAGGTGCGGAGGGTAAAGTGGGAGGCGCGGAGGGTAAAGAGGGAAAGAATGAGGGTAAAGATGGAAAGAATGAGGGTAAAGAGGGAAAGAATGAGGGTAAAGATGGAAAGAATGAGGGTAAAGAGGGAAAGAATGAGGGTAAAGAGGGAAAGAAGTGGGTAAAAAGGAAGCATAGAGAGTAAAGGAAAAAGAAGGTAAAGAAGGAGGCATAGAGGGCAAGGGGGGGGGGAGACATGGAGGGTAAATAGAGAAATAAGGTGGTAAAGTGAGAAAGATGGGGGTAAAAAGGAAGCTTATAATTAAGAAAGAGAAATAAGGCGGTAGAGAGGGTCAGATATTGAGGGTAAAGATTGCTAACAAGCGCACTGAGAAAGCAGAGTATCATGACACTGGGAGACTACAAATTGACAGGAAAGAGTGACGCCAAAATATTGACAGTCTTGTACAAAGCTAAATGCAGGGATGTTTTAACAACATGGGCAATTATGTCCATTAGCTGAGTGGAGTCTACTAAAATCTTGAAGAAATCAATATGCTGTCTCACTTTCAGTTTGAGGAGTTCCCGTTGTAGAGGCTCGTATGTATATCAATATACGAGTATATTGCCAGATATTATAATTACATACATGTAAGTATGTGTAGAGCTGTTACATGTATAAGTGATGAAGTAATGAAGTGATGAATTGGGTTCGGAGGGAGGACATGTCCCCCAGTAAAAGCTATGGGGGGCATGCCAATGCTTTGTCCCCCCAGCTTGTGACCCGTTATGAAAATCAATAATTTTGCTTCATCGCGACAAAATATAGTGCATGCGGAGCCAAAATGAGTGCCTGCTGTGGTGCCAAAATGAGTGCATGCTGAGCCAAAATGAGTGCCTGCTGTGGCGCCAAAATGAGTGCCTGCGGCGCTAAAATGAGTGCCTGCTGTGGCGCCAAAAATGAGTGCCTGCGGAGCCAAAATGAGTGCCTGCTGTGGCGCCAAAAATGAGTGCCTGCTGTGGCGCAAAAAATGAGTGCCTGCTGTGGCGCCAAAATGAGTGCCTACGGAGCCAAAATGAGTGCCTGCTGTGGCGCCAAAAATGAGTGCCTGCTGTGGCGCCAAAAATGAGTGCCTGCTGTGGCGCCAAAATGAGTGCCTGCTGAGCCAAAATAAGTGCCTGCTGTGGCGCCAAAAATGAGTGCCTGCTGTGGCGCCAAAAATGAGTGCCTGCTGTGGCGCCAAAATGAGTGCCTGCGGCGCTAAAATGAGTGCCTGCTGTGGCGCCAAAAATGAGTGCCTGCGGAGCCAAAATGAGTGCCTGCTGTGGCGCCAAAAATGAGTGCCTGCTGTGGCGCCAAAATAAGTGCCTACGGAGCTAAAATGAGTGCCTGCTGTGGCGCCAAAAATGAGTGCCTGCTATGGCGCCATAATGAGTGCCTGCTGTGGCGCCAAAATGAGTGCCTGCGACGCCAAAATGCAAGCACAATTTGATCATGAAAATAAAATTACACTCAAGCAGACCTTGGCTGGCTCTCTATAAAATGCAGTATTTCTTGCCAAATATAAGCTAAATTACAGAATTGAGCTGCTCATTGTGGCCATCAATTTTTCCCATTATGATATATCAAGTGCCATTAATTTAAGGGCATATATAACCACATACCCCTAATGCCAATCGGATCGTTTAGATCGCGCTACGACGAGGCTGCAGTGTAGCTACGAATTCGGGATTAATCTCCCAACATCATTTATCAGCATTATTTAGCTATGGCCAACCATATAACCTCTCAGACAAATAACGGCTAAGACCAGAAATCTAGTTTGTTACACAAAGTAGCCGTAATGATATTTATTTGTCGTTAGAAGATTCAATAAGGTACGCCATTATTTCAAAAGATATATCGAAGTCGACAATATTTTTTACCTCAATGGCCACATGGATAAATAATACAGCTCATGACTGCGGGCCAGATGAGGGGAAAGGAGACGAAAGAGAGAAAATGGGAGGCAAAAAAGTAGATGAGAAGATTAAAGAGATAAAAAGAGAGTGGAGAGAGGAGAGGAGAGAGAAGAGGAGGGGGAGGGGAGAGGAGAGAGAAGAGGAGGGGGAGGGGAGAGGAGAGAGAAGAGGAGGGGGAGGGGAGAGGAGAGAGAAGAGGAGGGGAGGGGAGAGGAGAGAGAAGAGGAGGGGGAGGGGAGAGGAGAGAGAAGAGGAGGGGGAGGGGAGAGGAGAGAGAAGAGGAGGGGGAGGGGAGAGGAGAGAGAAGAGGAGGGGGAGGGGAGAGGAGAGAGAAGAGGAGGGGGAGGGGAGAGGAGAGAGAAGAGGAGGGGGAGGGGAGAGGAGAGAGAAGAGGAGGGGGAGGGGAGAGGAGAGAGAAGAAGAGGGGGGATAGGAGAGGAGAGAGAAGAGGAGGGGGGAGAGGAGAGGAGAGAGAAGAGGAGGGGGAGGGGAGAGGAGAGAGAAGAAGAGGGGGAGAGGAGAGGAGAGAGAAGAAGAGGGGAGGGGAGAGGAGAGAGAGGAAGAGGGGGGAGAGGAGAGGAGAGAGAAGAGGAGGGGGAGAGGAGAGGAGAGAGAAGAGGAGGGGGAGAGGAGAGGAGAGAGAAGAAGAGGGGGGAGAGGAGAGGAGAGAGAAGAAGAGGGGGAGAGGAGAGGAGAGAGAAAAGGAGGGGGAGAGGAGAGGAGAGAGAAGAGGAGGGGGAGAGGAGAGGAGAGAGAATAGGAGGGGGAGGGGAGAGGAGAGGAGAGAAGAGAGAGAGGTAGAGGGAGGAGAGGAGAGGAGAGAAGAGAGAGAGGTAGAGGGAGGAGAGGAGAGGAGAGAAGAGAGAGAGGTAGAGGGAGGAGAGGAGAGGAGAGAAGAGAGAGAGGTAGAGGGAGGAGAGGAGAGGAGAGAAGAGAGAGAGGTAGAGGGAGGAGAGGAGAGGAGAGAAGAGAGGAGGGGAGAGACAGAGAACAGGAGAGAGAAGAGGGAGAGAGAGGAGAGGAAAGGAAAGAGAAGAGGAGGGGAGGAGAGGAGAGAAGAGAAAGAAGAGAGAGAGGAGAGAAGAGAAGAGAGGAGGGGAGAGAGAGAGGAGAGGAAAGGAAAGAGGAGAGGGAGGGGAGGAGAGAAGAGGAGGGAGGGGGAGAGGAGAGAAGAGAAAGAAGAGAGAGAGGAGAGAAGAGAAGAGAGGAGGGGAGGGAGAGAGGAGAGGAAAGGAAAGAGGAGAGGGAGGGGAGGGAGAAGAGGAGGGAGGGGGGAGAGGAGAGTGGAGAGAAGAGAGGAGGGGAGAGAAGAGAGCTGAGAAGAGACACAAGCCATGAGCGGCCCGGATAGCTATTGTGCAGTTTCAAAGGACCCGATGGCCGGATAGAGGCTTCGCAGGCCAGAGTTTTTTCGACCCCTGATTAACACACGTACAAATATTAACACTTACAATGCGAAGTGGAGGATAATAATGTTTGATTTCAAATAAGTAATACAAGCTACTAATGTACTCGTAATTACTGACAACTAAAAATAGCTAAGCTAACTACAGAACAGGCTCTGCGATGTCTACCAGATTTCATCAACTTGTTGTAATTCATAACCTGATGAAGCTCCGTTAGACACAACCCATCCTGCTCCAACCAAAAAACACACATAGGGGACAATATGCAAGCACAGGGCAGCTTACTTCGGTCAGAGCACTTCAATACAGAGCTGTCAAGTCAAGCGTATGATTGGAAGACCCGAACGCAGCAGCAGCTCGAGATACAGAGCTGCTCAGCGAAGCGTGGGCTCTCATGGATATGCGCATCGCCTTGTCCACTAATAAATAACGATTGTCTGTCATGTCTTGCATCCGCGAAGTCCCTCAGGGTTTGGGAAACAAGCCAGCACAGCGCACATACACTTGCACGAGGCTACGATTACAACCTACCTAGAGCATTGGACGATGGGACGACTCAAGTAGGACGTATATTTCTTAGAAACTTTTGGGTTCGCCAGATTCATTGTGTTCCGATGATGCAAGCAAAGCTTTATTTGTGAAATTTTGATATTTCGATAACTATAACTAAAAAAGCAAAACGTATAATATAATTCAATTGCTTTGACAATTAAAACATATTATAATTGATTATGCCTGCCCCAATTGGGCCAGATGTGCAACCGACAGCTCAGCCGAAGGATGCGCGTACGGCTGTTCAGTCCAAGGACTGGGGGGTCGCCACACACAGCCTCAATTACCCCAGCTAATGCTGGCACCCATTTTACAGCTGAGTGAACTGAAGCAATGCAGAGTTAAGTGTCTTGCTCAAGGACGCAAGTTGTTCCGAGTGGGATCGGGAATCGAACCCCCGACCTTCAAATCGTGAGTCCGATGCTCTAACCACTAGGCTGCCACCCCCCTCTACGCCTTCTTACAAGCTATCAGAATTAACCTAACATGGAACGTGTTCCCTTGTCCTCTATTAATTTTGGAAAATGGTTATGAAACAATTGTCAACTCTTGTGCGCTAAAGAGGCTCGATAGTGTAAAGGGCAGGGCAGAGATGTTAGTACTGTATTTGATATAATTGATCAGTTCGACCTTGACCAATCACCCTATCACAGTTACCAACAGGAATGTCGATGATATAGCTATTTCTATTACAATATTTTCGAAAAAATGTTGAAGACAAAATCTAGCAACTTCATATTTTACTTTTATTAAGAAAACAGAAAAAAGCAGCAAGAATATTAATTTTATGATATTGCGAAGTGTATTTCTGCCAAAAATGGCAAGAAAAAATGGGACAAAATAAGGATGGAAGCGTCTTTGGTGGATGGAAGCCAAAATTGATTAAAAACAACTGAGCGCGCGAATTGCAGGAAATTGTTTTCAGATAAAAGCACAGATACCAGATTAACTAAATTACCTCCGCTTATCTACTCTTTTTCAGTAGCAAAATTAGCGTTTTTTGTCTTTATATTATATTTAATATTAGCAAAATTAAATCCGACTGGAAATTATTTAAAAATAAACATAAGACTGAAATTTGCAGGAAAACTTAAAAAGCCAAAATCCTGTGTGTGCATAGCAAGGTGACGCCCTAGCCCCCAGCCAGACCTATAAACGGTTTGGCTTTACTCTAGCCCGCTTGAGTTGGTCTGAATTTGACCTCTCTACCTACTGCTCTCTCATTGGCTGAGCTAACTTGGGCCTGCTCCCTAGGCTGAGCTTCGTCCGTCTGACTTTGCCCTCTCTCCCTACTGTTCTCTCATTGGCCTGCTCGCTGGGCTGAGTTTCGTCCGTCTAACTTGGTCATCTCTCATTGGCTGAGCCAGATTGGGCCTGCCCCCTTAGGCTGAGTTTCGTCCGTCTGACTTTAACGTCTCTCCTTACTGCTCTCATTGGCTGAGCTAGATTGGGCCTGCCCGCTGGGCTGAGCTTCCTCAGTCTGTCTGACTTTGACCTCTCTCCTTACTGCTCTCTCATTGGCTGAGCTAGATTAGGCCTGTCCCCTAGGTTGAGGTTCAGCTTTGTCCGTCTGACTTTGCCCTCTCTTCCTTATTGCTCTCTCATTGGCTGAGCTACTCGTAGATTGGACCTGCTCCCTCCTAGACTGAGTTTCGGCCGTCTTATGTTCATTTGTACATCGAGTTAAATGATTGCTGTTCATTATTATGCTCTGAGGCCGCAAATCCCAAAGGAAAGGAAATTTTAGGTGCCAATAAAATTTAAGCGAGACTACGCAGAAAAACTACTGAAAAGAGTAGACACTCTGCTTTTTCATAGCATTAATCACGGGCGAGTTATTCAGCTCTTCTAGTATCTGTAAATACTCGTAAAAGCAAAAAAGCTAGAAAAAACTGCACAACAGCTGAACCAACACACAACAACAAATTTGAAAAAAACAGAACTTGTAAATTCGACAAAGCTGACGGATTTCGTTAAAAACACGTACAAAAGATTCGGCAGTGATTACTGAAAATATTATAAAACCAATAAATTTGTCGGCTGCTTCTTGCTATTTTGTGTTATTATTTATTAAATTGCCCGATAAACTTATAATTTGAAGAAGAACTTTCCGTTTTGCAATTTTTGGTTTCAATCAACGGATCAAGCATCACTAGCGACAAACTTTTCAACAAACTATCCAGACTGGTTAGCACTATTTCCGACAAAAAATGGCAGCATTTGGTGCCCTCCAATAGCTGATGTGGGTCCAGCTGTTAATCCGCGATAGTAAGACTGTGCCGCCATCATTGCCGGAGTCGGTTGCTGCTGCTGCTGCTGCAGCATCGGGTGCAGCAACGGTACCTGCTGTCGAGGATCAAACAGCATTGGTGGCGGCAATCCAAAGTACATAACTTGTGTCGGAGACCAATAATAATTTAAATAGTTAGGCACGCAACTCGATGCGACACTGTTAGACACAACTAAATTATTATTATTAGCATTGACAGCCGACAACGCAGCGTTGTCAGCAGTCGAGGTGACAGATTTCAACAATTTAATCCTCGGAGTAATTGCTTGACACTTGTTCGCAGTTGATGTAGCATCAGATCCAGCAGCCAGATCCAGCGGGCCAGGGAATTTGCACCGCCTAATAATAGTCAATTTAGTACGCGAATGAAAGCAATCAGCTCTCTGACAATAGTATAGCTTCTGTTCAATGCTCATTGAGGACCAACGTATTTTGGCACGATTCACTTCGCTTCGCTTAGTAATTGGCATTATGTCAGGCGGCAGTTTTGCGAGGCAATCGGATTTAAATAGGCGAAACGGCTTGGTTTGATAGCTGCTTAGATAGCGGAGATCGTCCCTGTCCAGGCCTTTGACCAGACTGTCAATTGAAACCATTTTTAGTGTAGTTATATTTGCTTTCTTAACTGCAATGCTCGCAACTAACTACTGGTGTAGATTTCAAATTTTAATCAGATGACGATCTGAAAGGTGACAAAATAATCTATAAATTTACGGAAATATGAATTTTATTTATTTTCAATTAGACAGAGCACATAGAGAGGCATTTCTGCCCATTATGCCGACTCCCCTGAGCAGGCACACAAGCGCGCGGATACGTACGAACGCAGTCATACCACAGGCACACACTCACACAGGAGTGCACAGCGGCCCTAACTTTATTTATCGTTAGGCATGTACACTTCACTGTGCCTTGGGGGTTGGCCTTTAATTAAGGCTGTTAACAAAGACTGCTTAAGTAGGAAGGTAAACTACCTTTCCTGGAACATGTTAGAAGGCAGGTTTATCCTAAAAATACACTACGGCGATTGGAATTACTTATTTATGTCCAGCACAAAAATTGTCATTGCTATCGACAGGAGGCAGATCCAATATTCATTTTTTTAAAGTCTTAAAAATGGCACGGCTCGGCTTATTGGTTTTAAGAATCTATTTTGTAATTCTTAGTGTACGATATTATAGATAAAGCCAATGAACCTTGCAGCCGTGTCATGCATTTTTATATGATTTTTTAGGTACAGGGAATGTACGTAGACTAAAATATTAACATAGAATTTTAATTTTCCAAACGAGAAGCTCAATAAATATCTTATTTTACGAGGTAGATTTAGATTTAAGGTTACTTTGCCGGCCGGTCAGGAGAGCGCAGAGGCAGTTCAAGCGGATATTTATTTACAAAAATGAACCAACAATTATTAACTGATTTTACCGGAAACACAAACGCAAATTCATTGAGACTTCGTAGCACTTTTATTTGGTAAAGTTTCAACTTATAATTGATAAGTTAAACTAATAATAATTACTAAAATAAAATATGTATATATACTATTCATACATTAGCCTTATTTGCACAAGAAAGTATCTACAAATTAGCGTGTAAACTGTTTAATAATAATTGAGCAAAATAAAATTCGACTAAGATTACTTTGAAGATTATTGAATACAGTTAGCAAAATATTTGCAGCACCAGCTACACGAAAAAAGTAGGAAAATGGTAATTGAAAATGCAATTAGAAAAAAAGTTACAAAAAACTTAAACTATAAAAATAGTTTTTTATCAACTGCAGACTGAAATTATGACTAAGTAATTTGACAAAAACCTAAACATAAATTTGACTAAATTTGAGAATAATAAGCGATTTGACATGTTTGACATCATCTCCCACTGGTCATAGGGTTGGTAATGACCTCACCTACTTGTCATTGGGTTGGTAATGACCTCGCCTACTTGTCATTGGGTTGGTAATGACCTCGCCTACTTGTCATTGGGATGGTAATGACCTCGCCTAATGGTCATTCGGGTGGTAATGACCTTACCTAATGGTCATTCGGGTGGTAATGATCTCACCTAATGGTCATTCGGCTGGTAATGATCTCACCTAATGGTCATTCGGGTGGTAATGATCTCACCTAATGGTCATTGGGTTGGTAATGACCTCGCCTAATGGTCATTGGGATGGTAATGACCTCGCCTAATGGTCATTGGGATGGTAATGACCTCGCCTAATGGTCATTGGGATGGTAATGACCTCGCCTAATGGTCATTGGGATGGTAATGACCTCGCCTAATGGTCATTGGGATGGTAATGACCTCACCTACTTGTCATAGGGATGGTAATGACCTCACCTAATGGTCATTGGGATGGTAATGACCTCACCTAATTGGTAATGACCTCACCTACTTGTCATTGGGTTGGTAATGACCTCGCCTAATGGTCATTGGGTTGGTAATGACCTCACCTAATGGTCATTGGGATGGTAATGACCTCGCCTAATGGTCATTGGGATGGTAATGACCTCGCCTAATGGTCATTGGGATGGTAATGACCTCGCCTAATGGTCATTGGGATGGTAATGACCTCGCCTAATGGTCATTGGGATGGTAATGACCTCACCTACTTGTCATAGGGATGGTAATGACCTCACCTAATGGTCATTGGGATGGTAATGACCTCACCTAATTGGTAATGACCTCACCTACTTGTCATTGGGTTGGTAATGACCTCGCCTAATGGTCATTGGGTTGGTAATGACCTCACCTAATGGTCATTGGGTTGGTAATGACCTCACCATCTCAATTTGAAGAGTTAGACAGGGAAATACACACAAAAAAGATATTGTACAGAACAACACAAGACAATAAACAAGGTAAACAGATATATATTCCATGCCAGTCCCATAAATACAAAAAAACACTTCCCTATGAAATATACAATGATGAGTATAGTGCAAAAATACCAGCTACATGCACCAGAATAAATGAGAAAAAACTGGAAAAAAACTACAATAGAATAACAATAGTCAGTGATATAATATTACATTTTAATTACAAATCCTCGTCTTCATCGCTGTCCGCCCCCCACAGCTCCTGGATGGTGGCCTGACGCTTGCGTTTTGCCTGCTCGCTCGATTGTTGTTGCTGCTGCTGTTGTTTCAATCGCGGGTTTAAAGCCACTCTGAGATCGACTTCGTGTTTTGGCAGTCCGTGTGTTATGCTCATGTCCGACAGGTTCTCACTGCTAGTTAGGTGCAGGGTCTGGCAAATTGAATAACATTTCTATTTGTTAGCTGGGTTTTTATACTACTTACAGTAGAAGAAAAAAACATGCAATCAATACTAACCTTCTCATTAGCCAGGTACAACAGACAGCTGAATACAATAGACACAGACAGATCCTGAGCAGTGGTTGCGCCAACTTTCGGCGGCAATTGTTGCAACAATCTGGCAAATGATCTTTCGCCATTAAACAATGCCTCATTATTTGCATCGTTGTTGCCAACAATTTCGTCTTCTTTCTGACTGTTTCGACGAGTTGAAGAGTTGTCCTGGCTGCACACTTCCATGGCTGTGACAGCAGCGGCGGGACTGCCGTCAGTTTCTAGCAATTGCCACATTGACCGCTTGAGGCGGCTGATGTTGATCCGCTTGGCAGTTTTAGCGTAGGCAATGTCCACTTGGTTCACCTGTGTTTTGTCGTAATTAGAGAAGGCATTTAGGAATATTAAAAATAGTTACAGTAAAATAAAATTTAGAATTCTACATTCGTATCAATACAATTTTGGATCTGAGGAAACTCTGGGATCTGAGGACACCCTGTGATCTGAGGACACCCTGTGATCTGAGGACACTATGTGATCTGAGGACACTCTGGGATCTGAGGACACCCTGTGATCTGAGGACACTTTGTGATC
This sequence comes from Macrostomum lignano, assembly GCA_002269645.1. Classification (NCBI taxonomy): domain Eukaryota; kingdom Metazoa; phylum Platyhelminthes; family Macrostomidae; genus Macrostomum; species Macrostomum lignano. The sequence continues at coordinate 833,525 of NIVC01000032.1, read as the reverse complement.
TGAGGACACTATGGGATCTGAGGACACTCTGGGATCTGAGGACACTCTTGGGATCTGAGGACACTCTGGGATCTGAGGACATTCTGGGATCTGAGGACACTCTGGGATCTGAGGACACTCTGGGATCTGAGGACACCCTGTGATCTGAGGACACCCTGTGATCTGAGGACACTATGTGATCTGAGGACACTCTGGGATCTGAGGACACCCTGTGATCTGAGGACACTTTGTGATCTGAGGACACTATGTGATCTGAGGACACTCTGGGATCTGAGGACACTCTTGGGATCTGAGGACACTCTTGGGATCTGAGGACACTCTTGGGATCTGAGGACACTCTTGGGATCTGAGGACAAAATGTGATCTGAGGACACTCTGGGATCTGAGGACACTCTTGGGATCTGAGGACACTCTTGGGATCTGAGGACACTCTTGGGATCTGAGGACACTCTTGGGATCTGAGGACAAAATGTGATCTGAGGACACTCTGGGATCTGAGACACTGTGATCTGAAGACACTATGGGATCTGAGGACAAAATGTGATCTGAGGACACTCTTGGGATCTGAGGACAAAATGTGATCTGAGGACACTATGGGATCTGAGGACACTCTGGGATCTGAGGACACTATGGGATCTGAGGACACTATGGTATCTGAGGACACTGTGATCTGAGGACACTATGGGATCTGAGGACTCTATGGGATCTGAGGACACTATGGGATCTGAGGACACTGTGATCTGAGGACACTATGGGATCTGAGGACAAAATGTGATCTGAGGACACTCTTGGGATCTGAGGACAAAATGTGATCTGAGGACACTATGGGATCTGAGGACACTCTGGGATCTGAGGACACTATGGGATCTGAGGACACTATGGGATCTGAGGACACTGTGATCTGAGGACACGATGGGATCTGAGGACACTCTGTGATCTGAGGACACTGGGATCTGAGGACACTTTATGATCTGAGGACACTCTGGGATCTGAGGACACTCTGGGATCTGAGGACAAAATGTGATCTGAGGACACTCTTGGGATCTGATGTAGAGTGTTCTACCTCCCGTAAGAAGACATAAAAGTGTTAATGTACTACTCACACATTTTATTTAGTAGTAAATTGAAGAGCATGAATAAAGGTATGCTTTGAACTATAAGTATATTCGGACTAACCAATAGGAAGAGAGAGACCTCGAGCATGCTAATTTTAGAAATCACCCAATCACGTGCGACCAACAACTGTCAATTCAAACCCCACCTTCAAGTCATCATTTTGTTTGCACTCGGGTTGCACCCGGATGAACCAATCAAAGTCTACCAGCTACGGTAACCAATCATGCGCTTTTACAGTAGACTAGTTGCGCAACTTTCTACCCTGTCATGCTTGACAGCCACCGAATCGTGACCCTTTGACATTTGCGAAGACAGTGATGTACGACCTCGAGAGAGGTCTGAACGCCTATAAATACAAGTGGTCCGGAACGGACCCGGAGCCAGAAAATCTCCAAGAGAGAGAAGCTCCGAAGAGGAAGCTCTAGTGAAGCCTTCCTGAAGAAACTCGCGTCGTGGACGAGTTCTTGCGGTAAGCCTTACTCATTTGCGCCCGTTGGTTGAGACGTCTCGCTCAAGTCTATTGAGACTTGAGTTTATTTGAGTCTGCTGAGACTCTTGAGTCTGTTTAGACTCTACTGGTTGCAGTCTCCAGAAGGACTGCCCCTGATAGATCTTAGAAGACTATCAGTGGTTTCCGGAGCTATACCTAGAGTGCATAGAGGCACTGCTAGAAGGAGTAGGCTTATATTAAACCGCAGTTTGGCGCAGGGTACCCATTGTTAATTTGGAAGCTTCTTATTGGTCCGAACTACAGATACCGGCCGGCAAAAAGTCAAGAGGACAAAGGAGATAACGGACCAGATCAACTGTTACCAGGCGCCTAAACTTCCTGAAGGAAAGGAAAGTTACTGATCGCGATACTACGGACGAGGATTATTACGAGAGCTCTCATTTAAGGACTCAAAGGTAATTGAATACCTTCATTTGATTACTGGGTTGCCTAGCTACAGAGCTAGAAGTGATTGTTCCTTGATTACAGTTGAGGACTGGTAATAAGGAACACATCAATTGGTGATCTCGCCCTCTCGGCACTACTCAAACTTTTGAGCAATAGCCTGGCCAAGCTATTGTAAAGTGACGAAAGAGCGACTTCATTAATTTTGCGCGCACGTGTTAGAGGTAACACTTTTCGACACTTTTCGATTTTTGTACGATTTGAAACTCGAGTAAAAGTTTAGATATACAGGCTTGAGTACCTGTCAATTTTGAGTAACGTTTGAGCACGCGTGTTAAATTTTTGTTTTTAACGAGCTCGAGCAAGAGTAAACCTTAAACAAAACCGAAAACAACGTCCGGTACACTGAAAACAAACCGAAAAATAATCAATACACACTAAAACAAAACCGAAATTAAAAACACTTGACGAAAGCTAAAACAAACCGAAATTTGATAAAACGTGACAAGGCACGTCACGAAGACAAGAAAGGCCTTTGAAAAAAGCAATAAGCAGCTGCACTTCAAGCACTTTAAAGATACACTTTGCGGGACGCCGCATAAGTGCGAAAATCAGCCAGCGAATAAGAGGTCAGAAAAAGCAGCCAAAAGCCGAAAGCCGAGGTGTCAAAAGCGCCGCGAGACAATCAGTTACAACCGAAGTTTATTTCGAAAGAAACACCACACTGGAAGATCCATTACAAATCGACCCAGACCTAGAGCTACCGTTCTATCCCATCAACAACATGGCGCGGCGCAATCCAACGGTGCACAGAGATATCAAAGAGACAGTTGGCACCTTTTCTATGGAAAAAGACTTTAACACCTTTGTTGATCATTTTGACCTGGTATGTAGGGAATACAACCTACAAAATCCAGAAAAAGCGCAACTGTTGCCACCACTCCTCCAAGGCACTGCACGAGAGATTTATGGTAAACTAGATGCGGCAACACAGCAAAACTACCCAGCATTAATCATTCAACTGCGCGCGCATTTCAACCGCTGTGGCACAAACAGATCAGTGCTACTGCACAAGTTGCATAACAGAAGGATGCAGCCAACCGAATCCTTCCTGACCTTTGTGGACGACATCCGTCAGATAATTAAGGCACTGCATCAGCCAACACTGCCAGCTGCAGACCAACCACCTCTGGGTGCGGCAGAATTAGCCGCTAGAGAGCGACAGCGATTGATGGATCGCGAACAAAATCTGATTCTGCACGTAATAAACAATGCACAGCCGTCACTCCGAGATAGACTTCTACGCGAAAACATTGAAACCGAGGAAGACCTTTTACGGTGCGGAATGCAGTGGGAAGCAAGCGCTCCACTAATGACAACCGGCAACACAGAAGTGCAGAAACTGACACAGCAACTAAACAAACTGATGCAACATCAAACAGCCGTTATCGCCGAACAAAAAAGACGAAATGAACGAGCCCAAGCCAGATGCTATTACTGTGGACGAGAAGGACACTACCAAATTAATTGTCCTCATCGGTCAACAAGAAATGATATGCCGCGACAGCCATTCAACAGACGGAAGCCGCAAAAACCATGGCAACAGCATCAAAATTGGCAGCAGCAAAACACGAAACGCTTCGGAAACAATGGCTACAGACCGCGAAACGCCAGATACATGCCCAAGCAACCAACGCAAGCGATGCAACGATATGCAAACGCCATCACGTACACACCGGAAAGCGAACAGCAAGAGCAGCAAGTCTTCACGATAGACGACTTAGAAATGGACTTTACTATCAATGAAATCGACTGGCTCGATGCGGAGAGCAGCGAAAAGACAAAAAACATCAGCATGGTCGAAATGAAAGAAACTAACATTGACAGCGAAGAAGAAAAGGCAGAAGTGAGCACAGAAAAAACATTGCCAAGCGACATCAATGAAAGAAAAGAAGAAACAAACAAAGGCAACGACAAAGAACTGGCAACGAAGGATGACAACGAAAGAAGCAACGACGGAAATGCAGAAATGGAAGAAGAACAGCAAGAAGAAAGCAGCGATCACGATTATGAGATGCAGAATGACGCTGATGACAACCAAGCCGCCGACAAAGAACATGAAGACGGAAGGCACAAAGGAATGGAAGAAAGAAATCTAAGCTCCGACAGCGATCAATGCTACGAGATCCGATATAAACGAAATGGTGAAGCCTACATTCAAACAGTCGACTACAAGGCCGAAGTAGGGTACCGCAGACAATGGAGTGACACAACTACAACATCGGAAGAAAGCAAGGAGAAAATGATGAAGACGACAAGCAGCGGAACGAATCGGATGCCTTGCGCTCGGAAACGCCAATGGAACAAGAGGAAGAATACGATGCGGACGCAGAAGATAACGAATGGCAGCCGCAGCCAATGCCAGCAAAGACAACGGCAACGTTCAGAAAATGGCGATTCTGGATATTCTGGATCATCATAATACTACTGACGGCAGTAGTCACCAAAGCAACAGCAATGGAGAAACCAATGATATGTCCAACGGATGCGCATATCCAACCGATGATCTACAAGATACCAACGACATCAAATGCAGCTACTTCAAGACAAATCAGACGAAGCCAAAGAAGATCACAATTGATCTCTACAAAGCTAACATCAAGAAGCATCGACAACTCGGAATAGTGTGCTTTAGAGACAAGCACCTAGTGGAAAAAGTTTGGCGAGGACAATGGAACAGAATTCGATTTTGGCAACACGAACTACATGTGTCGCACGCTGAATGTCTACAATGGAACCAAACACTGTTCTCAAAGGATGGTCAGCTAGAACCGGATGAGAAAGTGGGGGAGGCACAACTTTACCGAACGAAGAACTCAGCAAACGGACGATATGTACACTTTTCGGAAGCATGGACTAACTACATGACACGAAACAGTTACCTAATCAGGAATATTCCATTCTACCACAATCCTTTTGAAAAAATGGAGTCGCTACAACTGCAATTAAGTGACTGCCGATACAGCAAAGGATGGTGTCCAACGCCGATACTGCGGAATGAGGAACTATACAGCTTACCGTTGAGTCCAACATATCATCAAGACTATCGATGGCAAATTATACGCAGAGGCGACTCACGATATGAAGAACCATCTAAGTCACGACAATACTTCTTCGCGTGGGAAGTTGAGCCGGAAATTGACTGCAAGCTTCAAAAGTATCACACAGTTGAAGGAGGTCTACTGTCAAACACGTTTTTGGCAAAGTCAGGAGACTTGGCACTGACGTTTCAAAAGAAACCAGTCGAGCAAAAACTGAAATGCAAGGATACAGACAAGACACTATTCATCTCGGAACAAGAGATACCAGTCTACGTAAAAGATGACGACAAACAAACCTTTCTGGCGATCATCAACGGAACGTATCAACAGCAGGAACAACAGAACAGACGACGACGTGACATCGAACGTCCCAAACTGGTGTCAAACCGACTACTGTCAGCAAAGATAACGGCTTTGGATCACAATCTACACAACCAGTTAAACCACTTGCATCGAACACTGGTCCAGCTAACTTGCAAAATGCACGCAATCAACTTAAATTATGCCAGACAAAACTACTATGTCAACCCTACGATGACTTTTCGTAAAATCACCGGAATGACGAACGTTTTGGCAGTTCCAATATACGAGCATCTGTTGATATACAAGTGCACGCCGATACAGCACTTTAACATCTTGCCGTCGAACACGTCAACAACCTGCTACGACAAGCCAAGGATTGAAGCGTTCTACGAAGGAAAACGAATTCAGGGATTCTTGGACACGGTACACAACATCATCGTTGGCACCGCAATACCGAGACCTTGCACCACGGCAGCAAACTATTATCAACTGGACAATGCACTACACGTCATCAAAACAACTGGAACGACAGCAAACATCACAGAACCGGAAGTAATCGTCGACGAAAACTACGACATGGAGGATTTGAAAATCCGATTCAACAGAACGAAGTATACGCCATTCGCCGATATCCAACTTGACGAGATAACACCAGGATGGACGATCAACGACTTCTTGCAAGCGTTCATCACCCAACGCAAGATGATTCACCAGCTGTTCACAAGAAAGGACAAAGGAACCGAGACAGGAAGATTTCCCGTCCTTGTTTCAATGGACAGCGCCATCAAATCATTTTGGACAAACAGCTTCTGGGAGCTGCTCAATGGAAGAGGCAGTCTCTATCAAGGATTCATCTTCTACGGTGCTTGCATTGTGTGGATTGTCACGGCAGTCTTCATCATCTCGTCAATCGTACGGTGCTTCAGTCAAACTTGTCCAACAGCTAAGAAGACAGTGAATGCCATAATGCAAAGAACGACAACGGAAGGCGACAACAGTTTAGAACTAACAGAAACTGCACATCGTGAGGTTCAAGGGCAACCGACACTAGCAACGCGGCTATATCCATCGATTCCGACAACACCAACGGCACCAAGAATACAACCACCTAACTATCAAGCAGAACAGCAAGACCCAAAATGGCCAGAGAACTACGTATGTACTCTACACGCCGAAATTGGCAAAGCCATGGCTCAAGTGGTAATCAACAATCTACCATGTCGAGCGCTACTCGATTCCGGCAGCTCCATCACAGTTATATCAAAACAACTGTGCAACAAGCTACGACTTGCTCTACGGCCAGCAACAATCGCAGTTGCAGGAGCAGGAGGACATTCGCTAAACATTCTGGGAAAAGCCGACATTGATTTAAGAATCGCTAATAAACATTTGACAGTTCCATCGTACGTCATCGACAGACTCCCAAACCAGGACGTTATTGTTGGCATCGACACGTTCAAGCAGCTTAGACTACCATTGACCTTCGACTTCAATAAGCAAACGTTTAAGATCGACTCGGTAGAACAACCATTGATCAACCAGATCCGAGTACTACCAAAAGTAACATTGCAACAAGATGTCATCATCCAACCGGAGAGCGCCTGCTGGATAAAGGCAAAGGCAACTAACGCAACGGAGGAAGCAATGATATTCGACCCAAACAGAAGAGTCACGGCTAAACACCAAATTATGATGCCTACGGCACTAGTACTGGTTGCAAAAGATAAACAGCTGCCAGTACAAATATTCAACCCGAACACAGAAACGGTTCATCTACGACAAGGAATGTGCATCGGTCATCTCAACACCCAAGCATCGGTTATGCTGATTGAGCAAGCGACTCCACGACTAACAGAGGAAGAATTTCAAAAGAAGATCAATTTGGATGACAGCCCGATTACGGAACAGCAAAAGAGGAAAGTTCGACAGCTGTTGTGGAAGTACAACGACGCTTTCTGCCACCATGACTACGACATCGGACGAGCCAAGGACATCAAACAGGAAATCAAACTTCTGCCGCACACGGAACCAATTCAGTGCAAACCGTACCCGATCGCCAAGCATCTGCAACAGCACTTCGATGAGATTATCGACAAAATGCTGAAACACGGCATCATCAGCAAAGCCATTTCAGCATACTCATCACCATGTCTCTTGGTGCAAAAGAAGGAGACTAACGAAAGACGACTCGTATGTGACTTCAGACTGCTGAACAAGTACATACCGACGGATCAGCAAAGCCTACCGAAGATCTCCGAACTACTAGCAAAGCTCAACACGGCAAAATTGTTCACAGTGTTCGACCTACGTCATGGATTTTGGCAAATTGAAATCGAGAAAGAGTCACGACAGTACACGGCTTTCAAAACCTACAATGGACAAGTATACGAGTACAATCGATCGCCGATGGGACTCAGCAACAGCCCAGCAACGATGAGCCGACTAACAGCATACATGCTTGCAGGATGCACGAACCTGTTGCACTATGTTGACGACATCTTGGCCTACGGAGAAGACTTCGAACGACTCTATGAAGCGACGGAGAAGGCCCTCGCGCTTATACAACGTCAAGGTCTGAAGCTACAACCAACTAAATGCAAATTCTTCCGAGACAACGTGCGTTACCTGGGACATCAGGTGACAGCCAAAGGAATTTCACCGGACCCAGACAACGTGGATAAAGTGAAAAAGTTTCCTACGCCAACTAGCATAACGAAGGTCCAATCATTTCTTGGACTTGCGCAATACTTCCGAAAGTTCTTACCCAACTTCGCGAAGACAGCAAAGCCGCTGTACGACCTGCTCAAGTTCGACAAATGGAAGCAGGAGAATTGGACACAAAAGCAACAAGAAAGTTTTGACGAAATCAAACGACAGCTGACATCAGACGCACTGCTACAGCATCCGGACTTCGACAAACCCTTCATCATCGAGACAGACGCCTCAGGAACGGGACTCGGAGCAGTCCTACTACAGGAAACTGAAGACAAAAAGGAACGACCTATAGCCTACGTCAGTCGAGCACTTAAACCGAATGAGACAAAATGGTCAGCTACGGAACGAGAACTACTAGGAGTTCTGTTCGCCCTACGACAGTTTCACTACTACATCTATGGATCTCCATTACAGACGATAGTACGCACAGATCACGCACCGCTGACCTACGTCGTAACTACAAAAGGACAAACAAACAACCGACTCATCAGGATGACACTCAAGATCCAGGACTACAACTACAAGCTCGTCTACAAACCAGGAATTACTAACAAGGCCGCGGACGCCCTGTCAAGAGCCTACGAAGTCAACGCCATTCATCCAATCCCTAACATCAAGGAATTGGTGGATGAGACGGAACACGACAACTTCTACATAGCAGTTAAAAACAACGACAAGGACATCAAGCTCAGCCCCGTGGAACGAAAATTCCTGCGCAAGCAGCGACAACATTTAACAATCAACAAGTCACGACTCTACTGGATGAGTGACAACAAACCTAAAATCTACATGCCATATTCGTTTAGGCAGGCAATTCTCAACGAGCTGCACGACAACCCACTCGCTGGACACCTGTCGGCAGCCAAAACCGTTGCAAGAGTGGAGCAATACTACTTTTGGCCAAGCATGCATGGCGACATCAAGCAGTATTGCAACAACTGCCACTCATGCGCAGCATCGAAGACAGGACGACGACAAAAACCACAGCTACAATCGATACCAAAGTCAACAACTATGGACTGTCTCAGCATCGACATCACCGGACCGCTGCCACCGAGCTGTCTCCATGGCATAGCCTACACCTACATCCTAACAGCCTTGGACATTTTCTCAAAGTTTGCTATTGCCATACCAATACCGGACATCACAGCTCAGACAGTGGCAATGGGTTTCTTCAACGACATCATCTGCAAGTACGGTACGCCAAAGAACCTCACATCGGACAATGGATCGCAGTTTACGTCTCAACTCTTTCAGCAAGTGGTGAAGATCCTCAACATCACGCAGATCTACACATCGACCTACAATCCGAAGGCGAACATGGTTGAAAGGTTTCACCGCAACCTACACGAGATGATTACACACTTCGCGCATCAACAACCGGACGACTGGATCATCTATCTGCAAGCAGTAACAATGGCCTACAACAGCGCTATTCATCGATCAACGGACAATACGCCATTCTTTCTAATGTTTGGGCGAGACTTCCAGCCGCCAAACCTATTGGCACAGCAACTACTACCATCGCAATATGTGGAAGTCCCGACGTCCATTCAAAAGTTCGTCACGCAACTACACCTCGCATGGAAAGTAGCCAAGCACAACATCGACAATCAGGTGGCTCTAACCACCAGCACCGACACGAGATCGACAACTCTGACAGCCGGCGACATCGTCTACCTGCACTATCCGCCGCAACAGACGCACAAACACGCACAGAAGTACAAAGGACATATCGAGTGGTCCAACTAACGTCACCGACAACGGCACGCCTGGCCAATGTGCAAGATCCTCATCAGCACCAATTCTACGTGCACATTCATCGACTAAAGAAGATCAACACTGACACGACAACGTTTTTACCGTCACTAGACAACGCTGATCGCACGCGTTCGGCGAACCGCCACATCGCAACAAAACACGAGGAGACACAAACATCAACCGAGAACCAGCACCATGGCTACAATCTGCGACCTCGTTAAGTTGCGAAAACAACCCGTGTAGAGACCGGGTCAGAATAGCTCTACAGCTTCGCAAGCTTGTCGTAAGAGGCGACTAATCTGAGCGACTTCAAACTTCAAGCGACGACGACAATGGGCAACGCACTGTCCAAACAGGCGCCCCAACTACAGCAACTCTACGAATGCCCAATATGTTTAACTGATGACTTGGCTGTCAAGCCACCAATTATTTGTGAAAACAGACATCGCATATGCGGACAATATTTAAGCGACTCACATTATATTCAGCTCTGGCAGAATTGCCCGATAGGTAGAAGTAGTTTGCGGCAGTGCGCCTATTGTTAGTCTTGGCGCACATGTCAATACTGTAACCAAAAACATTTTATTTGCATGCGTATACTTACCTTTAAATAACTTTTATAACCAACGCTCTTAACTACCCATTACTAAATACCTGTAACACTTGTGACAAATGATTATTATAAAGACATGCTTGAACTTTTTATGCGTTTCAATCCTCTATTTAAAACTCGGGACGAGTTTTTTGTAAACATGGGAGATTTTGTAGAGTGTTCTACCTCCCGTAAGAAGACATAAAAGTGTTAATGTACTACTCACACATTTTATTTAGTAGTAAATTGAAGAGCATGAATAAAGGTATGCTTTGAACTATAAGTATATTCGGACTAACCAATAGGAAGAGAGAGACCTCGAGCATGCTAATTTTAGAAATCACCCAATCACGTGCGACCAACAACTGTCAATTCAAACCCCACCTTCAAGTCATCATTTTGTTTGCACTCGGGTTGCACCCGGATGAACCAATCAAAGTCTACCAGCTACGGTAACCAATCATGCGCTTTTACAGTAGACTAGTTGCGCAACTTTCTACCCTGTCATGCTTGACAGCCACCGAATCGTGACCCTTTGACATTTGCGAAGACAGTGATGTACGACCTCGAGAGAGGTCTGAACGCCTATAAATACAAGTGGTCCGGAACGGACCCGGAGCCAGAAAATCTCCAAGAGAGAGAAGCTCCGAAGAGGAAGCTCTAGTGAAGCCTTCCTGAAGAAACTCGCGTCGTGGACGAGTTCTTGCGGTAAGCCTTACTCATTTGCGCCCGTTGGTTGAGACGTCTCGCTCAAGTCTATTGAGACTTGAGTTTATTTGAGTCTGCTGAGACTCTTGAGTCTGTTTAGACTCTACTGGTTGCAGTCTCCAGAAGGACTGCCCCTGATAGATCTTAGAAGACTATCAGTGGTTTCCGGAGCTATACCTAGAGTGCATAGAGGCACTGCTAGAAGGAGTAGGCTTATATTAAACCGCAGTTTGGCGCAGGGTACCCATTGTTAATTTGGAAGCTTCTTATTGGTCCGAACTACAGATACCGGCCGGCAAAAAGTCAAGAGGACAAAGGAGATAACGGACCAGATCAACTGTTACCAGGCGCCTAAACTTCCTGAAGGAAAGGAAAGTTACTGATCGCGATACTACGGACGAGGATTATTACGAGAGCTCTCATTTAAGGACTCAAAGGTAATTGAATACCTTCATTTGATTACTGGGTTGCCTAGCTACAGAGCTAGAAGTGATTGTTCCTTGATTACAGTTGAGGACTGGTAATAAGGAACACATCACTGAGGACACTCTGGGATCTGAGGACACTATGGGATCTGAGGACACTCTGGGATCCTGGTATGACGGTACGTCCTAGTAACTTAGAATACTAATATGTTTGAGCAAAATCGCACCTTATAAGGGGCCTGCATCGGCTGCAGCTGCTGCGATCCAGGCACCTGAGAGAACGGCAGTTGAGTAGACTGCCCCACAGCCTGCGTGAACGCATCGGCAAATGGCTGATCAACTGCCGTCAGTCCGCCGACAGGGTCCTGCTGCTGATCGGCGTCGTAAGCGGCCGCGTTGTCGTCGCCAAAATTGTTTAAATCGGCGTCATCGTCCAGATCGTGCGCGATAGCCGGGTCGACATTTTCGTTATCGTCAGCCTGCCCGACTGATAATAGGGAGTCGTTGATCTGCGAGTGGTTCTTGGCGTCCGCGTCTGATGAGGCCTGCGATGAAATCGGATTTTGAGAACTGGAAATAAGATAATCCACGGATAGACATGGAAAATTAGAAAACGGAAGTGAGATAATCCGCTGAAAATATGGATAATTGAGACCGGAAGTGAGATAATCCGCTGAAAAATATGGATAATTTAGACCGGAAGTGAGATAATCCGCTGAAAAATATGGATAATTGAGACCGGAAGTGAGATAATCCGCTGAAAAATATAGATACTTGAGACCGGAAGTGAGATAGTCCGCTGATAATATGGATAATTAAGACCGGAAGTGAGATAATCCGCTCACAAATATAGATAATTGAGACCGGAAGTGAGATAATCCGCTGAAAATATGGATAATTAAAACCGGAAGTGAGATACTCCGCTGAAAAACACGGATAATTAAAACCAGAAGTGAGATATTCCGCCGAAAATTATAGATAATACACGGAAAGACATGGATAATTAAGACATGGAAATATAGATAATTGAGACCGGAAGTGAGATAATCCGCTGAAAATATGGATAATTGAGACCGGAAGTGAGATAATCCGCTGAAAAATATGGATAATTAAAACCGGAAGTGAGATACTCCGCTGAAAAACACGGATAATTAAAACCAGAAGTGAGATATTCCGCCGAAAATTATAGATAATACACGGAAAGACATGGATAATTAAGACCGGAAGTGAGATAATCCGCTGACAAATATAGATAATTGAGACCGGAAGTGAGATAATCTGCTGACAAATATAGATAATTGAGACCGGAAGTGAGATAATCTGCTGACAAATATAGATAATTGAGACCGGAAGTGCGATAATCCGCTGAAAAATATAGATAATTGAGACCGGAAGTGCGATAATCCGCTGAAAAATATAGATAATTGAGACCGGAAGTGAGATAATTAAAAAAGCAGCCAAGACTCACACTCTGGAAGCAATGCCGATTATCTGCAATCAAATTTAACAGGTTCTGCTTGACGCAACGACCAGCAAAGTCTCCAACAACGCCAGATTGAACAGGCGCCATCACGGGCGGCAAATTAAATTCTGATTGCATATGCCTGCTAATAACAGTATCGGATAGCTTTAACCCAGATCTAGATACAGCTAATTTCTTTCGCCAATCTGCAGGGCTGTCAGTCAGCAACTGATCCGTGGCGGCTTTAGCTGCTTGGCGTCGGCGAGCTGTTGAAGCTGCCGGAGCTGCGGCAGAACAAGCCGCGCCTGCGACGGCGCCGTCTCTTTTCTCCGCCGCCGCTGCTGAACAAGCCGCAGACGCAGTTGTCGCTTTCGATAATAGCGCAGTTAACTTGCACTTTTTCCTCTTCCAATTAGCCGGGTCAGCGAATAGACGGAAGAATTCTCCGCCGGTAAGTCGGCCGCCGGCGACTCCACTGCCGCTGCTAGCGGCGCCGTTGGCGCTCAAATGAGCATAGCGATCAGAGAGCAGATCGCGAATTGCTTCCACAAAATTTCTACTGGCGTTCGGATGGCTGCGGTTGAGAAATCGGTTTTGAAATTGGGATTTATGTGTTATTTTCTGTGGGAATTTGTTTCTAAGAAATAGAAATTATGTTAGGGCCAATTTCTAAGAATCAGATCATTCACGTTTCTAAGAATTGGATAATTTTCATCTTACTAAAAATCGGGGGGTTGTAGCGTAGTGGTCAGAGCGTCGGACTCACGACTTGAAGGTCGGGGGTTCGATTCCCGATCCCACTCGAAACAGTTTGTGTCCTCGAGCAAGACACTTAACACTGCATTGCTTCAGTTCACCCAGCTGTAAAATGGGTGCCAGCATTAGCTGGGGTAATTGAGGGTGTGTGGCGACCCCCCAGTCCTTGGACTGAACAGCCGTACGCAGCCTTCAGATGCGCCGCGCAAATAGCTGCGGCTGAGCTGTCGGTTGCAAATCTGCCCATTAGGGCAGGTGTAATCAGTTATTATTATTATTATTATTATTAAGAATCGGAAGTTTCTATTTCTAAGAATCAACAGTTTGTTTCTAAGAATCAGATAGCTTAAATTTCTTAGAAACGAAATTCGTGTTTTTTCAAATTGGATAACTTAAGCTTCTAAAAATCCCGCATTTTCTTCTTAGAAACGGATAAATTTGTTATTTTAGGAATCGGACGTTAACTATAAGTTTCTAAGAATCGAATAGCCTTATGCTTCTAAGAAACTAAAAATTCGTATTTCTAAAAATCGGATAGTTTAGGTATCAGTTTGTGTTCAGGTTTTATGATTGGATGCTATTCATGAATAGAATGGCGATTTCCTCTTGTTAAATTTAAAATAGACAAATCCTATAAACCGACAGCTCAGCTGCAGCTATTTGCGCGGCGCATCTGACGGCTGCGTACGGCTGTTCAGTCCAAGGACTGGGGGGGGGGGGGGGGTCGCCACCCTCAAATACCCCAGCTAATGCTGGCAAGTGTCTTGCTCAAGGACACATTTTGTTCCAGTGGGATCGAGAATCGAACCCCCGATCTTTCAAGTCGTGAGTCCGAAGCTCTGACCACTAGGCTGCAACCCCCTAGGCTACAATACATCTGACATCAGCAATACCAGCCAATTCAAGCCACCAGTGCTTACAAGCTCTCTCCAGCCAGTTTACTATCCGCCGTATTAACCACCACAGCGTTGCGTTCGCCGCACATGTCGATCTGCATCCCGACGCCGGCATCCATAGTGCACTCGTCAATGAATCCGCCGTGATTATCATCGTCCGCGTCTAGGTGATCAGCAGGCGGCTGCTCGGGATAGTCATCATCCTCTGGCGGCGGCAGTCTGGCAACAAAATCGGCCAGAACGGCGCTCTGATCTGCTGCACCAAAACCGCCGCCGAATGTGACGTCGTTTAGGCCGCCGCCATTTCGACGTAGGAAAGAAAATCTTCTAAACGCAAAGCAGAGCCACTCGTTATTTGCTTCGTCTTCGTCTTCTTCTTGTAGGACGCTGCTGTCAAGGCGATTAGCAACCGTTGCTAAACGGTTACTAATGTCAACATCTTCCAATCGGCATAGCTGCTTGTTAGAAAAAGAAGACGTGTCTTGATTAGTCGACTCGCAAGCGCCAATACAAACTGACGCGTCGCTATCCAGCAGAATCTCGCACGCATTGTCAACCACGTAGACATTGTTGAGTCTTAGTTCTCCCGTGCCGCCATCGTCATAAGCGGACGCCTGCTGTTGGAAGAGCGGATCAACGTCAAATCTCAAACTGGCCGGTTTCAAGCGAATCCGAGCCAGATTAGATGCGATCACAGCTTTCTGGCGGCGCTTCCGTTCGGCCGCAGCTTTGCGCCTGTTGCCCGACATTGGCCTGTCGTCATCGTCGTCGGCCTCGCCAGCGTTGCCTCCGTCATCGTCGCTGTTGATGTCGTTGTCATTGGATTTTTTCTCTGCAGAAGTTGTGGACCGGCCAAGCCCGCCAAGAACTTTGTAGGCCTCGTGGTGGACTGCGTCTACCCGACCGGCGTAGATTTTGGCGCCAGCGTCTAGGGAGCTGGAGGCCACCTGGCGGTTGCGGCGGTGATTTCAGGAGACTCGTTAGTTTGGTTGCTATGCATTTTTTGCGGATTCTTTATTTGTGTAATCTATTCTGGAAGGCTG
Source organism: Macrostomum lignano (assembly GCA_002269645.1). Lineage (NCBI taxonomy): Eukaryota > Metazoa > Platyhelminthes > Macrostomidae > Macrostomum > Macrostomum lignano. The sequence continues at coordinate 817,752 of NIVC01000032.1, read as the reverse complement.
GCCCAGCAACTGAGGATCTGGGAGGCTGGCCCAGCAACTGACACTCTGGGAGGCTGATGGCCCAGCAACTGAGGATCTGGGAGGCTGATGGCCCAGCAACTGAGGATCTGGGAGGCTGGCCCAGCAACTGGGGATCTGGGAGGCTGGCCCAGCAACTGAGGATCTGGGAGGCTGGCCCAGCAACTGAGGATCTGGGAGGCTGGCCCAGCAACTGAGGATCTGGGAGGCTGGCCCAGCAACTGAGGATCTGGGAGGCTGGCCCAGCAACTGAGGATCTGGGAGGCTGGCCCAGCAACTGAGGATCTGGGAGGCTGGCCCAGCAACTGAGGATCTGGGAGGCTGGCCCAGCAACTGAGGATCTGGGAGGCTGGCCCAGCAACTGAGGATCTGGGAGGCTGGCCCAGCAACTGAGGACAAGCAACACAAATTTAAAATTCTAAGCGAATGCCACACACCTGGAAGCCGCCAAAGTTCTCCTGTTTAACCATGCCATCCAGATAGTCAATCAAATGCAGAGCGAAGGCATTCTTTGCAGAAATTTTCCCTTCAGCAGACAATTTAATGCAGTCCTCATAGTGCTCAGTGAGCTGCTTAGCGGACATGCCATGCAGAGCGCCTTTATTTGGTGCGTTCTCTTTGTTGCCTTCAGCCCCGGCCAGTCCGCTCGCGCCGCCAGACGCAGCTGAGAGCAGGTCGGCCGCGTGCGACCGACGCCGGTTGCGTCGCTGCTCCTCATCATCTTTCAGACTCCACGGCCCGTCCTGGATTTCCTCCTCCGTCTGCATTCGAGCAACGGCATGCAATAAAATGAAGTAAAATTTCTATTATATTAATGCATATCGTGAAACCTGTTGTTTTTTAAGCATCAGAATTGCAGTGCCATTTGGTATCCAGGGTCCATATTCAAGATGCCAAAATTGAACTTAATTTACAGTTTTCTCCATTAACTTTTACTCTGACTCAGACAAATATAAACATGTTTGACTCTAATTAGGGCTTCTGTTAGACATAGTAGTTTAATTGGGATGCTTTAACAAACACAAAACTTTACATGTTCAAAATGCCTTGTAACTGTCTGTCAAGTGATGCAAAATTTTGAGCTTATTAACTATTATATATTATACTTATAATATATTATTATATTATACTTATATCTTAGGCAAAGGCAATTACTAGCCTAATTATATTATAAATTTGGCTATTCTATGCAGCTAATAAAAGCTGTTTAATATTACCTGGCCCCTTAAGATAGTGTATAGCTATTGTATACAAGCGTACATGCGCAACACCTAGTTGGGTTGACAATCCAGCCAGCTGGCAAGGGCCTAGCCAAGGTAAGTGGCAAAAATACCTACCAAAAATAAATATAATACCAATAAGATGACAAGGCATTTAGTCTTAATATAGAATCATAGCTATTCCTGCCTTGTGTCAAAAACCACAGTAATTTTTGCCACATGGTCAAAACTTAAGCTGAATAGTTGCAAAAAGTTAAAAACAGAAATTAAAGAAAAAGACTTTTTATGAGTCTTAAAAATGTGAAACTTTTTTATTTGACTCTTATTCTGGGTTTTTTAAGGTTGGAAATCCAGTTGCCAATGGCTATTTTTGGTTGCCTATTGGCAACTAGCTAAATTCTCAAGGATGGATATTTCCAAGGCTTATTAAACATATATATAAACTATATGACTGTGGGAATGAAACTGTCTGGGACTTGTTATTACCATTGTCAATTTTTTGCAACATAGTATTTAAGCCAGTTTTAATAGATATAAATGTTCTTTATACCTATAACTCATTTTTTGATATTGGCAATGGGCATGGGGATAATAAAGTTGCCAGATTGGCCTTTGGTGCCAAAAATCCAGTTGTCAATAAGATTTTCAAGGGGCCAAAAAACTATGTATGGCCAAAAACCCAGCTCTTGTTGCCATGGTATCAATTTGCAAAATAATTATTTTACAATATTTGCAAAAGCATATGTATAGATATAATCTATAAATGTCTTATGGAAAATGTTGCAAACATTTTAAAATAGGAAATTTTAATCTATATTTTAATTAGATAATAGTTATTGTTTATTATATTTATTATATAAAAAACAATTTGCATAGGTTACTATATGCCAGAAATATCAAATATGTAAAATATACCAATAAGTCTAATTTATAGCTAGACATATTGGCTTGCATTAAAAATGACACTTTTATAGATATTTGTTAGGGGGTCTAACAACCTAGAATGAATAGTTTAAAAAACTGCTAACATTGAAACCTAAATTATATATAAAATGAAATAAAATAAAAATATAAATATAGGCCTATAGCCATAGTATAGATAAAAAACTTTTTTTTGCTTTTAAATAAATTAAACCATATAACTATATAAATTTAAAATAAAAGTTTCATAGTATTAAATAAGTACTTTTTTGTATAAAACATAAAATGAAGCTATGATAAAAATTATTGTCAATAAAAAATTAAATTTATAAAAGAATGGCTATATTTTTTAGGTAATTATTATTTTAAACAAAAAATATGTAACAAAAACTATAAAATAGAAGTTAATAAGGTGAACATAGTCATTTTTATTAAAAAATACTCAATATAAATAATAAAGCTTCAAAGCTTCTATAATTTGTTAAAAGTAGTGTTCCACTGCCGTTAGTCTCTATGACTGTAATTGTAACTATAACCAATTTTTGGTTGCCTAACTATACCCAAATTTTACCACCATTATGGTGTCTATTTCTTTAATCTCATAGTTTCCTATAACCGTGGCCATAATATAACAAAAATTGAGAATAGTAAGGAAAACAATGTAACAAACATGTGGATTTGTAACACACCACATAGATATGCCTAATCCAATAAATAATGTCACATTCACCAGATAAGATATTGCATTCAATCATTCATTGAAGGCGCAAAGTTGAAAAATGAATTAGGAAAAGAATGAAACAAAAATTACTTTGAAATGCAAGCATTAATTTCTCAATTTAAACAAACTACTGGTAACTTATATTCATTTTAAACATGACAGGCTAAAAAACTAGAGATTTACTTTTTTAAATATTATAAGCCTACTTTATACTTTTTGCAAGAAAAAATGACTATGCAACAATTTGTATTGAGAAAATTTAACTTCAACAATTAGGCCCCCTACATTATGGGAAAATCCATGAAGTATCCTCTTGGTTATAATCCCATTGTCATTCTATAACTGCCCTTTTTAACCACAACCATAATCTGTAACCAAAAAAATACATATATACTAGAGATTTCATGAATACTGCATGAAAATTTGTGATTTCATTTTGTTTGGTGACTGTGATCATGAAAATTAATGCCAATGGCAATGTTATTTGCTAAGCCTAATAAAGCTAAAAACTTAAATACCATAGTCCAGATCATGCTGGGTGCACGCCTGAACAAAAATTGAATAATTACAAATGCACGCCAAAAAAGTGTAGTGCACGCCCATTCTTAAAAATATGCCAGCATTGCAACAATTTTTTCGGGATCCCGATCCAGAGTTTGTGACCCGTCGGGAATCGGGAATATTTGCACTTTTTGATGCAGTGTTTCGGAAATCTCAGGTAAGGTAACTTTCTTGCAAATGTATTTTGTGAAAATAAGAATATTGGATATTGTAACTAATTTTGTTTTAATGATACATAAGAATTTTTTGCTTCACGTACTGCTTCACGTATAGTATTTGTACTAGTATTAGTATAGTATTGTATAGTAGTATAGTATTAGTATAGTATAGTACTAGTATTTGCATTTGTATAGAACGTTAATTTCGCATTACACTTTTTGTAAGCATAATTTAAGTTTGTTTAAAATGAAAATATTCGTAATATTTAAAAAAGACTTTTCATACGATTGCCTTTCTTAGAAAACTCTACTTGTGAAGTGGCGCACAGACGTCGCACAAATTATTCATCAATTATAATTAGTCAATTTACTCAATTTCCAATATATATAGTAACATGATATGCAATACAAAACAAACTAATATATTCATTTCTTTTCTTATAGGCCTAGCTATATCTAAATTATAAAGCATAATAATACTAATAGGTTCAGTGAATCAGTACATGCCATTTAGCTGATATAGGTAAGCATAATATCAATAATCATCTAGTCTATAAGACTACAACTACTAGTATCTATTATCCAACTATCAATATTCAATAATAATAACTTAATAAGTAACTATATAGCTAATATAGGCTAGAACGAAGTTATAGATAGCTAGTTATAACTTATAGCTAGTATTGACTATATCTGTAGTATATATATATTAAAATTTTAAGATCATATATATAATATATAATCTATACAATAATAATAATAATAATAATATATAATATATATTATATATTGATAGTAAATTAGTAATATAATATATATATATATAATATTGCAATACAGTATACTCCCGACTAATCCTGCCCGAATCCCGCCCATTAAAAAATTTCAATCCCGATCCCGCCCGAAAATTTTGATCCCATCCAAGCCCTAATAATAGACCCTTATTACTAGATAATTTGGTTGCTTTTTATGCTTTTTTGGCAATACTATTTACAGTGGAAAATTTATACATGAAAAGATTTGTTTAAATGCTTTTTTAAGAGCTTGAAAAAACCAGAAACATTGAAATTTGCACTTAAAAATGAACTTTTTTCATCTTTTTTCTACTTCACAATAATTCTTCCGCGTGATTCTATAAAGTGCATGCCAGGTGTGCATGCATACTATTTTCTTAGGAGTGATGCACGCCAACTGTGCACGCCTAATTTTGGTGTGCAAGGCCAATGCATGCCCAAATTTTTGGGCATATACTACATCTACATGATCCGAAGTGTAGCTTAAATAAGACAAAGCTAACAACTTAAAATAGTACTTCTATTTATGTTTACATATTTGAACATTTTATACAATATAATATTATATAATTTATGAACATTTTAACATTTGAAAATCAAGAATAAACTTTATGCAATCTTATTAAAAATTGAGCTAAAAATTAAATATAAAAAGGCACTTAATATAGCCTATTCTTTCATCATTTCTACTAGAACACTTTATAATTCCATAAAAAATTGAATTCAAAGAAACCAGAAAATCACAATCACAGGTTGAAATTCCATAAGTCAGGGTTATGAAAAGTATTGTGAAATCATTTTATGATCATGCTTCTGATTATGTATAACCCCAAATGTACACAAAAAAATCTGGCATAGAGGGATCTGGCATACCAATTGGCATTTAGAGAGGCTTGGTATACCCTTTAAAATACACACTTGACATATAATCATTGGCCTAGGCCTAGTTATAATAAAACCATAATATTGTGATAATTATTTTTATTAATATAGGGCCGAATAGCTAGTAAGCTAGTCTTATTTATTATGTAAGGGGTCGATCATAAATTTAGCAGAAAACCTATAAATATGCATTTTGACGAACCTCAGCTAGGCCTAAACAAAATTAAATTAAAAAATAAACACCTTTCTTTCCTCCATTGAATGATTGAACACGCCTAAAAGTCTAAAACCAATAGATTTTTTACAAACCACGGAAAAATGACGTCTAACGAAACACGAAAATTAACAATCGCGTCATCTTCAGGCTATCATTATGATCGTGGCCTGATAAGCAGCCTTACTTACTATGCTATGCAGCCTATGCTCGCTTACTACCATCATGAGTAAATCCAGAAAGTATGCGTAATTAACAATAAAGAAAAACGCCATATTCGGCTGTTTTAAATTTTAAAACGTTTATACTAGTTTAAACAAAGGCTCTATTATAAAAATATCCAACAGCAACAACTATATCAAGTCGAGAGTTGCTCTATTTCTGGAGTTTAAATTAAAATAAATCTAAAGTTAAAAGTTAATACTAGTGTGCGTTACCAATTTGCTTAAAAATTTAAATCATGGACATGGCGAAATCAACCTGACAACTGGCGAAATTCGTGCATAAACATAGACTGATTTCATGTGTGATGTGTATTACACACCTAGTAAAGTGTAGGTGTGACGGATTATTGACTTTTTTGTTAGATCTTAGCATATTTCAGAAAAGCTACTTTCATTATTTTACTCATCCTACTAGCTTATCGATCATCCTAAAATTGGATACGTACATAATATAATTGCCTGAATTTATGTGAATATACAAAACTGTTAAACCTGTAAAAGATTTCTTTGCTGTTTGAAGATCCCCACCATTTTATTCTGACTGATGATTATATTACACGGGGCGTGTAGTCAAGGTGAATTTGCAGGTACATCATGTGGCTAGATCATGTCATGCTAGCTGGCATAACACATTTACCTCATAACACAGGTTTACAGTTTTAGTAAGTTAACTTGTAGATGCAACAAAGTCAATACGTGTATATTGAACGAGGCGCACGAATTGACACTACGTAACGCGCAGTTAGAGCTGGGTTTTGGAGGTGAGGTGGGTGTCAGAGCCAATGCAAAATTCAACGCCTTAGACCTCTTCTAATTGGTCCAGACCTTCATTATGATTCATGTAAGTCATATTATATGAGATATTCATGCATGTAACTCTCATGTAAATCTAATTATACATGTAATCAGTGTACACTCATATTTGTACATAATTGTGTCGTACAGAAGCGACCAGTGCAAATATAGTACGCAGAATTAGCGCTCGGCCACCCCTAGCTACTCTACTGTAGCTGTTGTTGTACGCAGAAGCGCGCGCCCAGCCCCCAAGTTTCAATGCAATGGTGTACCGTACGCAGAATTAGCGCGCCTGCACCCATCCATAACTTTCCATGTCCATATTAACTGTCCATACACTCAAAATTGGTGTACGCAGAATTAGCGCCCACCCATCCAAGAAAATCTTCATATTCTGTCGCCCCCCGCAATTAATTGGCGGCCCCGCGCGGAGGCATGAGTCAGTCAGCCAGTAAATCGCCGTTGTCCACCCCTCTGCCCTGCGCGGCCCGCTATATCTACCAGCAGTGTTACGCAACAACCCGGTCGAGACACAATGCTAACTTTATAGCCAGACACATCATCAAGGTCTGAAAATACTTGATTAAACTTCTAAAAAACTTGATTCAACTTCTACGCATGAAATACTCTCGTTTAATACGATTCCCGGCCAATTTTGTTCAGACAGCAAACTATAAATAATGAAAATTCGGATTCTCGGCCGTTTTCTAGCTAATTTCACCAAGCTCAAATAACACCCCAATCATGTGGACAATGCAGTGTTTGACAAGAAATGAGCTGGATTTCCAGAGACTACCTCCTATTATCGAACGAAGAAAAAGACGAATATGAGGCCTTGAAAAAATCTGCTGACTGGTTGTGCATTTGCCAATGCAAATCGATTTCTGAGCGATTAGTCACCTTCAATGCCAAGGTCGAGGAAATTGATCAAGGCCCCTTCGACAGCCAAGACTACGCAGCAGCCAGGATAAATGTGCAACTACGGGACAAAATGAGGTTCGAAGCTGATTTAGCACGAATGGAGAGATTACTGGCTCCGATACTAAGTGAGGAGCATCGCCAAAAAATACGTTTTCGGAACCATCAAGATCTGTATAATCCGTCGTGGGAGGAGCAACAAAAGATTTGGAATTTTGGTTGCCAAAGCACAAAGAGGATCAGACCGCCAAAGCTTGAACTACCATCAACTTGGAGCAAGGATTTCAACACACCTCCAACGCCAGCACCCGAAAATAGGAACAAATGTTCATTTTTCCAGAATCCCTGATAACGATAACTCCGTAAAAAGCTTGTTATCGTGTAATTAAAACAAAAAATTATTGAGACTCTCGGGTATAGAACCAGCCCGGAGCATCAAGCGCCCGTATCTGCAAATTTTTCTAAAATCAAGAGACATGGAAACAGTGCAAGACTTCAACTGCGTCAAGCGAGAGCTGCTAGCACTCAAACCGCGAGACCGCGAAACGTTCGACCATTGAATATGACGAACAGGGACCTCTCTACTTGGCCAATGCGGTCCCTGTTTCGATCGTTAAGGCCGTGCGTACTGACAACGAAGGTCGCGAATTGATCATTATTGCACATAATTTCTATCCAGTTAAAAAATTAGCCATACATGTAATAAGTGCAATCAATAAATTGTAGACCGGTAGGCTATTAATAATTAAGCCAAAATTTATTGTTCTTTCGACTAATTAATTTGTTTTAATGATTGCACCACACTTACTGGTACGTCATGGACAACTAATTTTGACGAAGTTTTATCGCGAATCCTGACAATGTATCCGAGATAAAAGTATTAGGTCATTTAAATTATCATAAAACATTTTTTCAGGACCCATTGGTACACATCATGACATACATGTACTGCACATTAAAATTTGAATTAAATTCAAGAAAACTCTTGTTTTTTATCAGAGGGCATCAGAAGACAGTGTTTTGGTCGGAGCCGATTTCAAGCTGCACCTCTGCATTGCCGGCATGATCAGTGACAGTCGAATCGCTTTCAGAGTTGGCGGCATTTCTAGCAGTCAGTTGTCGGCCCAGGATCAGGCATGCAAAGAGTTCGATCAGTTCCAGCAGAGTCAGGACACTGCCGCCCATGAACAGCCCCATCAGACCCCCAATACCTGCCGTTAAATCTTCGAAATTGTAAGAAATATCTTGTTTGAGTAGCGTCGAGCTCAGCTCTCCAGCGTGGATGTGTAGACGGACGATGTTCTCAGACGCTGCGTCTACCAGCTCCTTTTGCGATTCGGTGGTGCTGTTCGGACCGTAAGCGGAGCTGAACAGGTTGACCATCCACTCTCTGCCTGGAACAAAGTACATCTTCTGCCTGTCTTGCGTCAGTTGTTTAAATATATTTGTCAGCTCGGTCCGAAGTCCCTGGCGCAGTGGGAACAACACGGATGTCACTGTCGGCTCATAAATTCGCTCTTCGCAAGGCCTGCTAAACTGACAGTTGGACTCCATCTTGCTGACTGAGTCGACCATTTCTCGAACAACAGAGCCATTGTAAAGCTTCTGGATGAAGTGAATCGCTTGCAGAACACTTTTCAACGGAATAGATGACGAGTAATAAGCATCGAGAAGGCTGGTCAGGTTGTTACAGCAAGTTACATTCCTGTCGCTGTACATTATCGGACTGTAGCCAGCAATGTAACAGTTCAAGCCCAGTTCGCGAAACATTTTGCTCAACGATTTCGCGTAGCAAGCTAAAATGTAAATTAACGGTTAGCAATAAACTTCCGTATTGTCTTTGATAAAAAAGTAAAAAAAAACAACCCAAAGAGAATGAATGAACTTACTCCCAAGACTGTAGTTATATTTGTTCCCTTTTCCCGTCTCAGGGTCGTAAATATTTTCTAGCGGTTTGTCGCTGACGCACTGCTTCTTGTCCTTGGCTAGGGAGTTGACCCTCATGCTGAGACTGATCTGGTGATGGAAACCCGGACTGACCGCGACGGAGGTGCTGTACTCATCCGGATAGCGACCTCGCTCGGTAAAATAAATCCTGAACCCGGACCCAATCAGCAGTTCATAGTTGATGAAGCCGAGTCCTCTGACATCGATCGTATCGTTCCCTAGCTTGAGGGTTTTATTATAAGTCGCGTCGGCGAACAAGGTTATGTCTAGGTGTCCGGCCACGTAACTAAGCAGTCTCTGGGCAGTGCTTGTCGTTGGGCGTATCGTGAAACAGTTAAGAAATTTGTAGTGATTCAGTTTGATAATGTCAACGTCAAGGACAAGATTATGCGTCACTGGCATGACAGTTGCGCCAATAATCGTCTGCTCCATCCGCATGCCCATGTTCCGACTGAGAAAGCTGTATGGAACGCTGCCAACAAAGATTTGAGCAGCTAGTCGAACCAACTCCTCTCCGGTAATGTTTGCCTGGTGTAGTACGTTCATAATGCGATTAATCTTCCAGTTGGTGTAATTTAGCTCAGCGTCTGACATCGTGGCGGAGTAGCTTGCGGATACCATCGGATAGGAGCAAATATGAATATCGGGGAATGCAAACTTTTCCAAATTTGGTGACACAGCCGTGCTCACCGGCTGACTAGCCAGGCGATTCACAGCGTCGACTAGAAGTTTCAATAGTACCGACACCACAACTAGGAATGCCAATAGCCAGAGCATTCGCACGACCCAGTGCCTGTCTCCTACCGTTCGAGACAAACCGTGAGCAGTGGACTCAGTGGCTGCCTGGCTTAGTACCGATCGCCTAGCCGACCTCCAAGATTTGTCGCAGCAACTTCTTGGCCGTCTGGATGAATTCAACGCGTCCGCAGTCATGGCTTTAGTGCAAGATAATGATCTGTGCGAGTCAGATTCGGACGATATAGTTAGTCAGTTAATCGGGCCAGGGATTAAACAGCTTATATAGGGAGCAGAAATCTCTCTGGTATACTTCTCTCTTGCTTCTATTTTTTACCCCAAACATTTCTCTCTCCCCTAGCTGTTATATGCTGTTTTATTAGTTGCTATGGTAACTATCGGTGGAGAGAAGCAGGCCGAAGCAAGTGCAGTGGTGGCAGCGACCACTTCATCCCTGCTTAAGCAGTTTCATGACTGGGGCTTTCATGTTATATTTACCTAGTAGAATTTGTGGCACAGTGAGGCAGTCTAGAATTCCAGCAATGAAAATATAGCCAATTATTTTGGCAATCGCGTGCTTGCAGGAAGAGTGAGGAAGAGAGGCCATCTATACCCTTTGTATTTCTATCCGTATTAACCTACCCCGTTATTCCGCCGGGTCGCATGCAAAGTAAACACGGAAGCATAGATTTATTGATTTAATTGTTCATTCCGTATGAGCCCTAATTCAATATTTGCTAAGTACGAGTGTTTTGCATTTCTATGCGACCAAAATTCCAACTGAGTAGCAAAATGAAAACTGAGATGACAATTGGAATTCCGAATCAGTGTTTGAGTTGATGAAGGTATCTATTTTTTTTATTAGAGGCAGGGGGGTTGTGTGCACCCTGGCGCACTTTAAGCGACATAGGCACACAACCGGCGAGAGGCATTACTGCCCATTCCGCCGACTCCCCTGAGCAGGCATACAAGCGCGCGGATACGTACGCAGGCACTCACTCACACAGGAGTGTACAGCGGCCCTAACTTTATTTTATCGTTAGGCATGTACACTTCACTGCGCCTTGGGGGGTTGGCTCTCAAGGCCGTTAATTGCACAAGCGAGCCAAGCCGAAATTCCAATTCAGCCCCAAATTAATGTGGCTGCACTTGGAATCGAGCCTGGGTCGCGGCACACCAGAGCAGCTGCGCTACCGCTGGGCTACGGCCCCCCTGATGAAGGTATCACATAAATTATGACTTTTTTTAGATAAATTCTTCGAACCACTAGAAGCAATTTGTGAAGAGAAGCAGACTTCAAGAAGAAGCTGCGCGGTGAGCACCGGCCATGGGCAGAACGACTCTGCGCGGAAGATTCTACGAGTACCTGCCAGCTTGACTCACCGACGGAGCAGCAAAGCGCCAAGCTAAGGTAGCTAAATAAGAACTGATAGCATCCAGCCTAACAAGACAACACAAATAGCCTAGTATTACGAGCGGCGTATTCTCGACCCACTCGGAACAGTTAGTGTCTTTGAGCAAGACACTAAACTCTGTATTGCTTCAGCTCATCCAGCTACCGACAGCTCAGCCGCAGCTATTGCGCAGCGCATCTGACGGCTGCGTACGGCTGTTCAATCCGTAATTAAATGCAGCTATAATGCTGTGCTGGGTAGAAAAACTGAGACGTAAAGGCTCTCAGAGAATAACTGAGATTACGGGGGGGGGTTGCTGAGATGTCAAAGCAAAATTCAGAAGCTACTTCAAAGTTCATGTACTTTACTCAATTTTTTTATTACGTTCTTTGTTGGCTCGCCACGGGGGGGGCGCTGATAGAAGAAGAGTCATGTAAAAGATAAAAGTAGCACTACGTATACATAAAAGAAAAGTCATGTCGAAGTTAAAAGATTCATTTGGGAATTGCTACGATGTCAAAGCTTGGTGGAAATCGTTATAGTGCTGTGATTCTTAAAGAAGGAATAACTAAAATGTCAAGGCTTAGGGGAGAAGAATTGCTGAGATTTCAAGGCTTTAGGTTGGGTTAAAGTTAGGTTTAGGTCAGGTGTGGGTTGAGGGTTATATTTTATCGGGTTTTAAGGTTAACAGAATAACAGGGGATTTTTTAGATTTCAAGGTTTATGGGGGCCATCGCTGACATGTTAAGGCTTACGGGGGGAATAGCTGAGATGTCAAGGCTCACGGGGGTATAAATGAGATTTCAAGGCTAAAGTCAGAAGCTACATGTAGTTTATTGAAAACTTTTTATTACATTATTTGATGCCTCTTCAGGGGAGGGATCGCTGATAAAAAAGAGTAATGTAAAAAATAAAATAAGCTTCATGTCGAAGTTAAGAGATTCATTTGGGAATCCCTACGATGTCGAGGCTTGCAGGGAATCGCTATAATGCTGTAGTAGTGCTATAATGACTCTTAGAGAGAATTACTGAAATTTCAATGCTTTAGGGTTAGGTTAGGGTTAGGGTTAGGGTTAGGGTTAGGCTAGAGTTAGGGTTAGAAGGTTGACAGATATTTTTAGATTTCCAAGGCTTATTGGGGGCATTGCTGAGATGTCAAGGGGGGAAGTTGATATGTTAAAGCTTGTGGGGGGGATTACTGACATGTCAAGGCTTACAAGGTTTGACAGGAGATTTTTTAAGATTTCAAGGATACATGTAGCTTATTAAAAAAAACGTGTATTGCATTTCTTTGGCTCCCCAACGGGGGGCGTAGATTGCTAATTACCCCAGCTAAAGCTGGCACCCATCTTACAGCTGAGTGAACCGAAGCAACGCAGAGTTAGGTGTCTTGCTCAAGGACACAAATTTTTCTTAGTGGATCGGGAATCGAACCCCCCTCGACCTTTCAGTCGTGAGTCCGACGCTCTAACCACTGGGCTGCAACCCCACTAACAACCCCAGCCTTTTATATTGTACAAAGCCCTTTAAGTGCTACTAGTAAGTAGTGTTACCAAAACATTAATAATTCAAATCTGTATGCAGTGGAAAAGGGCAGCGCTGCTTCTGGAAGTAGCACAGAAGATTCATAATTCTTGGCTTGCCGATCATTGGCCTATATATACCGCCAATCGAATCGGTGGTGCTGCACACAGTTTGAGGAAATAAATGAGGCATTCCCGCTATAAAAAAGCGCTTCCAGTTTTCTCTCGAGAATCCGCACAAAAAAATTATTGAACGATTCAGAAAATAAAAATTCGCTACTTCAACTGCCTCTGGAAAATTCTCTTCCAACTGAAATGAATTTCAGGTAAAATCTACAATTGACTTTCATATCGTTAATAAAATGCTTTTTTCAGTTTTCATTGCTTATTCTTGAAATAAGTTGGGCTCAGAAATACTGAGCCAGCGGCCCAGGCTCGATTCCAAGTGCAGTCGCATTAATGAACGGGAATTCTGTGTGCACCCTGGCGCACTTTAAGCGACATTGTCACACAACCGGCGAGAGGCATTACTGCCCATTCCGCCGACTCCCCTGAGCAGGCACACAATCTCAAGGATACGTACGCAGTCATACGCACAGGCACACACTCACACAGGAGTGTACAGCGGCCCTAACTTTATTTATCGTTAGGCATGTACACTTCACTGTGCCTTGGAAGGTTGGCCCTCAAGGCCTTTAATTGCACGAGCAGAGCCAAGCCGAGATTCCAATTTAGCCCCAAATTAACAGTGACTGCACTTGGAATCGAGCGCCGTCATGAACCACTAGGCTATGGCTCTCCTTGTACAGTTTCTTATTCAATAACAAACTTGCCAATTTAAAATATTTTGCTACATTTAATTATAGTAAGCTTCTATTTTAACAAAAAATTAGCATTGAACATTGCGCAAATAGAGTTATAAAGAGAAGGCACTCTTCTGCGCAAGGGATTTTTTGCCATTGTGCTGCGATTTTGCGTCGTAAATTTTCCCGTAACCTTCAATAAAAAGCTCTCTTCTCAGCATTCTTTAGCTTTTCCGCTAAGAGAAATTGAGAATCATGAATATGTATATATTATACACACTGCAGGTATAGCTAATGCAGGTCGTACCCTAATCAGACTGACGGAATGACGGAATGAATGTCCATAATAGCGTCTACCTGGAGCTAACAAATTATTAGCTTACTATAAAGCATCAGTAAATCATGCATTATTGATATGCTGCGTGCTTTAGGCCCACTTAAAATCAAGTCTCATTAGCCAAATTCTCTTCAGAGCGGGCATCTATAAGAGGCTTCTTCTCGAATTCTAGTCAACAATCGCTAACTCACTTAAGCAGTGGGATCTTATCCAAGTTCGACCGAACTTGCGGTCAACCTTTCGGTCACTGGGTATATACTACCTGAGAACGTTGAACTAATTCATTTGAGCTTCAATAGTGAATTGGGAAGGTTAGATAGTCGCCTTGAATATTCTCAACTCTATGATGCCTCGTAAATTGAACCGTTAAAAAACTTAATAAAACGATCTGTCCGTCTGTCTGTCTTTCTGTCTGTCCGTCTGTCTGTCTTTCTGTCTGTCTGTCTTAGTGTCTGTCTGTCTGTCTGTCTGTCTTAGTGTCTGTCTTAGTGTCTGTCTGTCTTAGTGTCTGTCTTTCTGTCTGTCTGTCTTAGTGTCTGTCTGTCTGTCTGTCTGTCTTAGTGTCTGTCTGTCTTAGTGTCTGTCTTAGTGTCTGTCTTAGTGTCTGTCTTAGTGTCTGTCTTAGTGTCTGTCTTAGTGTCTGTCTTAGTGTCTGTCTTAGTGTCTGTCTTAGTGTCTGTCTTAGTGTCTGTCTTAGTGTCTGTCTTAGTGTCTGTCTTAGTGTCTGTCTTAGTGTCTGTCTTAGTGTCTGTCTTAGTGTCTGTCTGTCTTAGTGTCTGTCTGTCTTAGTGTCTGTCTGTCTTAGTGTCTGTCTTAGTGTCTGCCTGTCTTAGTGTCTGTCTTAGTGTCTGTCTTAGTGTCTGTCTGTCTTAGTGTCTGTCTGTCTTAGTGTCTGTCTGTCTTAGTGTCTGTCTGTCTTAGTGTCTGTCTGTCTTAGTGTCTGTCTGTCTTAGTGTCTGTCTGTCTTAGCGTCTGTCTGTCTGTCTGTCTGTCTGTCTTTCTGTCTGTCTGTCTTAGTGTCTGTCTGTCTGTCTGTCTTAGCGTCTGTCTTAGTGTCTGTCTGTCTTAGTGTCTGTCTGTCTGTCTGTCTGTCTTTCTGTCTGTCTGTCTGTCTTAGTGTCTGTCTGTCTTAGTGTCTGTCTTAGTGTCTGTCTGTCTTAGTGTCTGTCTTAGTGTCTGTCTTAGTGTCTGTCTGTCTTAGTGTCTGTCTGTCTTAGTGTCTGTCTGTCTTAGTGTCTGTCTGTCTTGGCGTCTGTCTTAGTGTCTGTCTGTCTGTCTGTCTGTCTTTCTGTCTGTCTGTCTTAGTGTCTGTCTGTCTGTCTGTCTTAGCGTCTGTCTTAGTGTCTGTCTGTCTGTCTGTCTGTCTTTCTGTCTGTCTGTCTTAGTGTCTGTCTGTCTGTCTGTCTTAGTGTCTGTCTGTCTGTCTGTCTTAGTGTCTGTCTGTCTGTCTGTCTTAGTGTCTGTCTTAGTGTCTGTCTGTCTTAGTGTCTGTCTGTCTTAGTGTCTGTCTGTCTTAGCGTCTGTCTTAGTGTCTGTCTGTCTTAGTGTCTGTCTGTCTTAGTGTCTGTCTGTCTGTCTGTCTGTCTGTCTGTCTGTCTGTCTGTCTGTCTGTCTGTCTGTCTGTCTGTCTGTCTGTCTGTCTGTCTGTCTGTCTGTCTGTCTTTCTGTCTGTCTGTCTTAGTGTCTGTCTGTCTGCCTGTCTTAGCGTCTGTCTTAGTGTCTGTCTGTCTGTCTGTCTGTCTTTCTGTCTGTCTGTCTTAGTGTCTGTCTGTCTGTCTGTCTTAGTGTCTGTCTTAGTGTCTGTCTGTCTTAGTGTCTGTCTGTCTGTCTGTCTGTCTGTCTGTCTGTCTGTCTGTCTGTCTGTCTGTCTGTCTGTCTGTCTGTCTGTCTGTCTGTCTGTCTGTCTGTCTGTCTGTCTGTCTGTCTGTCTTTTATATCCCGTATATTCTCGCCAACTCTCTCACACCTTCGAGTATTCTCATTGTCCTGCCCTGTTAACTGACACAAGGCGGTGATTTGCGGCGCAATTTCCTGTCAGCGGAAGGCGCCATCTCTGAGGAGGCAGAATAAAGCTTGAATGACATAAATACATGTAGAAACAACGCAGTTGCAGATGCCAAGCAGATCTTTTTTGTGAAAGAGAATTGCAATTAGCGTCTTTTGAGGGCGTTGTTTCAAGAACTACATCACTTTTATACTATTATAGGATCGCAGGATTGCACTTTCTTTGCTTGTTTTTCTTCGCGTTTTTAAGAGGCCAGTTGCTTGTTACATGCCAGCAAGCATTATGCATGCTGTTAGATGGCTCACTAGCAGCTTGTTAGTGCAGCTAAGAAGCTCGTCTATCCTTTGTAAATCACGCTCCAGTTACCAGCGTAGCTTATTAAGAAGGATTTTTGATTATGCTTTGCTTTTAGGACTTGAAACTTGGTAATTCTGTATGCATCTCCACTGCTGTCTCATGAATAGCACAAGTAAGATTTTTGTCTGAAGGAAGCGATGTTGAAACAGTTGGGCATTCCATCTGTTGTTGCGTCTATGGCCAAAAAAGCCATTGGTTTTGAGTGCAACTGTCTATATGGTAAATCGTCACTTAAGACCATACATAGATTAGGAGATACATACCATATTTCCCATTTATTGTGTTGTCTAGGGTCAAAGGCTCGAGGTGTCTCGTTTATTGACCGAGGCGAATATATACCATGTATCTCCCGTTGGCCCGTGAATCTCTCATAAAGCTCCAGGGCAGATATGTGCTTTACTTAGGCGCTAATACACCATTTTACCCTCGATTTTGAACAAGGAGAAATTCGAAACCGACAAACTCCTCTTCAATATTGACACTCTATGGTCGGGCACTCAAAATCTACAATCAATATTGACAGATCAAGCTTCAATTTTGACAAACTCTGGTTCAATTTTGACAATGCACGTTTAGTCAACTTCTCCTGGGAGAATTCGGCAACAAAGTAATCCAATGAAAGCCTGAACGGGGCTGAAGTGAGCTGTGCAAAATCAGCTTATTCTGACTTTGCTTTTTGGATCTACAAGTATTGATAAAATTTATTTTTCTCCATCCTTTAGACACACAGACTAAAATAGCCTGACTGGTTGGGCTGCAAAGTCTGATTCTATTTTGACAGAGTTGCTTCAAAACTGACACTATGGTTTGTGTACCCAAAAAGTCCGCTTCATTTTTGACAACTCCGAATCAATATTGAACAGTTTACAATCAATTTTGACTAAGACATTTTTTGAAATAGATTTTGACAATTTTTACTAAGATTTCTCTCTTGAGGGGGGGGGTACTTGCTATTTGGGAGAAGGGGTACTGGCTGCATGTATCTACGAGTACATGTATGGGAATATTTCTATTTAGGGATGCTTGCTAGAGTCCCTGCTCTCTCAAGGGACTCTAGCAAAAGGCCGGTCATTTAACATCCCAAGACAGCAAGCATCCACCCAGATAGCAAGCATCCACCCAGATAGCAAGCATCCACCCAGATAGCAAGCATCCCCCAGATAGCAAGCATCCCCCAGATAGCAAGCATCCACCCAGATAGCAAACATCCCCCAGATAGCAAGCATCCCCAGATAGCAAACATCCACCCAGATAGCAAGCATCATCCAGGTAGCAAACATCCACCCAGATAGCAAGCATCCCCAGATAGCAAGCATCTTGCAGATAGCAAGCATCATCCAGGTAGCAAACATCCACCCAGATAGCAAGCATCCCTGGATAAAAATATTCCCATACATGTACTCGTAGATACATGCAGCCAGTACCCCTTCTCCCAAATAGCAAGTACCCCCCCTCAAGAGAGAAATCTTAGTAAAAATTGTCAAAATCTATTTCAAAAAATGTCTTAGTCAAAATTGATTGTTAACTGTTCAATATTGATTCGGAGTTGTCAAAAATGAAGCGGAATTTTTGGGTACACAAACCATAGAGTGTCAGTTTTGAAGCAACTCTGTCAAAATAGAATCAGACTTTACAGCCCAACCAGTCAGGCTATTTTAGTCTGTGTGTCTAAAGGATGGAGAAAAATAAATTTTATCAATACTTGTAGATCCAAAAAGCAAAGTCAGAATAAGCTGATTTTGCACAGCTCACTTCAGCCCCGTTCAAGCTTTCATTGGATTACTTTGTTGCCGAATTCTCCCAGGAGAAGTTGACTAAACGTGCATTGTCAAAATTGAACCAGAGTTTGTCAAAATTGAAGCTTGATCTGTCAATATTGATTGTAGATTTTGAGTGCCCGACCATAGAGTGTCAATATTGAAGAGGAGTTTGTCAGTTTCGAATTTCTCCTTGTTCAAAATCGAGGGTTAAATGGTGTACTTTCTTAAACTAATTCCTGTAACAACCGGATTCTAAACATTTCAGCTGCATCAAAAATGCTACAGTTGAATGGATAAACTGTCCAGGCTGCGGAAACCTTACCGAGATTGAGTCGTCTGGCTGGAGAATAGCTCTAGTCTTCACCATTTCAGTGCTAGCCCTGCCTAGTAACCTTCTCGTCATGCTAGTGTTCTACAATACGCCGGCCCTTCGCACTAACCAGGGCATCTACATGCTGAGCCTGGCAATCAGCGACTTCGGCTCGGGCGTGTGCTTCTTACTGTTCGCATTTCGCTACGCAGTCAGCGGATTTGGACCGGGCAACCGGATCGAGCTGGACTTTGGCTCGTGGATCTACTACCTGATGCTGACGGCCACCCTAGTGATTACCATCGGAATCGGTTTGGACAAGCTGCACCAGATTAAGCTGCCCTACAGTTACGATAGAATGATGTCGAAGCGCAAAGTTACAGTCATCGTATCGGCGGTTTGGACCGTGCTGGCTTTTCTCAGTTTCTTACCGACGCGTCTCGTACCCATCAGCGGTTATTACTACGAGTTCACCGCCAACACTCTGATGTTTAACACGAAATCTTGTCGAGGCCGTAACGAAGTCGACCTAAGCCTGTTCGGGGTTCGAATCGGTCTAATACTGTTCATGGTGCTCATGCTGGTGATTGGCTATGGGACAATTTTTGTCATCTCGCGACGCCATGTCAACAATATCCGACGAATGCGTTTGGGCACGCAGCAGCCGGTAGCGTTGCCAGATCAAAACCCGGAACAGGGACAGAATCTTCTGAACGGTGGTCAGACTGCTCAAAACAAAAGGTCGAACATGCGATCGAGCCTTCGAGGATGGATAACCAATGCTTGCGTTATTCTCGGCTTCCTAGTCTGTTGGTTGCCGTTTTTTGCCTACAAAATCTCCATCGCACTGCGAAAGTCGAGCATCAGCGAAGGCGTGGAGTTTTGCCTGGCCTGGCTGGCCATGGGCCACACCAGCATCAACGCGGCTATTTACGGCGGCACCTACAAGCCGTTCAAAAAGGGTTTGAAACGATTTTTCCGACGTCGCAATCGAGCTGGCCGCGAGGACATGTTCCTGTCGCGGTCGCAGGCGAGGACGACTGGCGGAGCTGGCGACCGGGTGGCTGGATCGGTTGCAGCTCCGATGGGGGGCTCGGCAGACCAGAATACGGACAGGAGGCCTCGGGAGAGCTTGGAAAAGTAAATTCGAATGTAGAATGTAGTGTAGCATGTGTTTGATACGTACTATTTGGTAGACAATTTTCTCAAGATTTGACACCAATAGCTTTTCTCTTTTGATCCGTTCTCACTCTGTCATGATAGAAAGATTGTTATTAATTCCAAACAACGTCTCTTTTGTACGCATTCATGTGCATTGCTCAGGGGCTATCGGAATGAACATGACTGCTTGATCCTTGAGGGATGCGCATGTCCATTGTCGCCTGCGTGCATGGTGTGCGTGACCAAGATGTATGCTTTATCTTTTCCATTACATTTGGTACCGTTACAGTAACTGGCTTTAGAGAATATTTGTGTCCTACTTCTGAGAGAGTCTGGACCCATATACTATTAACAACCTGTCGTTTTAAAATTAGCTTATCCGAACAAACTAACAAACTGCTTGAATTCTGTGACAGAATTTTTTAGTTACTTTTTTATTGTCTCTCGACTATTCTATATTTGTTGTACTGATGAATATTAGTTGTTAAAAATATTGATTAATTTTTCTTATAATGTTAGTGTAGATAGTTGTAAATTGTTCAAACTGGACTTTCTTGAGAAGCTCTCAACTTTCAACATACTTTAGTGTTTAGTTTGGTTTATTTGAGTTTAATACGCATGTACAATGTAATAACAGTAGATACTTGCATATGTATCTCGTTAAAATGTTACTTTAAAATATTGTTTCTTATTTCTAAGAAAATACAATAATTGCGTGTTCCTATATGTCTGTCAGTACCCTTTCCTACGTACTATAACCTGTGGTATAGTCTGATTGGTGGAGCAAAAATAAACAAAAAATGCGTAGTTCAATAACCTTTCGTTAACTTTCAAATTACGCGCATACAGGTTGCTTTAGAAAGCTTAAATTTAATGCCAACCCAGAGGTTCCAAATTTTTTTGAAGACTCCAAGTGAGTTTAACCTTTTGGTGTTCGATGTAGTCTTACGCACATCAGAGTGGAAGAATAAACCTACCTTAAAGCGTTCAGTTTTTAAGATGAGTCATGAACGAATACACGAAGTCGATAATTATGATTTTCCTACACATGTCGCTAACTAACAAAACTTTCTAAAGATCATAAATTATAGTCATCATTTTACCACAGCCAAAATCTTTCAGGCTACTACTTTTCGTTCATCGCAGTCATACACACGCTCACGCAGAGTGTGCAGCGGCGCATGTACACTCTATGTGCCTCGTAAGTTCAAACTCATAGTAGTGACAAATTTCTGTAAAATACTATGCGCTATAGGTGAGCTTTCTACATCATACTTTGTGTGCTTGAAATTCTGTCAGCAAATTGACAACTTCGCGTTCTTGGCACGTTCTAACGTGGCAAAAAATCACTGGGGTGAACTGAAGGCCGGAAAAATTGATTCCGAAGTTGCTGATCAACTTACAAAGCTGCTGTCACGATGTTAAGAATTAATGAGCACACAGTGAAGAAGGGTGCTTGAGCAGGCTTGTGTTTCTTTGCTATACCGATATGGCCGGCCCGTACTCAGTTAATGACACGGACAGAGAGGTGGATAGATCTAGTATAGATGGACACCGGTAGATATAGTATAGATGGACCTATATATGCAGATAGATCTAGTATAGATAGACCCAGAAGCAGGCAGATCTAGTATAGATGGACCCAGAAGCAGCCAGATCTAGTATAGATGGACCCAGAAGCAGATAGATCTATCTAGATGGACCGAGAAGCAGATAATTCTAGTATAGATGGACCCAGAAGCAGATAGATCTATCTAGATGGACCCAGAAGCAGCCAGATCTAGTTTAGATGGACCCAGAACCAGGTAGATCTAGTATAGATGGACCCAGAAGCAGCCAGATCTAGTATAGATGGACCCAGAAGCAGCCAGATCTAGTATAGATGGACCCAGAACCAGGTAGATCTAGTATAGATGGACCCAGTGAATAATTAGATCTAGTGTAGATGGATCCAGAAGCAGATAGATCTATCTAGATGGACCCAGAAGCAGCCAGATCTAGTATAGATGGACCCAGAAGCAGCCAGATCTAGTATAGATGGACCCAGAAGTAGATAGATCTAGTACAAACGGACCCAGAAGCAGATAAATCTAGTGTAGATGGACCCAGAAGCAGCCAGATCTAGTATAGATGGACCCAGTGAATAGATAGATCTAGTGTAGATGGATCCAGAAGCAGATAGATCTATCTAGATGAATCCAGAAGCAGATAGATCTATCTGGATGGATCCAGAAGCAGATAGATCTATCTAGATGGACCCAGAAGCAGATAGATCTATCTAGATGGATCCAGAAGCAGATAGATCTATCTAGATGGACCCAGAAGCAGATAGATCTATCTAGATGGACCCAGAAGCAGATAGATCTAGTGTAGATGGACCCAGAAGCAGATAGATCTAGTATAGATGGACCCAGAAGCAGATAGATCTAGTATAGATGGACCCAGAAGCAGATAGATATAGATCTAGTTACCAAGCCACATCACCTATGCAACCGACCCCTGTCCTATGGCCGGAAAAAGTCCAGAGTCTAATTTAGTGTCCAATACCTTCCATTCAGAATCCTGAATCGCAATCATTAAAAGCAGCTCTGAAGACCTGCTCAAGGGCCGGACGATCCATTTAACCGGACATTAAGAGTCCTCAGTGCCAGGCAGTGCTACTTAACTAGCTAAGTGGTTTGGCTGACTTCTGTGCTGTATAACTGTGTGGGCCCCGTCAGGTCCACCCAATCTACCCAAGCTCATGAGCAGAAGCCACGCTGTACTCAAAGTCACGATCGGTCAGATGCAAATTTTCACCTGTGACCTGTTTGGTTGATTACTCTACTAATGCATCGTGTTTTTAAACACAGATCCAGTCGACCACAGTAAATACTGCTCCAAAGTTCAGACAGACAGACAGACAGACAGACAGACAGACAGACAGACAGACAGACAGACAGACAGACAGACAGACAGACAGACAGACAGACAGACAGACAGACAGACAGACAGACAGACAGACAGACAGACAGACAGACAGACAGACAGACAGACAGACAGACAGACAGACAGACAGACAGACAGACAGACAGACAGACAGACACTAAGACACTGTGAGGAAGGAGGCAAAGCTTTATTGAGACAGCTCTGCTCTGAGAAAATATCTGATTCTATCCAAGATAACAGGCCGGTGGGTTCTGTGCTCAAGGAAGAGATAGCAAATCTTGATAGACAGTTAAGACAGCTCTGAGTGAGCCACCATTTTTGGATAAAATTTCTCATTTGAATTCATATCCGGCTTCGCTTTAGTCGGTAAGTTATTAGATTGCAATGCCGGGCCATCTGGTCTGCACTATGAAATTCCGAATGTTAGGATTGTCCATCCATTTTTAGTCCAAAATATGTCAATATTAAAGTTCGAATTAGTGCTCGGTTTTCCGCAAATATTTTTAACTAAGTTCCCTCCTATCTTGCATCACATACAGGGGTATATCTCATCTTTGTTGCTCTTCTCTTCACCTCTACCCACGTCTCTCAACGTCTCTCCACGACTCTCCACCTCTCTCAATTTCCCTCCGCGTCTCTCTACGCATCTCCACGTCTCTCTACATCTCTCCGCGTCTCTCTACGTCTCTCCGCGTCTCTCTACGTCTCTCCGCGTCTCTCTACGTCTCTCCGCGTCTCTCTACGTCTCTCCGCGTCTCTCTACGTCTCTCTACGTCTCTCTACGTCTCTCTACGTCTCTCCACGTCTCTCTACGTCTCTCCGCGTCTCTCTACGTCTCTCCACGTCTCTCTACGTCTCTCCGCGTCTCTCTACGTCTCTCCACGTCTCTCTACGTCTCTCCACGTCTCTCTACGTCTCTCTACGTCTCTCCACGTCTCTCTACGTCTCTCCACGTCTCTCCACGTCTCTCTACGTCTCTCCGCATCTCTTTACGTCTCTCTACGTCTCTCCACGTCTCTCTACGTCTCTCAACGTCTCTCCACGTCTCTCTACGTCTCTCCACGTCTCTCTACGTCTCTCCACGTCTCTCTACGTCTCTCCACGTCTCTCTACGTCTCTCTACGTCTCTCAACGTCTCTCTACGTCCCTTCACGTCCCTATACGTCTCTCAACGTCTCTCTACGTCTCTCTACGTCTCTCTACGTCTCTCCACGTCTCTCTACGTCTCTCCACGTCTCTCTACGTCTCTCCGCGTCTCTCTACGTCTCTCTACGTCTCTCCACGTCTCTCTACGTCTCTCCGCGTCTCTCTACGTCTCTCCGCGTCTCTCTACGTCTCTCCACGTCTCTCTACGTCTCTCAACGTCTCTCCACGTCTCTCTACGTCTCTCCACGTCTCTCTACGTCTCTCCACGTCTCTCTACGTCTCTCCACGTCTCTCTACGTCTCTCTACGTCTCTCAACGTCTCTCTACGTCCCTTCACGTCCCTATACGTCTCTCAACGTCTCTCTACGTCTCTCCACGTCTCTCCGCATCTCTCTACGTCTCTCTACGTCTCTCCACGTCTCTCTACGTCTCTCCACGTCTCTCCACGTCTCTCTACGTCTCTCCGCGTCTCTCTACGTCTCTCCGCGTCTCTCTACGTCTCTCTACGTCTCTCCGCATCTCTCTCTACGTCTCTCCGCGTCTCTCTACGTCTCTCTACGTCTCTCCGCGTCTCTCTACGTCTCTCTAGGTCTCTCCGCGTCTCTCTACGTCTCTCCGCATCTCTCTCTACGTCTCTCTACGTCTCTCCGCATCTCTCTACGTCTCTCTACGTCTCTCCACGTCTCTCTACGTCTCTCTACGTCTCTCTACGTCTCTCCGCATCTCTCTACGTCTCTCTACGTCTCTCCACGTCTCTCTACGTCTCTCTACGTCTCTCCACATCTCTCCATATCCCTCCACCTAGCCACCTCGCTACACCTGTCTCCTACCTCTCTCCTCGGTGTGCACCATTGTGCTATCCAGCTATGATACTTATCTGAACCTAAATTTCACTCAACTCTTATCATCCGCTTTCAAAGGCCAAAAGTCTGAAATTCATTTTATAATTTTATTTACAACGTTTAACCCTGTTTATGCTACATTTTGCGCCTATACTTGTGCGTGTACATTACACAAATTCTGATTTTCATCTTCAGTGGCAGAGTGGTAAAACTTTACTTGCATAAATGACTGCCCATACGGTCGAAGTTTCAACATAAAGAACTTCACCTCTTCATGCTAATAGAAACCTGCTGACTCTGAAATCGAATACAAGGATGGAGGGAAATGGTCCGCCAGTTCCTCCAAGGTAAATTACTCTTAAAAAGTAAATATCAACTGCCCATCCTGACAGCTACCCACACTGACATCTACCACTCTGACAGCTACCCTGACAGCTACTACTCTCTGACAGCTACCCACTCTTACAGCTACCCACTCTGACAGCTACCACTCTGACAGCTACACACTCTGACAGCTACCCACTCTGACGCTACCACTCTCTGACAGCTACACACTCTGACAGCTACCCACTCTGACAGCTACCACTCTCTGACAGCTACCCACTCTGACAGCTACCCACTCTGACAGCTACCCACTCTGACAGCTACCCACTCTGACAGCTACCCACTCTGACAGCTACCACTCTCTGACAGCTACCCACTCTGACAGCTACCCACTCTTAGCTGTTTAGCTAAGGTTAGCTGTCAGGATGGTTTTAGCTGTCAGAGGATGGGTAGTTGTCAGGATGGGTAGTTGCCAGGATGGGTAGTTGTCAGGATGGGTAGTTGTCAGGATGGGTAGTTGTCAGGATGGGTAGTTGTCAGGATGGGTAGTTGTCAGGATGGGTAGTTGTCAGGATGGGTAGTTGTCAGGATGGGTAGTTGTCAGGATGGGTAGTTGTCAGGATGGGTAGTTGTCAGGATGGGTAGTTGTCAGGATGGGTAGTTGTCAGGATGGGTAGTTGTCAGGATGGGTAGTTGTCAGGATGGGTAGTTGTCAGGATGGGTAGTTGTCAGGATGGGTAGTTGTCAGGATGGGTAGTTGTCAGGATGGGTAGTTGTCAGGATGGGTAGTTGTCAGGATGGGTAGTTGTCAGGATGGGTAGTTGTCAGGATGGGTAGTTGTCAGGATGGGTAGTTGTCAGGATGGGTAGTTGTCAGGATGGGTAGTTGTCAGGATGGGTAGTTGTCAGGATGGGTAGTTGTCAGGATGGTTTGCCGCTGTCAAAGTAGTAACCACCCTGACAGCTTCCCATCCCAAAAGCTACCCAGCCTGACAGAGAAAACAATTAAAATTAAAAGTACATTCCGTCCTATCTCCGCGTAATCCTGCCTCTTGCGATCGCGAACTGCAGAATAGCCTGCCCTCCGAAGCTCCCGCCTCGGCCACAGCAGCACGAGCAGTCGATAAACCAGTCTCAACAGCAACCGCAGCACCTTGACAATCGGAACAGCGTCAGCAGTAGTCTGTACACCTGTATCCACAGCGAACGAGTTGATGATGCAATAGACCAGCAGTTGCAGTCAACTGAAAAACCAACAGTGCAAACTTCGGCAACAACAACAACTCATTCCAAAGTTAAAAATCGAAAAAAAGAAAAACGAAATCGATCAACAAAAGAAGCAGCAACGACGAACTCAAAAAATACAAGAACAATTTCTAAATGTCGACTGAACGATCCGAGACTCTGGCTGTTCGCTCAAACAGCGCTAGTTGCAGCTTTTAGTGTCGCCTGTGTCGCTCTGCGTCTTGCTCGGCAGGAGCACTTGGCCTCTGTTAAACTGGAAAGCGACCGGGTATGAAATTCTATGGAATTATTTCGAAAGCTGATGTTACTTATCGATAATGAAACGGTTTGATAATGTGACGTGATTGTGTGAGGTTTCTATGGTGTGACGTCTTGATGGCGTGGCGTCTCGATGGTGTGACGTCTCGATTGTGTGATGTCTCGATGGTGTGACGTCTCGATGGTGTGACGTCTCGATTGTGTGATGTCTCGATGGTGTGACGTTTGGATGGTGTGAGGTTTCTATGGTGTGACGTCTCGATGATGTGACATCTCGATAGTGTGACGTCTCGATGATGTGACGTCTCGATGGTGTGACGTCTCGATGGTGTGACGCCTCGATGATTTGAGGTCTCGATGGTGTGACGTTTTGATGGAGTGACGTCTAGATGATTTGACGTCTCGATGGTGTGACGTCTCGATGACGTGACGTCTCGATGGTGCGACGTCTTGATGATGTGATGCTGCGATTTTGTGACGTTTTTTGATGGTATGATGTTTTGATTGTGTGTCATTTCGATGGTGTAGCATCTTGATGATGTGACGTTTTAGTGGTGTACATTTACATGCAAATTACAGTTATCTACATTTTCGATGTGCGATTTTACGTGGAATTCGAATAATAAGTGGTATCGATAGTGAATGTAGTTCTCCATCTGAACTACGCGAAATAATTCTAAATTGATCATGGCTCCACTACTTTTATTTTTCTCAATACATGTAGTAGTTGATGACGAATTTTCTATTATTTCATACAATTTCTTCAGGCATGGATGCGACTTGTGTTTCAAACCAAGCTAATGGACGTGTGTCATTCAACGATGGGCAAAAGAAGACTCGACAATGGTTGTCTGCAAGGAACGGATTACGTCACCACGGGTGAGAGTTGCCGGGAGCAAAGATGACAATTCTGTTAAACTGCCTAATCCACATCATAACCTCATCTACTGACTAAGCAACATAAACCATCCACTAAACAGCCAAATTAATCCTCTAAACTACTCAACCCATGCTTTGTGTTGCAATAAACTACCCAGATCCATCCACTACACTACCCTTTCGATCAACAACTGCACCTAAAATCAGCCCCATCACCTTGCTAAAAAACCGAATGAATCACTGTTCACCTTCCCAATTCAGGCCACAGTTTCGGACCCCTAACAGAAGACAGCATCAAGCCTTCAGCAAGAGGCTACTCGATGCGCAACAGGTCTAAAGAATTTGCACAGCTTCATCACGATGGCCAGATGGCGAAACTAATTATTAATCATCTGGGAGTGTATCGAGTATTTGCACAGGTGAGTTGGTTTTTGCTGAGCTGTTAATTAGAAATGAATTTTTTCAAGTTTCGACAGAATTACCATATTAATTGACACAGCTTGGGTTGCCCCAAAATAAAGCCCACCTCAGGGAGTTCATAACACAACCTCAGAGGCTCATAACACACCTTCAGGCAGCCCATAACACACTTCAGACAGCTCCTCATAACACACCTCAGAGGGCCCATAACACACCCCATGGAGTCCATAACAGTAACACACTTCAGGGAGTCCATAACACACTTCAGATGGCTCATTACACACCTCAGAGGGCCCATAACACACCTCAGAGTCCATAACACGCCTCAGGGAGTCCATATCACACCTCAGGGAGTCCATAACACGCCTCAGGTAGAACATCACACACCTTCTTCGCATTAATTGATTTCATTTGATAAGCTGCTTTTATCTTGGACTAAGGCTAATTGAAATCATTTCGAATCATCAATTTTTCTCAGGTTACATTCCGCGACGACATCACAGATATGCCAGTGGAGACTTCCATTCAATTAAACAACAACAATTGGATCCACTGCGAGCAGAGCCATCTGGCTGGCGCCTTCACTAAATGCATTCTGTACGGCGTTAGGCGGCTTAAAAAGAACGACAAGCTGACATTTGTCTGCATCGACAAATTTCGAAAAATCTCCGTCTTGCCAAATCAGACGTTTTTCTACATAGAGCGCCTGCAGTTTGGTTGAATCTTTATATACCAAAACATCTTTTCCGTTAAGTAACTCCTCGATAGTATAGTGGTCAGTATCTCCGCCTGTCACGTGGAAGGCCCGGGTTCGATTCCCGGTCGGGGAGAAACTTTTTACCAGCCTGAAAACTATTGTATCAATTGTTAATTAGTTTTAATCGAGTTACCCCTTATCTGTTTTTGCAGTACGTAGGCATCGAATTTTTTTTTGTCTTCAATTTTTATAATTATTTAATGTCAAAAATACCAGCTATTGTAAATAGCCGATATGTATCGTAGTAAGCTTTGTACAGAAGGAACAATAATTGGGTAAAAATAAATTCAGACAAAAAACGACTCAGATGGTTTAATTCAGTCCAATGGCTCATCAGTAATTAAAGGCGTTAAAGTCATTGAATGAAGCGAAATGTATTTGACTCAATTATTTAGGATATCATAGTCGACAATTTGTGATTTACTAATTAAGGTTATTAATTACAAGGGATGAGTGCAGCAAGTTAACCAAATTTAGTAAGTAATAAAATCCAGAATGCTCAGCGAAATTTAAAGTACTTTACTCTAGATAAAATTTTAATTAAATGTACTATTAAGGTATTTAGACAATTTTGTTATTTGTTTATATGAAGATTTAATTCTTTTCACACAACTAACTTATCAAACAAATATTTAAGCGAATATTTTGAATTGGCGCCAAAACTAATTTGGTTTTAACGAACTGCAAAAATTTGAATTTAAGACAAAAGTACGACGACTCGACGGGAACTGAAATCCTAATAAACCTTGTTTGAATTTTCTTTCGATAATGACGTCAACAAAGAATAATATCTTGGCGCCAATTTAAGTTTTGAAGCACGAGATTAATTTTAATTATCACGACACAACGGATAAATAAATAGATTTTTAATAATACAACTTGGTGAGTCGTATATTCCCAGAAAAAAAACAATAAGTAAAATACAGGATTAACAATGCGAATCAAGGGGTAGAAAATCACTAGCGATTTCTACATCCTAAAGCTTTTGAAGGAAATAATAATGCATGCGGTAAAGGAAAAGCGACAAATAGATCGGCTAATAAAACGGAGTGGATAAACAAATAAATTTAGCTCAGTTCACTCGAAAAAATTATGAATTTTGAATGAGGTGAGAGTAAAGAATTAAACAACTAAAATAGGTTATACTAAGAATAACAATTCAATTTACAAAACGGGCAGTGTAGTTTTTAATCTATTATTGATTATGTTTAGAAAACTATAAATAAGTCAGAACTCGAACTTAAACGGTGATCAGTTTATTTACTCCTAAAAAGTAACACGCAGTAAAAAACGACAGAATTTCTAAGTATTGTTTTAGCGACATAAAATATTTACAGATGCATGCAATTCTTGCTCATGAAATTCTGCAGAACATGTGACACAAGAATCGAGCAATCACAAGTTACTGTAGTACTACATAGAAAACAAAATAAAGCAATTATTGCAAACCAAGAGTTCAACTCGTTATCATTGTAGTATACAAAGCAATCTTTACAATTTTGCATTAGCCTTCAATTAAAAGAAACTAAAAAACCATGTTATTCTACTTACAGTAAGTAGCTAAACTAGCGTTTTTTGTTATATTTAGTCTATCAAGATATTATCTAGCAGATATCCGAACAAATATGTAATCAAGCGCAATTATTTAAATCCTTGCTGCCAAGCGTCACTATGAAAAGATCACAATTAACAGTTTAGTTTAAGTCAACTGCTTCAATAGGGCGCGAAATGACCGCCGCCTCTGTGATAGTTTCCGCCTCCGCCTCCGCCTCGACCTCGATGGTGCCAGAAGCCGCGGCCGCCACCTCGTCCTCGATGAAAGCCTCGCTCTGGTGGCCCGCCACCGCCACCACGACGTACTGGCGCAAAATGCGGTGGGAAATTCGGCGGATGCTGATGATGCTGGTGCTGCATAAACGGAAACTGACTATTATTAGGCTGTCCATAGGGCATCATAGGCGGTTGATGATGATAATGAGGCTGAGGATGCTGAGGTGGCGGTGGCGGAGGAGGCGGTGAATAGCCTTCAACACTTGGCCAGCTAGTACTATAGACATCCAGCGCCTGCTGCTGCTGTTGCTGAGGCTCCATCGACCAATAGCTTGGCAGAGTTGCTGTTGGCGATGCGTCGACAAGATAATCAGCTGGCACTGAGGTTGAATAAGCTGCCACAGGGACGTCGTCTACTGGCAGCGGCATAGGCGGCTGATGCTGCTGCTGCTGCTGTTGCTGCTGCGACGGCGGCGGAGGCGGCGGCGGAGGCGGAGGCGGTGGCGGAGGCGGCGGTGGTGGCGGAGGCGGCGGAGTGTCGCTACCGTCAGCCGGCGTAGCTAAAGAAGGCGCCGCTGGCTGAGACGGTGGAGGCGGCGGCGGCGGCGGCGGAGGCGGCGGCTGCTGCTGTTGAATACCACCGACCACCGAGTCGTAATAGTCTGGCTCCCCGCCGCTACTGGGCGCCGGACTGGGCACTTCCGACGGAGATAGAGGAGGCGACGGATTTTTCGACGTTTCGTAGGACACCGCGGATTGTTGGTGATGATGCTGATGAGGCTGCTGATGTTGTTCGCCCCGAGATTTCACTATGATTGCCAGCAGCAGGTGAGGCCGATCTTCGCTTAAGCCTGCGAGTAATTAAATTGTATTTGGAATTTTCTCACCGTTACTCACGGTTCTGGATTATTGGACTGGGGATGGGGATTCTGGGACTGAGGATGGGGATTCTGGGACTGAGGATGGGGATTCTGGGACTGAGGATGGGATTCTAGGCCTAGGACTGAGGATGGGGATTCTATAGGACTGATGATGGGGATTCTGGGACTGAGGATGGGGATTCTATAGGACTGAGGATGGGGATTCTGGGACTGAGGATGGGGATTCTATAGGACTGAGGATGGGGATTCTTGGACGGGATGGGGATTCTATAGGACTGAGGATGGGGATTCTGGGACTGAGGATGGGATTCTAGGCCTAGGACTGAGGATAGGGATTCTGTAGGACTGATGATGGGGATTCTTGGACTGGGGATGGGGATTCTGGGATTGAGAATGGGGATTTTTGGTCTGTGGACTTCCGATTGGGAGCTTGCATGTGGCGATAATGAGATCTACAATTGGGATCCAAATCCATACATTTGAAAAAGTTGGATTCTAAGAAACCCAGAAAAATTAAACGAAACGCAACGCAACCTACCTGGGCCTTTGAAAGGCAGAAGCACGGAGGGTACGGGAGCTTTGGCAGGCAGGGCGTACAGATAAAAATCCTTCACGTGAGGCGGCTTGTTCACGCACACGGCAACAATGTCTTTCACGACTAGAGCTTGGTGAAGGCCAAGGTAGGACTGCTTGTGCGGCTGCGTTAATGGGAGCATTTTTGTTGAATTAATTCTTACTGTAAAATACCCTATTATCAACCCAGTCATTAGTTAATATGAACTATGACCCAATTATCAAACTGGTCATTATTTATGACCCAATTATCAAACTGGTCATTAGTTATATTCTAATTATAAAACCTGTCCTTGTTTGTGACTCAATCATTAAACCCGTCATTAGTTATGACCCAATCATTAAACCAATCATTGGATATGACCCAATCATCAAACTGGTCATTAGTTATGACCCAATCATCAAACTGGTCATTAGTTATGACCCAATCATCAAAATGGTCATTAGTTATGACCCAATCATCAAACCGGTAACTATATATAACTTATGTACCAATTATCAAACCAATCGCTAGTTATGAACCAATCATCAAACCGGTTATTATGACCCAATCATTAAATAGCTCATTAGTTACGATCCAATCATCAAGCTTAAGTCATCAAACCGGTCATAGTTATGACCCAACAATCATCAATCCGGTCATTACATGTAGTTATGACCTAAACATTAAACCGGCCATTTTTATGATAAAATACAATCGCATAAACGGTCATTATAACGGTCATAACTTTACAAACAATATTTATCAATAACCCAGAAAAGTGACATTTTACAGACTCACCTGTCCATCTGGCACGCAGCTAAGCACCAATATATCTCTAGTACCAACTCTTTGCATCTGTTTAAGATAATCAAAACAGGTACTCCTAGCCAAACGGCCTTTCAGCATAAGCCGCCGCTCCGCAGGAAAATGGCCGACAATTCGCCGAGGATTCGTGCAGTCGGCGCCGCTGACCGGATAGGCTCGAAGTCGGAATTCTCCCGCCTGACTGTCGGCTATGCCGGACCAAACGTGTCGACGCGGTGGCTGCTGCTGCTGCTGCTGAGCCACCCCAGCAATTCGCTTGCTAAGCTGCTGCCTAGCCAGAGCCTCCCGGCTATCGGCATTAATATTCTTCCCAGCTTCCTTCTCGTCATCTTCGTCGTCGACAAGATCCATGGGATCGGCGTCGTCAGGCTGTTGTTCGACGACAGGTGTCGCTTGACCGACTGACGAGTTCTCGGTGTTGCCATCCGCTGAAGATTCGTCTACGACGGCTGCGGTTGTGTAGTATGAATGATATGGTATGCCGTCTGATGAAGCTGGCGGAGGCTGGGGCACCGATGCGACTGCGCGATCGTCGTCGTATTGCAAGCCGCTGCGACGCAACGGCTGTCTGAGGAGCTTCTGCGATTGGTTGGAGAGGCTTGGCTTTGAAGTACTGCGGCAGAAGTGTACATGTATGGCGGCATTGCGCTGATAGGGGCTGGGGATCTGGGAGGCTGGCCCAGCAACTGAGGATCTGGGAGGCTGGCCCAGCAACTGAGAATCTGAGAGGCTGGCCCAGCAACTGAGGATCTGGGAGGCTGGCTCAGCAACTGAGGATCTGGGAGGCTGGCACTGCAACTGAGGATCTGGGAGGCTGGCTCAGCAACTGAGGATCTGGAAGCTGGCTCAGCAACTGAGAATCTGGGAGGCTGGCCCAGCAACTGAGAATCTGGAAGGCTGGCCCAGTAACTGGGGATCCGGGAGGCTGGCCCAGCAACTGGGGATCCGGGAGGCTGGCCCAGCAACTGAGGATCCGGGAGGCTGGCCCAGCAACTGAATATCTGGGAGAACAGCCGGCACACACTACAGAGCCAGTGGAGACTCAAACCTCAGGCTCAGGCGATCCAGTCTGGCAAATGCGGCAGTTCATATCCGGCCACTTGTGCTCTGAATGTCGAGGCGTCGTGTCGCTAAAGATCTCAGCCAGCACGTCAATCTGCGGAGGCGAGGCCGCATCAGTATTGGACTTAGCGGAGCCCGCGGGGGCGTCCTGTGCATGACGGCCAGAGGAACCGGCGCCTTTACCACCTGAGTTTAGTCAGACAGGTTATTTGGTTGCAATAAGTTTTTGAATAGGTGAATAAGTGAAATATGCAGGTGGGGGAAATTTAGAAGAAAACCAACAAACTAGAAGTGTCAAGTAGGCATCAACAGAAGCATAATCTATAAACAAATAAAAGACACACTAGGACAGATACCAAGGACACAATAAGACAGATACCATGGACACACTAAGACAGATACCAAGGACACAATAAGACAGATACCATGGACACACTAAGACAGATACCAAGGACACAATAAGACAGATAAAAAGGACACACTAAGACAGATACAAAGGACACAATAAGACAGATACCAAGGACACAATAAGACAGATACAAAGGACACAATAAGACAGATAAAAAGGACACACTAAGACAGATACAAAGGACACAGTAAGACAGATACAAAGGACACAATAAGACAGATACCAAGGACACAGTAAGACAGATACAAAGGACACAATAAGACAGATACCATGGACACACTAAGACAGATACAAAGGACACAATAAGACAGATAAAAAGGACACACTAAGACAGATACAAAGGACACAATAAGACAGATACCAAGGACACAATAAGACAGATACAAAGGACACAATAAGACAGATAAAAAGGACACACTAAGACAGATACAAAGGACACAGTAAGACAGATACAAAGGACACAATAAGACAGATACCAAGGACACAGTAAGACAGATACAAAGGACACAATAAGACAGATACCATGGACACACTAAGACAGATACAAAGGACACAATAAGACAGATACCATGGACACACTAAGACAGATACCAAGGACACACAAAGACGGATACCAAGGACACACTAAGACAGATACCAAGGACACACCAAGACATACCATGGACAAGAACATATAAATCCATTCGATCACTAACCATCGCTAACAGCCGCCTTACTAGTAGACGGTTTGCTTAATTGCTGCTGGCCGCTACTAGAAGAATCAGATCTAGGCAAGAAGCTGATCTTCTTCGAGCCGCTGGAATTCCTGCCGCCACGGCCGGCGCCGCCTCCGTAGGTTGCGCTTGAGGTTTCATAGAAAGACGCCGCGCCGTGAGACTGTTTTGTTGGCGATGACAATTTTTGTGGCGACAGCAATTGAGATTGCTGCTGCTGATTATGATGAGGCACTGCTTGCTGCAGATGGAGTTGCAGATTCTGAGGCTGTTGATGTTGATCATCATAAGCGTAGCCGTGCTCGGGAGTGCCTGCGAATTTATCAACTTAATACATTATACATGTATCAGTTACTTTGGTGGATGATTGAACCCTCTACCTTAGTCCTCCCATGGTAGGTGATAGAACCCTGTCTTAGTCGTCCTATGGTGGGTGATAGAACCCTCTCTTAGTCCTTCTATTGTGGGTAATAGAACCTTCTTTTAGTCCTTCTATGGTGGGTGATAGAACCCTCTTTTAGTCCTCCTAAGGTGGGTGATAGAACCTTCTCTCTTAGTCCTTCAATGGTGGGTGATAGAACCCTCTTTTAGTCCTCCTAAGGTGGGTGATAGAACCTTCTCTCTTAGTCCTTCTATGGTGGGTGATAGAACCCTCTCTTAGTCCTTCTATGGTGGATGAAAGAACCCTCTCTCTTAGTCCTCCTATGGTGGGTAATAGAACCCTCTCTTAGTCCTTCTATTGTGGGTAATAGAACATTCTTTTAGTCCTTCTATGGTGGGTGATAGAACCCTCTTTTAGTCCTCCTAAGGTGGGTGATAGAACCCTCTCTCTTAGTCCTTCTATGGTGGGTGATAGAACCCTCTCTTAGTCCTTCTATGGTGGGTGATAGAACCCTCTCTTAGTCCTTCTATGGTGGGTGATAGAACCCTCTCTTAGTCCTTCTATGGTGGGTGATAGAACCCTCTTTTAGTCCTCCTAAGGTGGGTGATAGAACCTTCTCTCTTAGTCCTTCAATGGTGGGTGATAGAACCCTCTTTTAGTCCTCCTAAGGTGGGTGATAGAACCTTCTCTCTTAGTCCTTCTATGGTGGGTGATAGAACCCTCTCTTAGTCCTTCTATGGTGGATGAAAGAACCCTCTCTCTTAGTCCTCCTATGGTGGGTAATAGAACCCTCTCTTAGTCCTTCTATTGTGGGTAATAGAACATTCTTTTAGTCCTTCTATGGTGGGTGATAGAACCCTCTTTTAGTCCTCCTAAGGTGGGTGATAGAACCCTCTCTCTTAGTCCTTCTATGGTGGGTGATAGAACCCTCTCTTAGTCCTTCTATGGTGGGTGATAGAACCCTCTCTTAGTCCTTCTATGGTGGGTGATAGAACCCTCTCTTAGTCCTTCTATGGTGGGTGATAGAACCCTCTCTCTTAGTCCTTCTATGGTGGGTGATAGAACCCTCTCTTAGTCCTTCTATGGTGGGTGATAGAACCCTCTCTTAGTCCTTCTATGGTGGGTGATAGAACCCTCTCTTAGTCCTCCTATGGTGGGTAATAGAACCCTCACACTTACTTTTCTAGTGGGTAATAAAGTCCTCTCTTAGTCTTCCTTTGGTGAGTGACATTATCTGATGAATCCAATGAAACTCCCAATGGTTTTTTAAACCAGATGTAGGCATGCATTTTAAATTGTCCATTGACTAAAAATGAGAATACATTTAGAAATCTACACTAACCGGGACTCGGATTCCGTCGCAGTCTGAGACACGACTCGCATCGAAATGAATTCACAGTCGAACTATCTTTATCGCCTCCAACTTTATTATTACTAACATTAGCAAGCAGGTGACTAACGCAGTCCCGATGGAACCAGTCTGAACAGCCTGGACAGCAGATCAAACCGGAACCATTCGCTGATGGAGGATTTGAGCACTGACAACCAAGCCGGCGAAGATGCTGGTGACCCGGAGATTTGCTAGATGAATTCACCGCTGCAGCTGACACAGGCGGTTTTACACTGCCACCAATTGTGGAGCTGACACTACTGGTCAGCATAGCAGATAATCGCCTTATATAATGTTCTAGATATGCCAACTGAGACTTTGGGTTAACCTTTTGCGATTGCAGCTTTCAGTTAAACTTAACTTGGGTTAGAGATGGCTGTAACAATAAGATCAGAGTGCATTATAAATTTACCTAGGTTTTATGACAATATTCAAATAGAAATAAATGTATATTGCCAGTTTCAGAACAGGGGCAACTTTAAGTGCCAGGTTTTTTATGCCATGTGCCCACACTGCCCATGTTCTCATTGAGATGGTGAGAGCTAAAGTAAAGATGAATGCTTTTACCTTCAATCTGTAGGCAGCTTATAAGTCCTTAGGATTGAAGACTCAAACAACAGAGATTTTTTGACACTATATATACATACATGCCCAAATTCAAAATTTCACTAAGCTATGCAACTTACTTTTTGACCAAAAATGCAACTTACCTATGAAAGAAATCCTAAATCAAAATTAATATACTTTTAGATAAACTGCAAGAGTAATTATGACTGTATTACTAGGGCTAAATGCCTCATCATCTAATTAGTAATGCATCTATTTTTTCAGGTTGGCATTTTTGCTACTAACCTTGGCAAGACCTCTCACCTATCAGCCAAATTGGCGGGGTCAGCCAAGTGTTAAGCATGTATTTACATATATATTCTGTGATTGGGGTAATAACTTCTATAACTACAACCTTTTTTCAGGCAACCTTAATTTATTCACTTGCATCATTTTTTGTTTGTGACCATTTATAATCAATATATTGCATCATTAAGCATGACATTTTATTATTTCTTGGTGCTGCAAACCCTAGAAAATGGTCAGGCAACCTCACTGGGAGTTGCAGCCCATAGGTTCAGAAGCACTAGTATAATATATAATATTATATAGGCCCTATTAAAAATATTTCTGTGATAAAGGTCAGGCCAGGGGCAATAAAGTAAAACCTATAAAAAATTAATTTTTGGTAAAATTGTATATATGATAAGGTGGGTTAGACTAAGAATAAAAAATAATGATATATTAGGCCTCTTATATTAGCTTTGCATTTTTATTTTATGATGACCTTGAATGCTAAAAATATGTTTTGTTCCATTTAAAATATAAAAGTCTTTAATATTATGAATACAGATTATACTATAATTTTTAATAAGCTAGGTTTTTACAAATTACAAAATAATTTTTTTATTATATAGATGAAAATCAATGAACACTTATAAAAATTTTTCTTCTATAATCTATAAAAAATAATCAAATGTAGGCCTACTCTTGCTTTTTATTTCACATTAGGGATATTAATTCCCTAGGAAATTTTTTATCAATAGTATTCTACCTAAATATTAGGCCTATGGGAAAATTAGAGTGGCAATCTTGCCTAGTGGTGGCTATGGTTATAGATTATAAATATTTTTGGCACCTTATATAATATCCTATAATAATATACATGAAAGTTGACTAAATTTTTTATAAAAAAATATTCTTTTCTTATTTCTATTTTAACTTCTTGGCTAAAATCTATATTATTGGCCATTGTATATTAAAATATGTCTATATTTATTGTAGGCCACCAAACAACAAAAAAGTACTAAATTTGAAAGGTTTTGCTTTTTGCTTTTATTTTAGAAAATTAAAGATTTTTGTTAATTTTAAATATGGCTATAACTATAAAAATTTGGAATACAAAGATTGCCAATCTAAAACATATATACCCAATACCTATCTGACTCATTTAAACTGGACAGGTAAAATGGCTACCAGCCAAGATAAGTTGCAAAACCAAAAATGCAAAAAATGAAAAATTGGGGCCTGGCGGAAGAAAAAAAGGAGAGGAAGAGAAAAGGAAAGAAAGGAGGGAGAAAAAAAAGGGAAAAGAAAAAGAAAAAGAAAGAAAAAATTTAAAAGGCAAAAAAGTCATATATAAAATGAAAATTAGGTTTGCAATTGTGGGGACTAACAACTAAGTTGCAATTAAGAAGAACTAAGTCAATTGGGAGGAACTAAGTTGCAATTGGGAGGAACTAAGTCACAATCACAATCAGGAAGAACTAAGTTGCAATCAAGAGGAACAAGTCGTAAATCTAGACTAAACTTGGCCTTAAGTCACATTGGTCACTGGATAGGTGAAATTTTGAGGTTGGGCATGTATGATCTAAAATATAATAAATTGTGGTAAAATTTGGAATAGCTATTACTATTATATTTATCGAGATATCAGTAGAATATTACTTATATTCTACTTTCTAGTTATTAGTAGGAACCCTAAAGAATTTATTCTTATTCTCAATCTCTAAGGACTAGGACCATAGCTAATAATAGGGTCCCTAAGATAGGCCTAGGCCATAGTGTAATTAGGCTTAGGCCTAGTAATAGTAATTTCCTTACAAGCTCTCTAGGCTACAGCCTAGGGCCTAGGCTAGGGTCCAGGGAAATTCCATAAGGCTGATATCATTTAGGCCTACTTAGTTAGCTAGTCCTAGGCCATATTTTTCCTATGTTTGCCTTTAACTTTAGGACCCTTATTGAAGTCTCTAAAATGAGGGTAAAATTAGTTCATTAATATTATATTATATTCATATCATTGGCTTTTAATTATTTACACTTAAACTAAAGTTAAAATTAGACTTAGAGGTAGAGGCAGATTTTTATTTTGACTGTAATGGCATTGGCATAAGAGTGGGATTGCCATAATATACATTAAAAGTAATAGAGGGGTACCACAATATACACTAGTGCCTAGGCTAGGGGGGGGGGCACCACACCATTGCCATACTAAGCAAACTCAAGCCAGTGAAGGTGTGATGACCTTTTTTATGTGGAATTTCTGGTACTTCTGCGACTGCTAGCCCAAAGGAAAAGGGTCGCCATCATGGCCAGCCACAAAAGGGGGGAGGTTGCCCCCTGGTCCCAGCAACTTAAGCATACCTAGTGCAATAGCTCGGGATACTGGCATAATGCTAGGGCCTATATTCTGGGGAATTTTCTTAGGCCTGCAGAAATGGATTTCTGCCTCAAATGTCAGGCGCAGATGGCACATAGCAAGCTATCTACCTATATTTATATACTGATATATAGATTAGAGGAGCCATTACTAGCGCTATATAATACATTATTTGAAAAGAACTATTGGACACGTACAGTGATAAAGGCCTTCACTAAAAAGGATTTATTGGGCAACTTGTAAAAATGCCGTAGTTGAAAAGTTTGTTTTCAACAAAGTTTTAAAGATATGAAAAATACTGGGGCTAACTGCATGCTTAGGTTTAAACAAATGTTTTTAACTGTTTTTATTTTCACTAGGAATAACAAAACATTCCTTCATAGCAAATTATCTTTTACAGTATCTATTTGAGAACATATTTGATTTATACGGGAATTTTCAACCAGACGTCTAGGAGACCCTAGGACCTACATCTGACATCCGTTCCCTTATTCACTCGCAAGTTTTTCTATTATTTAATATTCGTAAAATGATTTTAGGAATTCAACTGATGTTTCCAAAGCTAGTCATTTTTGTTTTTCTTACCTATGCATCCATTATAGTGTGTATTTACCTTTTATTTTTGAACGCTAAATAAACAGATTAACCGCCTTGCGATGTACTTACTTTCAATGTGTCCATTTGGCTACATGGTATCTGCAGCGAATTTGATGTATTTGATCATTGTGCTTTACAACTGGTGAGGAAGATCTGCATTTCTCAGTTTTATCTGAGTTTCCTGAAATTTACATTTAAATTACAAAAGGCCCCCCATAGGCTTTAAAGTTTTTATAATTGTATCAGGCTAAGTGGTACAATATTTTGGTAAATTATAACACACGTAGTGAATAATATTTAACAAAAATAACTAGCCCTTGTTAATTTTTTTCAGTGTAACTTTAGTGTTTTGTGGTTTCTTCAACTAGAGATATGCATGTACATGTTTGTACTGATTTACATGCATTTACATGCAGTGACTAAAATAGTTCTAGAATTAGCTACAAGTGAGGCTATCAACATGTTACTATTTCTTATTTTTATTATAATTTCTTTATTTCCAAGAGTTAATTTCAAACTCTAAAGCGCTGTATTATTACCTGATGTATTTTTACTAATATTTTAGTGACAGATGGTAACGTTTCTTATCACAAGCACTAATTCCTTAAAATATTCAATAGGATGCACTTTTGACTAAGAAACATGATTGTTTTGTTTTGATATGCACTTTTTATAATTTGTCTTGCCTCTTGTTTCAGAATCGATCGAATCGACTATTCTGCAATTGTAATTTACCCGGTGTGCAGCTTTTAAGAATTAAGGGCCTAATCAGAAACATAAACAGCTTCAAGAATTCCGATTTTTCTATATTTTGACTTCTTAAACCGATTGATTTTGATGCCGTGTCAAGGATAAACATCCTATTGTGCAAAATATTAATCATTATTACTTTTAGTAGAAATATATTTGACTGATAAGATAAAAAAGTTACATCATCTTAAAGACGATTTTGCCGGACTATTTGCCTATTGGAAGTAGTACATTGTGAATTTCTATTTTACATACAAAATAGCATGTAAATCCGAAATGAATAGGAAGATAAGTCGAATATTATTACAGCGGCGGATTCGCAAAACTTTAAACAATTTTTCGATATTAAATACAGCGAAATTACCTCAGATGCCAATAAAACTTTGATCTATGAGACCTTTGATTACCACCTTAGAGAAGAATTAAGATTGAGGTACCGGTGCCCCCCCCCAAATTAAATGCCTCCCCCCTCAAATGAAGTGGCGCCCCTCAAATGAAATGTCGGGCCCTCAAATGAAATGCCGGCCCCTCAAATGAAATGGCGCCCCCTCAAATGAAATGCCGGCCCCTCAAATGAAATGGCGATTCCAAAGATGCGGACCCCATGGGAAAATCCTGGATAAACGTTAAAAAAATTCAAGTTGTACTTTTACTAATTTATAGGATGTGGTTGAGAGTCGAGACTCAGACTCGATATTATTACACACTCGAATATGACTTTTTGGAAGTCTAGAAGGTGAGAAGTTAAGACTTGCTGCAGGAGTTAGAAAGCTTTTAGAGGTTGAATTCCTGCATTGATTTATATTTCTTGTTCAGTAGAGAGAAAGACTGTCAATGAGAGGATGCTTAATGGTTGATACTCTCGAATATCTGCTCACTCGAGACTTTTATTTTCCATAAATTATACTTCGTGACTTTATTATCATCATATTCTCAAAAGGCCTCATTCTCATTCTCAATTTGACCTCAGGGTTGTTGTGCGATTCACACTTAAATGTCACCCTCTTTTTGCTCTAAATTGTATCAACAAGCGTGACCTACATGTATACTCGGCAACATTGAAAAGTCGCCACTCTATGCGCCAGTGAGCAATTTCTCTTTGACTTTTCTGACTAAAAGATACGAGAAAACTGATCGGGGTAGTTTTTATCAGTTCAACCCTGGCACACCGCACCCCGCCCAACTTCATTCCTCAACCCAAGTAGCTAAGTTGCGTCACTTGCAAAGATTCAGAGACTTTACCTGTCCTCTCAATAGTGGCGACAACAAATGAAATATTCTGTGATGGCGACTTTTCGATGTTGCTGAGTATATATGTCAGATTGTCATCTGTAGTGATTTATTACTCTCACATGTCCATGCAATCACCCATTTTTACCCCTGCACTGATCCCGCAGTGACTCATCCTAAGCCACATTCCTTATAGACACCCTTTTTCCAGCCAATTAACGTACGGCTCGATGGTGACGTCACCATGTGACTCTCATGTGGCCTATAAATATAATGAGTTGCTTCGGCCCGTCCTCGAGCAAACCTCGCCATCGTCACCCCAATTGATCAGCTAGCAATTGTCCCTGAGCTTTGAAAATCTTCGCCATTGTGATCGATTTCCCCCCCCCCCCGACAGGGGCGCCACCAAGAGACAGGGGCGCCGACCAAGAGACAGGGGCGCCCACCAAGGAACAGGGGCGCCACCAAGGAACAGGGGCGCCCACCAAGAGACAGGGGCGCCCACCAAGAGACAGTGGCGTCCACCAAGAGACAGGAGCGCCAATTCAAGAGAGAGGGGCGCCCACCCAGAAACAGGGGCGCCACCAAGAGACAGGGGCACTCACCAAGAAACAGGGGCGCCACCAAGACGCCAGATATTGGTGCCCGATAGGTTTGTGGTACCTTTGATTAAAAAAAAATTCCTTCGTACGCCACTGATAGTGGGAGTCTGTGGGTGTCTTAATTTTGTACATGTATTTTTAACGCATTTACATTGTCTAAAACAGAAGCTGTTACACAAGTATCGATCGTACATGAGAGAGTTTCTGGGGACAGTATAGCTTTATTCGGCGACAAACTTCTCGTTCCCTGCATGGATTACCGACAACACTATACCTACAATTGTTTTCTGAATACAAGCGAATCGGCTTAGCTACTATCGTACATGTATATTGCAGCAGATTAAGAATCCCGTACAACAATCCGACGTATCTGACCGACGTCGTACGACGTCTATGTAACATTACGTGTTTCCTGTTGGTCGGACGTCGGGCTGACGTCGAGGTCGTAGTCGGAAAATTAAATTCGCCTTAATTCACGTTATTCGCCTTAAATAATTAAATTAAGCATAACAGTATTGCTTGCCAGTTCATCCCGCGAAAATAAATGTTAAAGCAGCGCGAAATAAATTTTTGGACTGCGACTTCGACGTCGGCCCGACGTCCGACCAATAGGAAACACGTAATGTTACATAGACGTCGTACGACGTCGGTTCAGAGGTCGGTGCGACGTCGGATTGTTGTACGGGAATAGAGCTTATACTACAGCTAGCGTACTTGTACATGTAAATCTAGGAAAGCAATTTTCATGAAGGATTAACATTTGTAGGAAATGAAAAACAAATAATAATCAAGAATACTTGCTGCCATGTACTTTTCCTAATGCAGTATAGAATATGTAGATCTTAAACTATTAAAATGAATTCCAGTTTTTAACCGTGGAGGAAAGAATGGAATGGAGTGCTAATCTGAGCCAGTTATTTTTATCTTGCTCGATCTTAACTTTTAACATCCCTTTCCCCCCGTTCCTTCCTATTGGCTGAGAGCATATTTTGATGCGAGCTCGTACTATGCTGGACAGACCTTTCAGAGGGGAACAGAAAAGAAAACGAGACGAAAAATACTTTGTCTATGGCAGTCACGAGCCAATAGGAAAGAACGGGGGGAAAGGGATGTTAAAAGTTAAGATCGAGCGAGACAAAAATAACTGGCTCAGATTAGCACTTCACTCTATTCTTTCCTCCATGGGATCAACGCGACTTTAATGTAATTACTTAATACATGCATAATGTTTAATGTGCTTCTATTCAATAAATATAAATTCTGGTTATATTGGACTTGATGAACAATTATCAGACAAAGAAGGTCATAAAATGTAAGAAATTGCATAATACAATGGGGGGGAAATCTAATGAAAACCCGGCCTCCAATAAATCAATCAACTGCAGAAACCCCACAGTCCGATTAATATTCGGCATGTGAATAAAATTAGGATGAACTGAACACCTGCAGTCTGCTATTCATAAAGTCAGCCAACACCAGCTGCTCGCGCGGACCTCCCGTCACCACCGCCAGACCCCATGGTCTGTTGAATCTGCCGTCTCCACTGCCGCTCTCGCCCGGAGTCCCCAGAGTCCACAGCAGCGACCCGTCGTCTGCAGCCACCGCTCGCACTGAGTGACCAGCGAATTCA
Source organism: Macrostomum lignano (assembly GCA_002269645.1). Classification (NCBI taxonomy): domain Eukaryota; kingdom Metazoa; phylum Platyhelminthes; family Macrostomidae; genus Macrostomum; species Macrostomum lignano. The sequence continues at coordinate 773,194 of NIVC01000032.1, read as the reverse complement.
CTCACGAACAGGCGGCCTCTGCTGTCGACGGCCACATCGGCTGGACCACCAAACTGTCGTAGGCCGGAACGCTGAGTCGGGAAAGAGGCCACCAGCTGCTGGGTGTCGATGCGCACTCTGTGCACCTGCTTGTGCTTCCAGTCTCTCACCAGGATGCAGTTGTCGTGAGTCACCAGGTTACCCAGTCGAGCATCAGGAAGCTGAGACAGCGTGATGACCGTCTCCATCTGCCAAGTCGTTTTGCTGAATGCAGCAATTTTGTTTCCACTGGACACAAACACGGAGGCTGCGTTGCCGCCGATTCCACAGATGTCGCAGTGAAGGCCACGGATGATATTCTTCCAGTCGATGTTGCAGTGGCATCGCAACTTCTGTGAGCCGTCCACCGACAGCACCAGTAGGTGGTCTCTGTTGGAAGAGAATGATGCCAGGATGCAGGGAGGAGGCAAGGAATTACGTATTCCCGCTGAGTCGGCGGGAACCACATGGCCTGAGCGGTCACCAACGAATCCGCTGGTGTCGCTGCACACAGCCAGCCATGCAACATAGCCATCCAGCTTCACCTCGTGACTGAAGACCATCGGTTCCAACAGTCTCTCTCTCTCAGCAGCGTCTATCTCCTCGGATGTCGCGTTCACCGCAGTGTCTCTCGACATTGGCCCAGTGACATTGGCCCAGTGACATTGGCCCAGTGACATTGGCCCAGTGACATTGGCCCAGTGACATTGGCCCAGTGACATTGGCCCAGTGACATTGGCCCAGTGACATTGGCTCAGTGACATTAACCCAGTGACATTCACTCAGATGCTGTTTAGCTTTAGGTAATGCAATCGTTACTCTCTGAGTAAGGTGTGTTAGACACGCCGGGGGGTGCCGCTGTACATATCGCTGTACTTTGGCGGGGGTTGAGGTCTGGGGGTGTTGGCCGCGCCAGCCAGCTAAAGCCTCTGCACCCGGCCCGGCTTGTCTCCGTCGCCATTTCTCAATTTTTTGCTCAGCCACCGCCATGAGTGCCAGCCCAAAGCGACTAAACGTGCACCAACTCAAGGCTGAGCTGCGAAACAGAGGCCTGCCTACTACGGGCCGCAAACAACAGCTCGCCAAGCGCTTGTCTACTGCACTCGGTTTAGAGCAAGCTGACGAAGACTTAAACAACTCCGAGATGACTTCTTCTCCGGACGCCGAGGACGGCATCGGCAGCCCGGGCGAGGCGCCTCCGGGGGCGGGGAGCGACCGGCTGGCGGCGCTGCGACAGGAGGTGGAGCTGCCCGAACTGCAAGTCCTGGAAGGCCATCGTCAGGATCTTCAGCAACAGCTTCACACTCTGCAGCACTTGACGGCTCAGCTCCAACCAGCATCATCATCAGGTGAGCAAAACGCACATGCCTTGAGCCAATAGGAAGGAACGAGGGGGAAAGGGATGTTAAAAGTTAAGATTAGCACTCCATTCTATTTTTTCCTCCATGTTTTGAACAGATTCCAATTTTGATTAGGCCTAAATCCCGGGATAACTATTGTCCGGGATTCGAAAATCCCGGGATTGACCCAGGGACCACTACCCGATCTCGCTTTGCAATAATTCAAAGATCCATTCTCGAGTACTAGTATTTGCAGCTGAAATACTGCAGAAATACGAGTAAATCATAACCCAGTTATCCTAATTTGATTTCTTAATCTTTTAAGCATGCAGACTAGTAAGTAGAAGGCTATAGGGCTGCAGGGACACAAAACAGAAGCTGTTAGCAGGTCGCAAGGGTATTTAAGGTGTAATAATGTATAACTAATTTAAGCAGTCCCTCCTTCAAAACTCGATCCTTGGCCGTAGTTGGGATTAGAACAGTGGGACCTTGCTATCGGACCACAACCAGAGCTACATGTACCAATTCTCTATCTAGGGGGGGGTGCCTGGGGAGGGTGAGGTCTGATCCCATTCTGCCCAAGGACCACTAGGAACACTTCTAGTAGTCCTTGCTTCTACCCATGGTACGGTATCAGTACCTCGGGCCATAGCTCTGTAAGCTATCATCCCCCAGGTTAGATCACAATCAAGTGTGATTTTCCTGAGCTGGTACTGGCATGTAACAAAGCACGCATATTACACCAGCCAGTACATCACACTCCAATTCCGAGCTCACTGTCAGTTTCTTGTTAGCAAAATATTTTAGTGTGTTCTATTTTTATCATTAAAAGCCCTTTAAAATCAGGTTAGCTGGCTTCGTGAACCAAAATTGCACCAACAAAATTTAAGGAACCTTTTCGATCCCTGGATCCAGGCTCAATTCGTCGGGATCCCAGGATTGGCATAGTCCGGGATATTCCGATCGTGAGAATCCTGGGATTGGCAAAACCCGGGATTTTGTATTCCTTAAGCTGTAGGCTGCAACTATGGATGTAGTGGGTTTGTCTCAATTCTACAAGTATTTTTAAACAAAAGTTTAATCATAATACTAATTGATATTATTATTATACGTCTCGCTGGAGGAGACATGGATCTGTTCGTACGAACCCAACCTCAAGAGCCAGAACTCCGAGTGGCAGTCGAAAAGCTTTGCCCAGTCATCGAGACCATCGGTTCTGCGGCGAAGATGATGATGATGATGATAATGACAGTTTGGAATTATTCTCATCCACCGCGTTCCTGAGGGCAAAAACATCAACCAACAGAACTATCGGAGCTTCATAATTCATCATCTTTGGCCTGTCCTGCGCAAGAAGTGGCCACAGACCCTGGCAATTGGTCCACTCCTTCTGCACGGCAATGCTAGCTCGCACACCGCACTCACTGTGCAGGACCTACTGCGGGACTACCAGAGGGAGGTTCTGCTCATCCTGTCATCCTCCTTACTCTCCAAAGACCTCATATTCTCTGTGTGATTTCGACGTCTTCCCAAAGCTCAAAAACCAGCTTTGAGGGCGTCGGTTTTACTGCCTAGACCTGCCTGTTCAGCGTGGTCCGCCGCATTGCAAATCCGGCGCTGCTGACGGCATCTAGAAGTTGCCTGGCAGCTGGGAACGCACGATTCAAACCAGTAAAAGTTATTTTGAGTGACTTTGAGCAGTTCGTTGTTCTGACAACTCGTTTGTTGAAAATAAATAAGTGTTAGCTGAAACTTTTGGGATGACCATCATTAGAGCAGATTTTGGAAAAAATTTTTACCTCATGGGCCAGAACCTACTAGCTCATGGTTACGGGCCATGGATATGAGAGGAAAATAAGAGGGAATAAAGTGAGTGGGGGGAAGGAGAGAATTGAGAAGAGTGAAGAAAAGAGTGGAAAGAGAGAAGGAAGCTGAGAAGAGGACATTGAGCGGGCCGGACTGGATGTTTTGAAGTTTCTGGGTCGCAGTTCTGGAGACATATGGCCTTGTGTCTAAAATCAATCCGACGTTTCAACGTCTCTAGAAGATGTATCATCATAAAACGATGTACTGTAAAAAGACATCTACTGTATTTGTCGGCGACAGACGTCGGAATGCTGCACAGGATACACACACGTGAGCATACATTTATACTTCAAGAGGCCATTTTTTGTTTGTAAACGGACACAAGCCGACAGAAAAAAATAATTAACGTTCATTATATTTACGCTCTTTATCGACATGAAACCAAATATGCGAGGTAATATATAGATATTGCTGGTATTGCAATTTTTTAATCTCGAAAGAGACGATACACATTTATAGCCTGCAGGGAGAGATGAACACTAGATGACGCGTTTAAGCGCACAATAACCACGTACACAAACAATATCATCACCCCGAACATGTCGTAGTAGGTGCGCGCAGAAGTCTGGCGAGTAGTGCCATAAGAAATAAACGAATAATGCTTGGTGCGTACGCCTGTCTAATAACAATAAATTAAGTTGCAGCGGCTTTGACATATTTTAGCTACTAAACACTTCCGCCTGAAAAAAAACGTAAAATATAGTATTAATATTAAGTTCGCAAATATAATAAGAATTATAACAGTGCAGTATAACTGTAATATTTTATTGGGACAAAATCACGCACCAAAATTTGCAAAAAAACTCAGACTTCGAAGCAGCAAAAACTAATCTGATCGGCATTTATTCAAGGAAGCCGGAAATTTCCTTTGCCATGATCTTTTTACATTACTCCGACGAATGACAACGTTTTACGTCGGCCAAACGTCGTTGTGATGTAAAAGTACTTTTTTTCCAACCATGCCGATAAGCGTCGGAAACGACAAGGCAACGCTTGAAAAAAAGACATCAACAACTTCTATAACAAATTTTAATCCAAAACAACGTAATAATATTGGACAAAAACACGACTGAACAGAACACAAGCCAAAACAAATATTAAGACGAATCTATACACTCAATTTTATGCCTTGAATCACGGTTTTGGGTGGTGCAACGTCTGCCCGTCTGTGCAAGGAACAATTGCTGACCTTTTCGGGCTATTGCTAGCAAACATTTTGAAAAGACATCAGCAAAATACCAAAAAACAGACTGCGAAAGCAACAGAAAGATTGCTGCATAGTAGACATGTTTAAGAAAAAAATTGTCAAGCAAATTCATTTAGAAAGTTTCACAGAATTGAACAGAAAAATCTCAGAAAAGTTAGACAACACAGAAAATTGACAGTATGAAGTTTGCACAATTCTTGTACTCAGAGACAAACAAAAATTAAAACGGGTACCCAAAGACCATTGACTGTTTATTGTTGACCATTGAAACACGTTGAGTGCGCAAAAAGAACAAAGTTTTATCACTAAGACAGCAAAACAGCGGATAAATGTAAACCATATTCCACAATCACATCGAGAACAGCAACCGCTAACTAAAAATCACATTAGCTACCGCTAGTGACACTGCGTGCTCAAGATTGTTATAATAAAACTTTAACTTGGTCTGAACCGATTGAACATTGATTTGAGCAATCTTTGACCCGCAGAGGGAGTTACTAGCGACAATGTGAACCGTCTCAATAAAGATAGCTATACTTTAGTGAGTAGCAAGCACTTCATCTGAACCGAAGCTGAACAAGTCTGCATTTTCCCAAGGCTTTTAGACTGGGTTATTATTCAACATTGGGCATTGATCGTCATCCTCAAATTAATTCCGTCCAAGCGTCAAGCAACCACTACAAATGCCGAGTCGAGATTAATCTATTTCTCAAAATTACTATTTGCTAGGTATAGCTATCTATATATGAAAACTCCTCTTAGGGGCATTAAAGCCTTAATATATTCTGTTATAGGAAAATCCAGAGATATTACTATCGACCCAGGGATCTGGCCAAACTAACAAACTTTTTGGGACAGCACGAACCTTGCATAGAATTCCATCAATAGAAACTCAGCCAGTCAGTTAACTCAATCAAGCCCTGGACTGTTGCAGCAGTCTGTCGAGTTTGTCCTCGATGCGGGCTAGACGAGACTCCATCTCTCGACTGCGACTCTGCACGGTGGTCAAGCTGGTCATCATAAACGCCTGATTGCGATGCATCTCCGTCAGGCTAACCGAGCTGTCAGCTAGACGCTTCTGATCGCCTCGAAGGTCTCGGATCCGGTGAATCGAGTGTAAAAGTCTTCGTTGGTGTTTCAACGTTTTGCCTGTGTTGCCAGCCTTTTTGTACTTGTAGGACAGCCAGCCCTCTTTAAGGATGTTCGCCGCCGCGTGTTTCACCTGTTTGTCCAGCTCAATATCGATGACAAAGTTGTGCACGTATTTTTCTGCCCGAGACAGTTCGAGTTTTCGGGCGAGCACCGCAACGACCAGAGCCGTGACGCCGGTGCCAAAGAGGCCTGTGTGCAGTTTTAGACAGAAGTACTTTAGCTTAGTTGCTCGTAGTTTTTGGAGACTAGGAAATCAGCCATACTCATTTACCTGATCCTTGAGCACGCAGATGCCCGCGGGTACATACGAGACACTTTTCTCAGGGTACACTGAGACCAATTGGCTTTCTATCGTCAGAAATCTATTTACCCTACGCCTTGTTGGTGGGTCACCTTACAGCGGTCGGTAATGTGGCTCTTAGTGAACGAATTAATAGAACAGGCTTAATGGTAAAGTCTTTTGTGAGGAGACCAAAAAGTGTTATTAAGTGATACTATGGACATTGTGATAATAATAAACTGTTGGTAAAGTGTTAGTAATTGTCATTCATACCCATGTCATTTTGTCGATCAAGAATTACCAAATATACCTAATCATTCGTCGATTGCGTTTCAAGCTTAATTGTTTTTTACAACGCGTGGGCAGTATGGAAGAAGGTCTGACTCATACATAGCTTACTAAGTTAGCTTTTTTATTCTTCATATGCCAGATTTGCGCCCCTAATCCAATTTGAGCAAGCACTTTGTAAGCTAACAACTCCTGCATGCTTGTCAGTGTTACATGCAGATTTTACTATTCATTCCAGCAAGCTGTCCTACATTCGCGACGCGACATTTTCATGTTGTTGAAGGTTCATGTTAATCCGATCAAGATATCTATACATGCCGATCGAACTTTGTAAATAGAATCGAGCGTATTGGACAACCAAATTTGGTATGCTTTAGTAGCTAGGTAGGCTGCCAAAATTGCGCTATCCGATTCATGCCTTAGATTTGCTTTGATTAAAAGCTTTTTTGACACTAGGAGCGGCGGAGCGTTAAGTTGATACTTTTGAGACTGCTGAGTTTGACATCTTAATAATTTTTGGAAAACAAAACAACTATGGTGTCTTTTGCTAATGTCGGTGCCTAGATAATTCCTGAAACTCTTCACGCTGTCGATTAGTGCGTTATTCGTGCAGAAGAGCGCCTCAAACAGGAATTAATAAATGTAGCAATAATAATTGCAACCTGGCGAAACGCCTTAGGCGACATCGTCCCGCAACCAGCGCTGAGGGAATTCCACCCATTCCGCTGACTCGTGAGCACATTTCGTACAAGCGCGCAGTCGAGCACTCATACACACGCTCACACAGGGTGCACAGGGGTCCTGACTTTCTAATATTCAGGCATGTACACTTTGTGCCTTGGAGGTTTTGGCACAAGCCCCAAATGAATGTGGCTTAGTAAGAATTCAAACCAGGGGTTCGTTGTTCGTAAGTTAGGCGAATTTACCGCTAGGCAACTCTGCCCCACTCAAACAGTCACCTATTTTTCCTAGAAACTACTAGGAGTATTCGATAGTTCAGCTTCGTGGTCATACGCCGCGGACTTTGGACTGGATGATTCTACCACAGATTTAAACTCGAAAGGCCGGAATCCCTTGGCCTAATTTTTTACTTACCAGTGAGCACGGCAATGCCTCGACCGCAGTAAGACGCCGGTACAATGTCGCCGTATCCAACAGTTAGAAATGTGATGGCCGTCATCCACATGCTGTTTAGAAAGTTCCTGTGCTCCTGGCCGTGGTACATCTCGCAGGCGCGAACTGCCCAAGATGCCCAGATGAACAGGAACAGAGCCATTACTGTTAGAACGTACTCTGGATAGAGATTCATCAAGGATTTGAAGATGAACCGGAAGTTAAAGTGGATCCTATTCAAAGCGCCCAGACTCTGCGATGAAGCGTCCTGGTACAGGCGACTGTGCAGCATCATGACTCGGCAGACCAGATAGAATCTTAGAAACATGGGCAGACTGAAGATTACGTCGATAGGAATCACCTGAGCAGAGCAGGAAACGATTTTTTGTTAATTAATCGGTAAAAAGGCTGTAACTATCAGTTAATCAGTAAAGTCCCTACTAAAGCGGATTTGAGCTTGTATTTATACTAGCCGTAGCTCGAATTATGCATATACCGATGCGGATATGAAAGCAAACTATGAATCAAAGTCCTAAAAGTTCCTACTCAACATGGAAATAACTCCTTGACTTCACTCACTGGAGTGACTTGTATATTATTAAACAACATAACTTACCTGAAGCAGTCGCACTCTCTTGGTGTCATCGTACACCAGCATCTGGACTTCGTGCTGTCCTGGTATCGGGTGCACGGCACACACCAGCAGCTCAAGAGCGAGATGGAAACCTCGCGACATAGTGATGGCTAGCCGCCAGTCATCGATGGAGTTATCAATCATGAATACCTTGATGTCCAAGTAGTGGTACCAGGTGATAAAACCAAGAAGAATGGCCGTGGTAATGCTAATTAGACTCTTCACGATGATAGATCCGGGCTGGCCTTTGTTGAACACGTTCGCCATGCACAACTCGGTTTCAACAATCATTAGCACGATGCCAAGCATGGCAAAGAATAAGCTCAAATCGGCGATTAGCTTCCGCCTAACGAATAGCTCCTTCCGACGGGCCAAACGAGCGCCAACATTCTCGTATTTGTAGGTCTTAGGCTGCTCGCCGACAGACGAACCGTAGCTGCTGCCATTCATGCTGCCGCCTTTGCCGACTAAAGGTATGCCGGGGTCCTCGACTATACTGCTGCCCTGCGCCTTGCCGCTCATGCCAACTCAACAATGCAGCCGCTGCAGCTAATGTGTGGGCTCCTGGGGGTTGCGTGGAATGTGGATGCGGATGTGGGTGCGGATGCGAATGCGATGTGGATGTGGATGTGGATGTGGATGCGGATGTGGATGCGGATGCGAATCCGATGTGGATGTGGATGTGGATGTGGATGCGGATGTGGATGCGGATGCGAATGCGATGTGGATGTGGATGTGGATGTGGATGTGGATGCGGATGTGGATGAGGATGCGGATGTGGATGTGCATGTAGATGTGGATGTGGATGCGGATGTGGATGTGGATGTGGATGCGAATGCGGATGTGGATGCAGATGTGGATGCGGATGTGGATGCGGATGTGGACGTGGATGCGGATGTAGATGCAGATGCGGATGTGGATGTAGATGCGGATGTGGACGTGGATGCGGATGTAGATGCAGATGCGGATGTGGATGTAGATGCGGATGTGGATGTGGATGCGGATGTGAATGCGGATGTGGATGTGGACGTGGATGTGGACGCGGGTGTGGATGCGGATGTGGTCGCAGGTGTAGATATTAATGTGGATGCGGATATGGATGTGGATGTAGTCGCAGGTGTAGATACTAATGTGGATGCGGATGTGAATGTAGATGCAGATGAGAATGTGGATGCGGATGTGGATGTAGATGCAGATGAGAATGTGGATGCGGATGTGAATGTAGATGCAGATGAGAATGTGGATGCGGATGTGGATGTAGATGCAGATGAGAATGTGGATGCGGATGTGGATGCGAATGTGGACGCAAAAGTATATAAATATTTGGAGTCATGGTAGATGTTGCATTGGATACACATGATAATAATAAGTCTAGTGGCTTTACAGGTGCAAATAATTCGTACTCCAATTCATTATTGATAAAAAATAAATTCCAGAAATTATAACCTGTAAATGATGTCGTCAAAATGGCATATAAGCTCTTTTAAGAAAATATGTTTCTGATGTCACGAAGAAACTGGAAGAAATTCTTTAGACTGAAGATGCAAACTATTTATTTGAGAAGCTCAAATTTCGACGCATAAAAGGCAAAAAATGGCATGCAGGATTCTCACTTACCACCGCATCGAGATAGGGAAAGACAGAAATTGAAGAGCCAAGCGCTTAGTTTTGGTCTGTCGACAGATGTGTCAGCAAGTAATATTTGTCAAGTCTCAGCTATTGAACCTGTGGCAACAACTTGAGGCGAGGGTTGCCGGCTGGGTGGGGCAGTGAGCAGTAATCGAAGACAACTCAACTTTTCTAGTGAAAAAATCTAGCGAAAAATCGGAGAACAGCGTACTGGAGTTGAGAAGGTGAGGCGGGGAGAGGATTAAGAAAAAAATCTACTGCTGTCCGTTAGACTCAATTTATAACGGCAACTGACAGTTGTTGAGCTGCCTTCTCAAAGCTGCAATAGCAGACTAAAGCTGAATGGGTGTATAGATTGGCTTTCACACTATCTTTCTGTCAGAGGAATAGAAATATTTTTGCGGACAAAGTGAGACGGAGGGCTGGAAAGCTGCAGAGGAACTTTCGATTTGAGTAACTGGACTCTTCTGTGGGCGCGAAGTGTAGCACTGCTATGAAACTCTGAAGACTCTCGCTGCGTGCGTGGGGCGTCAATCCTCTACTATTCTCCTCTTGAAGAGAGAGAGAAAGAGAAAGAGAGAGCGAGTAGACTCCCAGAACTCAGAACTACTCTGACGGACAATGGTCAGCTCCTATAGCCGCTCTGTCTCGCTCTGTCTAGATTCGCTAGCAAGAAGGATTTTTTTCAGCCGCAGTGTTTGCCGATCAAACTGAAATGCTTTACCCCCATTCTTTCCTCAGCTCTCTCTCTCTCTCTCTCTCTCTCTCTCTCTCTCGCCCACGTATTCCCAAGAGTCACAGGCCATAATCTACTGGAGGAGGCGGAGGCGGAGTAGTAGGTAGCAAAGGACTTGGCTGAACAGAAAAAAACTGGCGGAGAAAGGGGAGGTACACGGTGGGTTGGCTTGATCGGGTATTTTTGGGATTGAACAAATTGAAATACGACCCAACGCTGAACGGTGCGGCTGCAGAGAGTGAGAGACGCGCGGGCGTGAGCTGTCTTGCAGGACGTGTGCGTGGCTCCAAGCCTCCGCTAGACCGTGTTGTGTACGAACCATTCATTCCCCTCCAATAGGAGTAGCTATCTGCTGGTGAGCGAGAGAGAGAGAAGGCAAATTCGCGGCGTGAAGACACGGGAGCCCAGATAGCTAAATGAAAATAGAGCTGTATGGATTTGGAAATTAACCCAGCTCTCGTTGTGTGCATATGAGGGGGCGTTAAATAGGAGAAAACGCACGCGAGCGGACGAGCTGCCTGCCTTCAAGTACTCTTGAAAAGCGAAATAAAAGATTAGCTATAGAGCATAAGAAATAGGGCGTTAGAGAAATAATAATGAAAATCGATAGATTGAGTATTGGTCTCCAGTTGCAGTGAACAGTTGTGACAGCTGCCTGAGCGCTGTAGACTCACTGATCGAGTACGACTTCCCTGGTTTCAGGCTCAACGCATTAACGACATTACCTCCTTTTTAGAATTTTTTAGTGCCTCGGAGAAAACAAAAAAAGTTTTGCGCAGGAAAACCTGGCAAAAGGAACCCAATTAACCTTATTTTTTATTTAGTTTAGTTCCGAAATATTTGAGAGTTGGTGATAAACTTGGTGATTTAGTATGGCTATAAGAATTTGTCCCGACGAGGAGAAATGCAAATAGACAAGCATGAATTAGTTCGTAGCGGAATTGGGTAGATTAATCAATTAGAAATCAGGTAAAGTGGCTCGCTTGATGAAGAGTAGATGAATTGAATGAATTGACCTTGAAATTGAATTGAAATGAGATAAAATTAAAATGCAGGCACTCGGATAGATGCACATTCCAGTACGTGTAGATCACTTAAAAGTAGACAGTCGTGTAGATAACCAAAAATGCGTATTTAGATGAATAAACAGCAGTAGACATTCAGGTAGATAGACAAAAAGCAGTAGACATTCAGGTAGATAAACAGCAGTAGACATTCAGGTAGATCAGGTAGATTATCTACTACTAATTACAGCAGTAGACATTCAGGTAGATAAACAGTAGTAGACATTCAGGTAGATAAACAGTAGTAGACATTCAGGTAGATAAACAGTAGTAGACATTCAGGTAGATAAACAGTAGTAGACATTCAGGTAGATAAACAGTAGTAGACATTCAGGTAGATAAACAGTAGTAGACATTCAGGTAGATAAACAGTAGTAGACATTCAGGTAGATAAACAGTAGTAGACATTCAGGTAGATAAACAGTAGTAGACATTCAGGTAGATAAACAGTAGTAGACATTCAGGTAGATAAACAGTAGTAGACATTCAGGTTGAGAATTTCTGCGAACGGAAGTTGGCTTCGCGGTTGGGCCTCACCAGCAAAAAGATCTTTCTGTTATTTTGCATACTAGTCCGAGGACTGATCCGCAAACCGAGTCCCAAACGGAAGTGTAAGATTTTCTGTGATCAGAACGACTCATTCTTTATTTCTCCTTCTGATTGCTAGCGAGATTACAAATGCTAAGCTTGGTTTACCACCCCGATCTCGGGGCTTATCGCTTTGTTCACAGTTTCTCAGCTATGTAATAGTATAATCCCCCCGCCCGCCTTGTGCACTGGCAATTGAGCTGGGAGAATTTTTAGGATTTGTACTTGTACATACTGCGAAACACCCACTTAGTGTTATCGATTTTTTCACCAAAATCGATATTTTATTAATACCTTCGCATACATGCTCGTATAATTACAGCCTTTAAAGACGGTGGCGTATGAGTATGAGTATGAGTATGAGTATGAGTATGAGTATGAGTATGAGTATGAGTATGAGTATGAGTATGAGTATGAGTATGAGTATGAGTATGAGTATGAGTATGAGTATGAGTATGAGTATGAGTATGAGTATGAGTATGAGTATGAGTATGAGTATGAGTATGAGTATGAGTATGAGTATGAGTATGAGTATGAGTATGAGTATGAGTATGAGTATGAGAATGAGTATGAGTATGAGTATAAGAATGAGTATGAGTATGAGTATGAGTATGAGTATGAGTATGAGTATGAGTATGAGTATGAGTATGAGTATGAGAATGAGTATGAGTATGAGTATGAGTATTAGTATGAGTATGAGTATGAGTATTAGTATGAGTATGAGTATGAGTATGAGTATGAGTATGAGTATGAGTATGAGTATGAGTATGAGTATGAGTATGAGTATGAGTATGAGTATGAGAATGAGTATGAGTATGAGTATGAGTATTAGTATGAGTATGAGTATGAGTATGAGTATGAGTATGAGAATGAGTATGAGTATGAGTATGAGTATTAGTATGAGTATGAGTATGAGTATTAGTATGAGTATGAGTATGAGTATGAGTATGAGTATTAGTATGAGTATGAGTATGAGAATGAGTATGAGTATGAGTATGAGTATGAGTATGAGTATGAGTATGAGTATGAGTATGAGTATGAGTATGAGTATAAGTATGAGTATGAGTATGAGTATGAGTATGAGTATGAGTATGAGTATGAGTATGAGTATGACGCTCGAATTTCGGAATGCTCTTAAATATGCGGGAGACTGGCCCAGCAACTGAGGATCTGGGAGACTGCATGGCCCAGCAACTGGGGATCTGGGAGGCTGGCCCAGCAACTGAGGATCTGGGAGACTGCATGGCCCAGCAACTGAGGATCTGGGAGACTGCATGGCCCAGCAACTGAGGATCTGGGAGACTGCATGGCCCAGCAACTGGGGATCTGGGAGACTGCATGGCCCAGCAACTGGGGATCTGGTGGAAGGCTGGCCCAGCAACTGAGGATCTGGGAGACTGCATGGCCCAGCAACTGAGGATCTGGGAGACTGCATGGCCCAGCAACTGAGGATCTGGGAGACTGCATGGCCCAGCAACTGAGGATCTGGGAGACTGCATGGCCCAGCAACTGAGGATCTGGGAGACTGCATGGCCCAGCAACTGGGGATCTGGGAGACTGCATGGCCCAGCAACTGGGGATCTGGTGGAAGGCTGGCCCAGCAACTGAGGATCTGGGAGACTGCATGGCCCAGCAACTGAGGATCTGGGAGACTGCATGGCCCAGCAACTGAGGATCTGGGAGACTGCATGGCCCAGCAACTGAGGATCTGAGAAACTGCATGGCCCAGCAACTGAGGATCTGGGAGACTGCATGGCCCAGCAACTGAGGATCTGGGAGACTGCATGACCCAGCAACTGAGGATCTGAGAAACTGCATGGCCCAGCAACTGAGGATCTGGGAGACTGCATGGCCCAGCAACTGAGGATCTGAGAAACTGCATGGCCCAGCAACTGAGGATCTGGGAGACTGCATGGCCCAGCAACTGAGGATCTGGGAGACTGCATGGCCCAGCAACTGAGGATCTGGGAGACTGCATGGCCCAGCAACTGAGGATCTGAGAAACTGCATGGCCCAGCAACTGAGGATCTGGGAGACTGCATGGCCCAGCAACTGAGGATCTGAGAAACTGCATGGCCCAGCAACTGAGGATCTGGGAGACTGCATGACCCAGCAACTGAGGATCTGGGAGACTGCATGGCCCAGAAACTGAGGATCTGGGAGACTGACACTCTGCATGGGAGACTGGCCCAGAAACTGACACTCTGGGAGGCTTGCCCAGAAACTGACACTCTGGGAGGCTGGCCCAGAAACTGACACTCTGAGAGGCTGGCCCAGAAACTGACACTCTGGGAGACTGGCCCAGAAACTGACACTCTGGGAGACTGGCCCAGAAACTGACACTCTGGGAGACTGGCCCAGCAACTGAGGATCTGATGGAGAGAAGAAGACAGAGATGAAGGTGAAAGGGGTGATTAAATTAATTAAAAGAAAACCATCGAAGTTCCAGAAAAAGAACCCAACTGCAAAGACCCACTACAAAAAGCAGGGCTCTCACGCCTTTTAAAACTCTAAGAATTCAGACAATTTCAAAAGCTTCATTACTATTTTCACCTTCAATTGACCCTGAAACCACCATGCCGTTATCATCTCAGTCGATGACTTGTTTTGAATGCTCAATTTTAAAGATAACTAAGTACTGGTATTATCCTGATAAAAATTTTTGCTTTTCTTTCAACTTTAATTTTTAATTAATTAAGCAGTTTGTTTTGGTAAGGCTTACCTGCAATGAGGATATTTTCTTGCTAGTTTTAAAAGCTATGCAGATTTGCAAAAAATATCTTTTTCTATTTTTTAGAGCGTAGAAATCACACTTTAGCTTGCTGGCTTATAGGCTTATGAGGAGGCTTCTTAATCTAAAAAAGCTCCGCTCCCACATGATCCCATTGGTTGAACTGTCTGCCTGACATTGGCCTGATGTGGGAACATCAGTTAGTTACACTGTGGGAAGTCTGAGTTGGGGTCGGTGAGAATCCAGGATGGGGATTTAAGGGGTGAGAGGAAAATGGAGGATGAGAGGGAGATGGAGCGTTAGAGGGAGATGGAGGGTGAGACGGAGATGGAGGGTGGGAAGGGAGATGGAGGGTGGGAGGGAGATAGAGGGTGGGAGGGAGATTGAGGGTGGGTGGGAGATGGAAGGTGGGAGGGAGATGGAGGGTGAGAAGGAGATGGAGGGTGGGAGGGAGATGGAGGGTGAGACGGAGATGGAGGGTGGGAGGGAGATGGAGGGTGGGAGGGAGATAGAGGGTGGGAGGGAGATTGAGGGTGGGTGGGAGATGGAAGGTGGGAGGGAGATGGAGGTTAAGAGGGAGATGGAGGGAGATGGAGGGTTAGAGGGAGATGGAGGGTGGGAAGGAGATGGAGGGTGGGAGGGAGATTGAGGGTGAGAGGGAGATGGAGGGTGAGAGGGAGATGGAGGGTGGGAGGGAGATGGAGGGTGTGAGGGAGATAGAGGGTGGGAGGGAGATGGAGGGTGAGACGGAGATGGAGGGTGGGAGGGAGATGGAGGGTGGGAGGGAGATAGAGGGTGGGAGGGAGATTGAGGGTGGGTGGGAGATGGAAGGTGGGAGGGAGATGGAGGGAGATGGAGGGAGATGGAGGGTTAGAGGGAGATGGAGGGTGGGAAGGAGATGGAGGGTGGGAGGGAGATGGAGGGTGAGAGGGAGATGGAGGGTGAGAGGGAGATGGAGGGTGGGAGGGAGATGGAGGGTGTGAGGGAGATAAAGGGTGGGAGGGAGATGGAGGGTGAGACGGAGATGGAGGGTGGGAGGGAGATTGAGGGTGGGTGGGAGATGGAAGGTGGGAGGGAGATGGAGGTTAAGAGGGAGATGGAGGGAGATGGAGGGTTAGAGGGAGATGGAGGGTGGGAAGGAGATGGAGGGTGGGAGGGAGATTGAGGGTGAGAGGGAGATGGAGGGTGAGAGGGAGATGGAGGGTGGGAGGGAGATGGAGGGTGTGAGGGAGATAGAGGGTGGGAGGGAGATTGAGGGTGGGTGGGAGATGGAAGGTGGGAGGGAGATGGAGGTTGGGAGGGAGATGGAGGGAGATGGAGGGTTAGAGGGAGATGGAGGGTGGGAAGGAGATGGAGGGTGGGAGGGAGATTGAGGGTGAGAGGGAGATGGAGGGAGATGGAGGGTGAGAGGGAAGTGATCGGGGAGAGAGGGGTATATGATACGAATATTACACAATCAGAGGAAAAGATACTCGTACGGGTTAATGGAACAAGCCCAAGTCTTCCACCATGAACTCTATTTAGCTTGTAATAAAATATTAATTTCATAATCCGAATGCAAGCCACTGAAACAAAAATCGTTAGTAAGACATTGATTTTCGAAACTCTGCTAGAAAGCTCCGTTCTCCCCCCACCCCGACAAACTCTGGGGCGACGGGCTATTAGAATTCCAAAAATAAACCACCAAACGAAAGATTATATCACTTCGGGTCAGTGCTTGCCTTGTCTGGCCCCGAAAATAGGCTTCTTAAGCTGCCTCCCCGCTGCAAGAATCAATGATGAAGACGGATCATGCTAATGAATCCTGGACAAGATTTCTGAGCCGGATTGAAATCAAACCTAAAATAGATGCAGCCATGAGCTGATCGAAATGAAAGCTGTAGCTTTCTCCCCTCTTGATGCCCCCCTGAAATGCTTTTGGCGCTTCCTGACGGCCCTTTTTGGCACTTCCTGACGATCTTTTTTGGCGCTTTCTACCGCTCCTTTTTGGCGCTTTCTACCGCTCCTTTTTGGCGCTTTCTACCGCTCCTTTTTGGCTCTTTCTACCGCTCCTTTTTGGCGCTTTCTACCGCTCCTTTTTGGCGCTTTCTACCGCTCCTTTTTGGCGCTTTCTACCGCTCCTTTTTGGCGCTTTCTACCGCTCCTTTTTGGCGCTTTCTACCGCTCCTTTTTGGCGCTTTCTACCGCTCCTTTTTGGCGCTTTCTACCGCTCCTTTTTGGCGCTTTCTACCGCTCCTTTTTGGCGCTTTCTACCGCTCCTTTTTGACGCTTTCTACCGCTCCTTTTTGGCGCTTTCTACCGCTCTTTTTTGGCGCTTCCTGACGCTCCGTTTAGACGCTTCCAGCTGACGGCCCTTTTCGGCTCTTCTTGACGCTCATTCTGCACTCTCTGATATCCATTCAAAACGTCTTTCCGAGTCGCTTCTGGTGCACTTTTTCCCTGACAACCCTCCTCATTTTTTCGTCAGCACCAGCAAAGTTAAGCTGAGTTGGCCTTGGTTAGTACGCAGTTTAATTAAGACTTATTTTATCTCCCTAAAAATTACCTTTTAATAATCTGCTCATAAAATTACATTAAGAATGTTTAAATCTATGCATTGTTTGCATGTACATGTACGTGTAATTCCCGATAACTTAATTTATACATGCTAAAAGTTCGTTCGTGCTAAAAATAATTTAGCAACCTTCCATATTGGTGGCGCTATGCAATAGAAGTACCATTTTTATAATCATAATCTGAGGAATCAATACTTATAAGTCACGTACTCCGACACTCAATTTTATGGTTTTGTCTGGCTATACTCATTCTCAAACTTTATGAAACGTTTGCAGATAGCTAACAGTCCCTAAAACTCAAAGGTCATGCTGTACTCTAAGCTAGGGCTATTTCAATCTTTACTCGTTATTATTGAAGCTTCCGTCTTCCAGTTCCAACTAACCTAAAAATTAAATAAATCCAGCTTTTAAAAAAACTTGGTGACAATTTTCTAATTAGAGTTGATGATGTGGTCATGACATCAGCTGCGACTCAAAAATATTGCGAAAAAAGTGATTTTTAAAAATGGCCATCCTGGTTCTCAATCATCTTTTCTCCTCGTCAGATTGACTGACGTACATTTTTCTAGGAAATAAAAAATTATCACAATTTTCCCAAAAGTTCCCTGGTAAATTAATTATTTTTGAAGGTACAAATTAAATACGCATTAGTTCCCAACGCACTATATATATTAAATTTTTTTATAGTTTTGCGTCTGTCAGCTCCAGTCAGGATTAAGAACTCCTCCAAATTTTGAACTTACGAAAAAAACATATTTGTCCGAGCTTAATTTCATTTGTATGGTTACTCTTGCAATTACATGTCGAATTCGAAGTCATGATTCAAGCATATATTTCAAATTATTTAGTTATAAGTTTTTAGCTAGGCAGACACAGTGATGACTTAAGCAGACGCGAAAGTATTAATCCAATATACATTTAACTTGAGATGTCTCAATTTTAGGAGGCATATATTTTATAAAATAAATTAGCGGCTTGTACTGCCTTTAAAGAATGCTGCGATTATGTGAAATAACAAAAAGTTTAACTAACCGCTATATACAACCTATTAGAATAGAAAATAAAGCCCGTGTATTTTAATATTAAACATTTATGCTTGCATGTGGCTGGAAATTGAAAGTGAATATTCTTCTGTTTTAAATAGCACGATATTTTTGGCTTTTATTCAAAACACTAAAACTGGCTCTGGAATTTTCCATACTAAGTGCTGAGCTCATTCATTGTGTCTAGCAAACTAAATATATTTCTATTTTCTGTTTTTAAATAAATTAATTTGTTATACAGAGGTGGTTAATGTAAATTAAGTTTTCAGTCAATCCGTGGTAATATTTGAGAGTCTATTTATAAAGAATTTGACTGATTATTTTACAATTAAACCTTTTTTACTAAAGCTGCAATGAGCTTAAGTAAAAAACAATCTGATCCTATTGCTGACGACTTTGAGGTAAGCTATATTTTGAAAATAATCTTCAAGATTTATCATATATATATATACATAGAAATTTAGTTTCAAAATAGAATAGAGTTCCTTTCCTAAAAAAACACTGAACTTACTCTTATATGTATTCAAATCACATAAATTCAAAAGAAATTTTATAATATACTTCCTTAATAAATCCCCATTTTCTCTTTCTAAATTTCATATTTGCTCCTCAAAAGCTATTGTAATAGAAACCACATTGTCACTATTCAAAAATAGTCAAATTAAATGTAAATAAAACATCTTTTTGCAAATAAATCTTAATTTTCTATTATTATCAAAGGAAACATTACCAGTAATTCTTGTTTGTTTCAAGAAAAAAATTATTAAATGCAATAAAAAATTAACAATGCTTAGGCCTATTAATTATGCTTATCTATCAACAGATGAATCTTGCTGAACAGCCAGTACCAGAAGAAGGCGAATCCAAGGACAAGGAGCAGACCAGGGACTCCTGGGGTGGCAAAGCGGAATTTCTGTTTTCTTGCCTCTCCTATGCTGTTGGCTTGGGAAATGTTTGGCGATTTCCCTACTTGTGTTACAAGGTAAATTAATTTATTGATTTTGCATGATTCTTCTATAGATACATTTGATTTTAATTGAATGTTATTGTCCAACCTTATTGTACATCAAATATATACATTTTAAATAGTTCTAGTTCTAGTTTTAGAATTATATTGTAGAATTGTTCATATTAGTGATATTGGTAGTTCTCTTTAGAATTTAGCTTTTCTAGAGTTTTACACCATTAAATATGAATTTATAGATGCATTTTTAATATCTTTATCAGTTTTATTAGTATTAAAGCTAATATTTTTATTGCCATAGTACTGACTTTGTTTTTAAATGAGAAAAAATGGTTTTTTTGATTAATATATATTAATTTTTTTAAATTGGTTTGTTAGTGCAACTGATATAATTCAACTAAATTTACCATACAGGCATACAATTCTAACAAAATGACTTTTACTATTGATTAAAATACAACAGAATGGTGGAGGCGCCTTTCTGCTACCCTTCATCTGCATGCTAGTGACTGTGGGAATTCCGCTGCTCTACATGGAGACCTGCTTTGGCCAGTACTCTGCCACTGGACCAATCACTGTGTGGAAGGCTAGCCCACTTTTCACAGGTAAGAATGTAGCAGGATGTCTCTACACCTAAATTGAACTTTATTTAACTTGACAGCTTTTCATTTCCAAACAAAGGCAAAATTCACAATCCACAAGCTTCACAAGCAGTTGAGGTTTGCCCACTGTCGAGGCTTGATCAGCGCACAGTGGGTGTACTGAATACACTAAATCTGACCTTCTGGCAAAAATTATCGAATATCTCGACAGTCCAGGGGGTTGGCGACTTGATTCCTGTTTGAGAAGGTGCAAAACAAAAAGTTAGCCGGTGTTTTAAAATTTCGTGTGCTTTGCTTTGTTTACGTTTCGGCGCAGCAAAAAAATGTCAGATGGTGGGAATCCCCTACCCCTTTGGTAGCTTAACAACGGTCAGAAAAATGCTTGGTATTCCTACTGTTTAAACCGTTGAAAACCCGTGCAATCGACTTTTTAGCATTGAAGATTACAGCAGCCTTTAACAAAGACAGCCAGCCCTGTTCACCTTAGATTCGTAGAATCTTCATGGTTTATGACTCTTTGGGTTGATGATTCATGCTCTCACGCATGGCCCATACGGCCTTAGCTTAAAATATTAGTAGCGGAGTGCCGCAAGAGGCCTTTGCTAAAGGTTCCCATTTTCAGGCATCATGCAGACGTCATCTTAGGCGCACCGAATTTTGTAAACTTGGAGCCTCGTGTGACAAATAAGGCAAAATAGTAAGTTGGCTGGCTGGCTCAGTCAAAGAATAAAACTATTACAGGACAAGAAAAACAAACTACAAGCTAGCTCTAAATGGCTTTAATGTTTGCATAAAAAAATACCGAATGATCAAACACTGTATAAGTGTACTTTGTTTCCGCTCCAGATTAATATTGTTTTTAGTAATCCTTGGCTCTAATTTCTATACTATTATCTATCTAGGAAAATCACGGCTAAGTAAAGAGCGGGCGTCCCTCTCTCTCTCCACCCTTACTCAGTTTCCTCAGTAGTTTTCCATTCATATTTTGGCCAGTCTAAAATAAAATTACAGTGGAAGAGAACGAGACAGAGACGTACAGCTTTAGTCATGGAGGGGGGTTGTTTGAGAGAGTCTGACAGCTACCCTACTGCAGGAGTCTTTAGAATCTCAAGGGCTTCTAGTTATTTACCGACTAATTTTTTAGTCTCTTTCTTTGTCTGCGAGACTGCTGCCGTGTCGCGTCATGAGCACAGCTCGTGCTGCTATTGCTACTGCTGCTGCTGCACCCGCTGTGCAGAAGTGTTCTGTTGAACTTTTCTCTCTCATTATACTCGTATAGCCCCTGATGACTGGGGGGCTATGTGCAGCCTTCAATTATATAGCCTTTACGACGTCTTTTTTTAGTTTTCCATGGAATATTTCCAACAGACTAAGACCAATTGCCTGGTCTTGGGCGGGGGTGAACTATACGTACTTATGTAGGTAATGATGAACTCTCTAAAAAGTTTTTCCTAGTAGTTGCGAACTAAATTTTCGAGTACTCAAGACTGGAAGCATTGGACACATTGTCTGACCTAATTAATGTCCTAACCAAGACTAATATGACCATCAAGTGGCTATTACAACAACAATCTATGTAATCATACAGGTCTAATATTTGAATAAATAAACTGTGATGTCAAGGCTCATGCGGAGAATCGCTCAAGGAAAAAAGGGTTCACATAAATAATTTTTGTCCCTTGCTTATTGGGCGCCCCGAAGGGGGCACTAGATTGCTAGTAATAAACTAGAACTTTATTTCCAATTTTGTCATCACCTGCTAATGCTCATGGACATCTTTCTAATCACCTGGTGATTCTCATGGACATCTCTCCCAATCACCTGCTGATTCTCATGGACATCTCACTCCCCACTCTCGTGCAACCTCTCAGGACTCATTGTGATCGCCCTGGATATTTAATAAAGTTCCTAACTACATTTAACATTAAGAAAGCACAATCTACTAATTTTATGTAATTCAACCGAACTGTATATACAACAGTAACGCACTCCCAACAATTTCCCTCATTTTTACAAAACAGGCATCGGTTGGTCGATGATTATCATCACATTTTGCGGCAGCATCTACTACAACATGCTGATCGCTTGGACGATGTTCTACTTCTGGCAGAGCATCAGCTCAGTGACTGGCGACCTGCCCTGGACCACGTGCAGCTCCAGCTGGAACACCGGCGACTGCGTGCACATTCGCACCTTGTCGGAGAGAAATCGGTGCAGGCGTCAGGGCGGGTTCTTCGCCTTCGCTCTGAACCACAGCTGCCTGCTGCCCAACAACGCCAGCTGGGTGATGGAGTCTTCGGATGGGGCCATGAGGCCGTTTCCTGGAAACGACACGCCCGACGGTACCGCCTTGTCGACATTCTACGACGAAGCCGCGACGTTGAACTCCACGAATACCAGCCTGCTGCACAACTTTCTGGGCTCGGTGCCCGCGCCCAAGACCTCCAGCGACGAGTACTTTCAGTGAGTAGCCTGTAAATTCCGCGACAGCTTAGCTGTAGTCACAGAGAGTGTAAATGCCTGGATGATTAGAAATTCATTGCCGCTTTACACCCTGAGTGAGCGTGTGTATGAGTGCTGTGCCTGCACTCTGACTCAGGAGTCTGCGGAATGTGCAGAATTGCGTCAGCGCAACTAGAAGCATATTATTATTAACTTAATGCTCTTTGAAACACTGTACCTGTCTATTAACTTTTTAACCGCTATATTCCAGCAACTTCGTCCTGTCTATCTCAAACGGATTTCACGAGATGGGCTTGCCGAAATGGGAACTGGTCCTCTGCCTGCTGGCCTCTTGGATTGTGGTGATCCTCTGCCTGATTCGGGGAGTCAAATCTGCTGGAAAAGTGAGTTTCATTCGATCCCCCTGTACACCTTGTGTGAGCGTGAGAGGCACGAGTGCAGTTGCCTCCTCGCTTTCTACTGGTCGACTACCCCACTGCAGTTATTCTCCTACACGTAAATTTGCACTGCAATTTTCTAGTGTGACTAGCAATGCATCATCAACGTAGCAATCAGCAGTCAACACGGCAAATGCTGTTTCTTGCGCAGAAACTGTATCAAATTTTGTGTATTCGAGGAAAACTGTATCAGTGTCAACAAAAAATTTTATCGCCAAATGATAGACTAAAAAATTAATATTGTTAAGTTCTTAGAAACTTTTTCAATTTGCAAAAATTCTTTTTTGAATTGGCCAAGTACCATAGACAGTATTGGGGGGGGGGCATGAATCATAGATTCTTTATTCTATATTGCACCAACTGCTACACCATTCTATATTACTTAGATGTGTCATTCCAGTAACTCGCTACCGTATTTACCCCGGGGTTAGGGCCACAGACACCAGCTGTCGCTGCTGCTGCTATAGTGCTTTAGAGTAGCAGAAGAAGCTGCAGTCTATGGTCTGAACCCCGGTTGGAGTGGCCCATCTAGGGGTAAATAGAATCTGTGGCATGAACAGAGTCTCATACCAATGACTTTGCACTGATTCAGATGGTTTTTTGGCCATAGACATTTTTGCAGCGACGGGGCTGTAATTAATAGATAATTAGAAGCTTTTCAAAGGCGAGCATTTTTTCGAGCAGATTCGAGTTTGTAAAGACTCGAGTTTGTGAAGTTTTGAGTTTGTGAAGCATCGAGCTTGTGAAGATTCGAGCTTGTGAAGTTTCAAGCTTGTGAAAATTCGAGTTTGTAAAGATTCGAGTTTGTGAAGATTCCCGTTTGTAAAGATTCGAGTTTGTGAAGATTTGAGTTTGTGAAGATTCGAGTTTGTGAAGATTCCAGTTTGTGAAGATTCGAGTTTGTGAAGATTTGAGTTTGTGAAGCATCGAGCTTGTGAAGATTCGAGCTTGTAAAGATTCGAGCTTGTGAAGTTTCAAGTTTGTGAAAATTCGAGTTTGTGAAGATTCCAGTTTTTGAAAATTCGAGTTTGTGAAGATTCCAGTTTGTGAAGATTTGAGTTTGTGAAGATTTGAGTTTGATAAAGCCCCTCGCTGTTGCTCGAACTTATTGTCGAATAATATATCCAGTGGTTATCAAGAAATAAAAGTCGCATATCTTTACAGAAAATTCCCTAGAGGTACCCCACAGCTACTAGGCTCAATTACACTTTGACCGTTGACCTACTTTGATACAAATCTGCCCGACTTTGATCTGCCTGACCACTCTCTCTCTCTTACAGTTTTTATTAGTTTCTAGACTTAGGACTAAGAAGAGTATAAAATTTATTCAAATAACAAGCTAGATGTAACAGCGGTTTATAAAGCTTAGCCGGCTTGATTCACACTAAAACAGTGTTGCTGGCGTGTGACTAAATAAAAAACCCATCAGAAATATACAAAACTTAATAATTAGTTTGCATTAGATTTGTGTAAATTTACAGTTCATTTACCTAAATAGCATACATGTGAATTAATTTTGGCCAGATTTTATACATTTAGAGGTCACGGGAACTTAGCTGGTATGATAATATTGCACTATCATCATCAGACTACTGACCAGCAGTAGACCACACCGAAAATTTGATCTATATTTATTGTTTTTAATAAGAAAACAGAAAACATCTATCAAATCTAAACTTTTTGAATGATAAAGAAATTATTTTTTTATTTTTCAGGCTGTGTATTTCACAGGGTTGTTTCCATACCTTGTGCTCACCATTCTGCTGATTCGTGGACTCACTCTGGAGGGCAGCTCAAAGGGTTTGGAGTACTTTTTCATTCCCAACTGGGATCGGCTGGCCGACGCGAAGGTCTGGGGCGACGCCGCGATGCAGGTACACTTTGTACTTTTTCTCTGACAGCCTGCGTACAGTATTGGCGCGCTTGTAGAGTGCTCGGGGAATCAGCGAACTGAAGTCAACAAAAAATAACAACATTTTCCACAGGTGTTTTTCTCTCTGGCCAGCGGCTGGGGCGGGATCATCGCTTTGAGCAGCTACAATAAATTCCATAATAACGCTTTGCTGTAAGTTTCTCATATTTTATATATTTTACCTTGATATGAGCATAGCGGCCTACAAAAACAGCCAATATTTTGAAGCAATTTTGCGAATTAAAAATAAATCAATATTCAGTGACTCCCTTCTGGTGTCACTGGGCGACGGCGCCACGTCAATCTATGCCGGCATGACCGTCTTCTGCGTGCTTGGCTACATGAGTCACGTGATGTCTGTGCCCATCGACGAAGTAGCCAAGGATGGTGAGATGCTCATTCGGTCTTAAAAATATCTATATATCGATGAAGGAACATTTGGCATGATTTCAGGCGCTGGTTTGGCCTTTATTCTCTACCCGGACATTGTGACTTCGATGCCCGTGTCGCCGCTGTGGGCCGCTCTATTCTTTGGCATGCTGCTCACCCTCGGCTTTGGCACCATGATTGCCAATGTGAACACGCTGGTTACATCCGTGTGCGACAACTGGAGCCGGCACCTTAGCATCGGCAAACGGCCGTTCATTGTGCTCTGCGCCATCTGCCTGCTGGCCTTTGTCTGTGGCCTGCCCTGCACAACTCGGGTACGAGATGGTTCTGAAGTTTATGTTTTTTAGCTCAAGCTCATTAAATTAGGATTTGGACACACCCTGAATAGACCGCGTGGTAAGATAGAGCAGAGGAGTAGCAAATTTATGGCGCCCCTGGTGCTGGCGCCCCTGGTGCTGGCGCCCCTGGTGCTGGCGCCCCTGGTGCTGGCGCCCCTGGTGCTGGCGCCCCTGGTGCTGGCGCCCCTGGTGCTGGCGCCCCTGGTGCTGGCGCCCCTGGTGCTGGCGCCCCTGGTGCTGGCGCCCCTGGTGCTGGCGCCCCTGGTGCTGGCGCCCCTGGTGCTGACGCCCCTGGTGCTGGCGCTGGCGCCCCTGGTGCTGGCGCCCCTGGTGCTGGCGCCCCTGGTGCTGGCGCCCCTGGTGCTGGCGCCCCTGGTGCTGGCGCCCCTGGTGCTGGCGCCCCTGGTGCTAGCGCCCCTGGCGCTTCTCAGTATTCCGTTCTAGCAAGAATTGAATATTAGTTTGAACAGACTATCGAGCACTTGAAGCCTTTTATTGTATTTTAAACCTTCATTGATGCCTCGGCCATTCTCAGGGTGGAATGTTCGTTCTTCAACTGCTGGATAACTACAGCTGCACCTATTCTGTTCTCGTGGTTGGATTCCTAGAACTGGTAGTCATCACCTGGGTGTACGGAGCTGACAATTTTCTAGACAACATCGAGGAAATGAACCCTTTCATTCGAAAGTCCCGAACCTTCTGGAAAATCGTCTGGCAGTTTTTCTCGCCATTGGTACTCATTTCTGTGGCTATTTTCACCTTCACGTCGATTAAACCGTCAAAGTACGGCCTGTATGAGTTTCCGCCGAGCGCTGACATTGCTGGCTGGGTGATCTCGATGCTTGTTGTCATGCCAATGCCTGGAGTTGCCATCTATAAAGTTGTCACGTTGAAGGGCAACATGTCGCTAAAGCAGGTAAGAAAGAATCTTCTGGTTTTGATGTAAATATATACGAGCAGTGTGTGCTCAGGTGTCAGTGGAATGGGCAGAATTGCCTCAGACCGAGATTTGACATATGTAGTTCTTGACATCAGATTTATCAAATGGGAAATCTTCGAGAAATGTCGTTACGTACTGATAATTGACATAGGCTGTTTTCACAGCAATAAAACTTTTTAATAATGGGGCTTAGGCCGGCTATTGACCAAAAAGTCTGCTTTCTAAGCATGCTCAGTCATACTCTTTCTTATTTCCAACAGAAGATACACAGCCTGATGCTGCCCCACCGCAGCTGGGGCCGCGAGATGGGCAAGAAGGTCCGCCGTCGTTCCAGAGTCGGCAACGAAGACATGAACGGCGACGGACTGCCGTTCGAGACGTCACAGGTGAGTAACGTCGAATTGATCAAATTTGAGGCTTGTGCGCTTGATTAACAACCAAGAATGACGATGTGTATGCAAAGTGGCGCTGTACATCCTATGGAAGTGTGTGCCTGCGTACGTATCTGTTATGACTGTTTGTGTGTTTCGCTGGCTTTGAAACGACTGTCCCTTTGTCCGTATCAACAGGCCAACCAAACCATGCAGGATAAAAATAGTAATTTAATCTAAACCTTTCAGCACACTGTTGTAGAGTGTAACGCTGGCTTGAAACCTTCGGACATTGCAGTCAATAGTCAAGGACTTACTCAAGTAGAAGGACAAGAAACTACGCTGCTTGGAAACTTTACGGAGCCAGGTTTTACCATTTTAGACACAGTAAATGTGAGATTGTACGTAGGATATAAAATTAAGATAGAATCCTAATTTTTCAAACAAAAAGCTTTATGAATATCAATAGAGCTATAATAAAGGCAAAGCATATCAAAAGAAAAGCATTATAAGGTCTGCCTCCTATATCAGAAGCCATAACGATTTTTGTGCTGCAAAAATAAAAACCTCCTATCTCCATAATGATTTTTTTTCGGTAAAAAAATGCCTGCCTCCTAAAATGTTCCTCCAAGAAACGTGGTTTCCCGTCCTTGTACTTGAGTAGTCCTTGACTATTTTTAGGCACTGCTCAAATTGACGACTAACACTCGTAGCAAGCGTGTGTATTCTTACGGGACCGGATAAATGATCTTTTTAACAAACCTGTTGCAGCAACCGCTGACGAGCTCTGTGCTCCAGAGTGTCTCCGGCGTCAGCAACAACGGGGCTAACATTGGCGCGTCTACCGATTCGCGTTTCTTGCGAATCCTTCGAGGCGGTGGCGTCAACGCTTAGGGGATCCGAACCGGTTGGGACTTTGACGAGAGATCGACGGGACCCAACAGAGCGTTCCCTCGTCCTCTCGATCATTAGGTTCATCTCGGCGTGTGCTCAGCGTTACTCAAAGCTGCTGCATGCTGCTGTTGCTCCTTTCGCAGTTTCGTTTGGGAAAACGCGTAGAAGCAGTTCAGTTCGATCGAGACAGCGCATCACAATTTTTACTCTATATTCATTCATTTTAATTAGAACAGCCGAGATTTCAACAAGATCCTTTGGGACGTCAAGTAACAAACAGAATGCTCATCAGAGAAAAAATGAAAAAAACCCAGAAAAAATGATCATTTTAACAAAATGAACAACCCTTGGTTTTTGTTGCTTTTTCAGCTTTGACACATTTGGTTTCTGTTATTTGTTTTGCAAATTTAATTCAGCATGCTTGCCGTCAGCTGGAATTCTTTTATTTTTTATCGTGTGGGAAATTAGTATCCCATCAAACATATACTTTTTGCAGATTCGTCAAATACGCCTTAATTAAGCAGTGTTAAATACGGTCATCGTGTCCCTTTTTAATTACATTAAATCCACTGAATCGTTCGTGCAACAGTTGTAGTTTTGATGTACTGTCTCTCAAAAATATTTCTTTTTTTCAAAAAAGTTTTTTTCTGCTAAACATTCGCTCTATTTTATTCTGCTTTCAGCATCAAGTAGTTAATAAAAACTGTTGTATTTTATCAAATATTATTCAGCTGACAGCTGTGTTTCTCAATTATACATATAGTGACACAGTGTGTGTAAAACAAAAATATACGTGTCTGTGCAAATATATAGAAAGCCCACATTTTGACAGACCTCTCATTGTCAGGAATGAATTTTTGTGCGCTATATTTTGTGTCTAAACGTTTTCAATACTTATTTTAAT
This sequence comes from Macrostomum lignano, assembly GCA_002269645.1. Lineage (NCBI taxonomy): Eukaryota > Metazoa > Platyhelminthes > Macrostomidae > Macrostomum > Macrostomum lignano. The sequence goes on along the minus strand of NIVC01000032.1, from coordinate 744,735 downwards.
CAAATAAAGAAAATAACAAATACTTATGGCACACGGCTTGTTGTTAATGTCGTATAAGGAAGCGGGGAAAACAATCATTATTGGAATATTTATGTATATCTTCATTACGACTTAGTTCATAAGTTTATCCCGTTTTAAAAATAATAAAAAACTAAACCATTTTACAAATAACCATTTGGAATTGCAAAGCATATTGTCAACGGATTAAAATTTTAACTAAAATGTTTTACCGTGCGAAGGAACATGTATAACAAAATGTATAGTAAAATCCATTCTAAGCTTCGGCACGGATAAAATAAACAGCCGCTTGCTAAAATTTGTAATATTTACATTTTTATTATGCTTCAAAGTATATCATTCATTTCTCACGATAGCAAATACAAAAATTTAAGATTCTGAATGGCTTTTCGACTCCGCGATGCGACTTAGTTTTACAGTCTGGCTCTGTGCATGTGTTGATACTGAAATAACTGATTGTGCGTTTAAGCCGACTTTCTAGAAACTTTTCGAGCATTGTAGATTTCAGATACAAAGCTGCTCCAGTCGTTTAAAAAAGCAGCTGTAATTTTCTGGCAGCTCGCAAGCAAACATGAGTTTCCGTGACAAACCTACTGCTCCAATCAATGATGAATTGGAGGTAATATTTTAAGCAACTTTGTTTTTTTAATGTACGAAGCACCTTTGAATTGATGTTTCAGTTGCCAAAAGATTAATGTAAGCAATTATTTTAGCCTGCTTTAATTTGATATTCCTCAAGGCGCCTTAGAAGTTTTTCTTTGGGTACTTTTGGAGATATTTTTGGTTTATTATTTTTTGGTTAAATAATCTAAATAATATAACACTCTTTCAGGTTAAAAATCTGTAGTTCTTAATTAAAAAGTCAGCAATTTCTTTAAAATATGTTTTTACCCTAGCTTTTATTTTCTGTAAATTGAAGACATATATTATCTATTTTTTATTGCTTCATTTAGGTAAATCCACAAAATATGCAAAATAGAACAAAAAACTAAGGTGCAAGTTAATGGTCGAAAATATGAAAAGGATGTTAATATTATAGTTTCACAAAAAGGATAGTACTGGCTATGAATTGTAATATAGTTTTTTTTCACAAAAAAATGAAGTTCTGCGTTAAAGACAGTTTTTAGCGATCATTTGAAACGAATCACCGTTTGATTGCGATAAAAGTGATATTCCATGCAAATATTGAAAGCAATTTATAGATAATGCCTTACTTATTGAAATTAACTGACTAACAGATGCAGCAGCCAGAGACGCAGCAACCAGATCTGCTGGCCGACACTGATGAGCGAAAGCGTGACTCCTGGGGCGGTAAAGCAGAATTCCTGTTCTCCTGCATCTCCTATGCCGTGGGACTGGGAAATGTTTGGCGATTTCCATACCTGTGCTACAAGGTGAGGCATATATTAATTATTGGTCTGCAGAGTATAAGTGAATGAGGACTAATTATTCCTGGATAATTGATGTATATGCAGCTCGTAGATAACTGAGTAGGGTTCCAGCTACACCTGGATAATTAGTGAAGATAACAGAGTGAGGTTCAGCTACACCTGGATAATTGGGTTTACCGCGTAGATAACAGAGTAAGGGTTCAGTTACATTACACCTGGATAATTAGTTAAGATAACAGAGTGAGGGTTCAGCTACACCTGGATAATTGGTGAAGATAACAGAGTGAGGTTCAGCTACACCTGGATAATTGGTGAAGATAACAGAGTGAGGGTTCAGCTACACCTGGATAATTGGTGAAGATAACAGAGTGAGGGTTCAGCTACACCTGGATAATTGATGTAGATAACAGAGTGAGGGTTCAGCTACACCTGGATAATTGGTGTAGATAACAGAGTGAGGGTTCAGCTACACCTGGATAATTGGTGAAGATAACAGAGTGAGGGTTCAGCTACACCTGGATAATTGGTGTAGATAACAGAGTGAGGGTTCAGCTACACCTGGATAATTGGTGAAGATAACAGAGTGAGGGTTCAGCTACACCTGGATAATTGGTGAAGATAACAGAGTGAGGGTTCCAGCTACACCTGGATAATTGGTGAAGATAATAGAGTGAGGGTTCAGCTACACCTGGATAATTGGTGAAGATAACAGAGTGAGGGTTCAGCTACACCTGGATAATTGGTGTAGATAACAGAGTGAGGGTTCAGCTACACCTGGATAATTGGTGAAGATAACAGAGTGAGGGTTCCAGCTACACCTGGATAATTGGTGTTACCGTGAATAACGGAGTAGGGGTTCAGCTACACAGGAAATTTCCAGGAATTACCTGTATATTTCGATCGTAAAAGTTTCTTTGTCGAATTGTCTACTTTCTCTGAAAAAACTTGTGCCGCTAAAAAGTTCAGAAGTCCTCAAACTAGGTACGCGCGTCCTAATTAGCATGAATGTCGAATACAGAGAACCTCTGAAAGCAATTTCGTGTAGTACATCTGGTCTAAGTGGAAAGGATGAGAGTAGTCTAATGCAGAAGAAATAATTGTAAAAATGTTGCCCAAATCGTTATGGCAGAATGGCGGCGGCGCGTTCCTTCTACCGTTCCTCATCATGCTGCTCACCGTGGGCATTCCATTGCTCTACATGGAGACCTGCTTTGGACAGTACTCAGCTACAGGACCAATCACCGTGTGGAAGGCTAGCCCTCTGTTTACAGGTGAGAATAAACTTATAGAAGTCAATAAAATATGATGCCAACATGCATTTTATGCCAAAAGTGGGTTCCGGGGAAAACACAGTGGCTCTCTTGGTGGGCGCCACAGCCTCTTGGGTGGGTGTCCCTGTCTTCTGGGTGTCCCTGTCTCTTAGGTGGGTGTCCCTGTCTTCTGGGTGTTCCTGTCTCTTGGGTGGGTGTCCCTGTCTCTTAGGTGGGTGTCCCTGTCTCTTAGGTGGGTGTCCCTGTCTCTTAGGTGGGTGTCCCTGTCTCTTAGGTGGGTGTCCCTGTCTCTTAGGTGGGTGTCCCTGTCTCTTAGGTGGGTGTCCCTGTCTCTTAGGTGGGTGTCCCTGTCTCTTAGGTGGGTGTCCCTGTCTCTTAGGTGGGTGTCCCTGTCTCTTAGGTGGGTGTCCCTGTCTTTTAGTTTGGCACCGCTATATCTTAGGTCGGCCGCACTCAAAAAAGCGAAACCAAGTCTGGCGAACTCAAGGGTCACGTGCTCTCCTCTCAATATAGTTGTTTTGCATCAAGTTGAGTTGGAATTTTCTGCCAAGTTCAACAATAAAAAGCAAGATGCACACCCAGAGGTACAGCTTCTATATGCATAGCTAATGTGCCTAAGTGTTTTTGGGGGTGTGTCTCTTGAACGCGAGAGCCGAAAATGAAGCATTTATTGTTAAGCTTGAATGCTTTAACTCTGCTGGGTTTTCTATTACCCGCGCTAATATGCTTGAGCAGGTGTGTGGTAGCGGTTTCTTTTCGCCAACCCTAGTACGAGGTATACTCACCTCCATGCTTCACCCTACTTGATAACAAGCCTTACTCAGGCTCCAACTCTGCTTTACATTAAACATTTTACATTAAATTAACTTTTGCATTAAAAATATTCATGACCGATAGTATTTTATCACAGATTCCCGTGGACATCTCTCACAATCACCTGCTGATTCTCGTGGACATCTCTCCAATCGCCTGGTGATTCTCGTGGACATCTCCCAATCACCTGCTGATTCTCATGGACATCTCACTCCCCACTCTCGTGCAACCTCTCAGGACTCATTGTGATCGCCCTGGATATTTAATAAAGTTCCTAACTACATTTAACATTAAGAAAGCACAATCTACTAATTTTATGTAATTCAACCGAACTGTATATACAACAGTAACGCACTCCCAACAATTTCCCTCATTTTTACAAAACAGGCATCGGTTGGTCGATGATTATCATCACATTTTGCGGCAGCATCTACTACAACATGCTGATCGCTTGGACGATGTTCTACTTCTGGCAGAGCATCAGCTCAGTGACTGGCGACCTGCCCTGGACCACCTGCAGCTCCAGCTGGAACACCGGCGACTGCGTGCACATTCGCACCTTGTCGGAGAGAAATCGGTGCAGGCGTCAGGGCGGGTTCTTCGCCTTCGCTCTGAACCACAGCTGCCTGCTGCCCAACAACGCCAGCTGGGTGATGGAGTCTTCGGATGGGGCCATGAGGCCGTTTCCTGGAAACGACACGCCCGACGGTACCGCCTTGTCGACATTCTACGACGAAGCCGCGACGTTGAACTCCACGAATACCAGCCTGCTGCACAACTTTCTGGGCTCGGTGCCCGCGCCCAAGACCTCCAGCGACGAGTACTTTCAGTGAGTAGCCTGTAAATTCCGCGACAGCTTAGCTGTAGTCACAGAGAGTGTAAATGCCTGGATGATTAGAAATTCATTGCCGCTTTACACCCTGAGTGAGCGTGTGTATGAGTGCTGTGCCTGCACTCTGACTCAGGAGTCTGCGGAATGTGCAGAATTGCGTCAGCGCAACTACAAGCATATTATTATTAACTTAATGCTCTTTGAAACACTGTACCTGTCTATTAACTTTTTAACCGCTATATTCCAGCAACTTCGTCCTGTCTATCTCAAACGGATTTCACGAGATGGGCTTGCCGAAATGGGAACTGGTCCTCTGCCTGCTGGCCTCTTGGATTGTGGTGATCCTCTGCCTGATTCGGGGAGTCAAATCTGCTGGAAAAGTGAGTTTCATTCGATCCCCCTGTACACCTTGTGTGAGCGTGAGAGGCACGAGTGCAGTTGCCTCCTCGCTTTCTACTGGTCGACTACCCCACTGCAGTTATTCTCTTACACGTAAATTTGCACTGCAATTTTCTAGTGTGACTAGCAATGCATCATCAACGTAGCAATTAGCAGTCAACACGGCAAATGCTGTTTCTTTTGCAGAAACTGTATCAAATTTTGTGTATTCGAGGAAAACTGCATCAGTCGACAAAAATTTTTGTCGCTAAATGAGAGACTAAAAAATTAATATTGTTAAGTTCTTAGAAACTTTTTCAATTTGCAAAAAATCTTTTTTGAATTGGCCAAGTACCATAGACAGTATTGGGGAGGGGCATGAATCATAGATTCTTTATTCTATATTGCACCAACTGCTACACCATTCTATATTACTTAGATGTGTCATTCCAGTAACTCGCTACCGTATTTACCCCGGGGTTAGGGCCACAGACACCAGCTGCTGCTGCTGCTGCTGCTATAGTGCTTTAGAGTAGCAGAAGAAGCTGTAGTCTATGGTCTGAACCCAGGTTGGAGTGGCCCATCTAAGAGTATATAGAATCTGGGGCATGAACTGAGTCTCCTGCCAATAACTTTGCACTGATTCAGGTGGTTTTTTGGCCATGGACATTTTTGCAGCGACGGGGCTGTAATTAATAGATTAGAAGCTTTTCAAAGGCGAGCATTTTTTCGAGCATTTTTTCGAGCAGATTCGAGTTTGTGAAGATTTGAGTTTGTGAAGATCCGAGCTTGTGAAGATTCGAGCTTGTGAAGATTCGAGCTTGTGAAGTTTCAAGCTTGTGAAAATTCGAGTTTGTAAAGATTCGAGTTTGTGAAGATTTGAGTTTGTGAAAATTCGAGTTTGTGAAGATTCGAGTTTGTGAAGATTCGAGTTTGTGAAGATTCCAGTTTGTGAAGATTTGAGTTTGTGAAGCATCGAGCTTGTGAAGATTCGAGCTTGTAAAGATTCGAGCTTGTGAAGTTTCAAGTTTGTGAAAATTCGAGTTTGTGAAGATTCCAGTTTTTGAAAATTCGAGTTTGTGAAGATTCCAGTTTGTGAAGATTTGAGTTTGTGAAGATTTGAGTTTGATAAAGCCCCTCGCTGTTGCTCGAACTTATTGTCGAATAATATATCCAGTGGTTATCAAGAAATAAAAGTCGCATATCTTTACAGAAAATTCCCTAGAGGTACCCCACAGCTACTAGGCTCAATTACACTTTGACCGTTGACCTACTTTGATACAAATCTGCCCGACTTTGATCTGCCTGACCACTCTCTCTCTCTTACAGTTTTTATTAGTTTCTAGACTCTTAGGACTAAGAAGAGTATAAAATTTATTCAAATAACAAGCTAGATGTAACAGCGGTTTATGAAGCTTAGCCGGCTTGATTCACACTAAAACAGTGTTGCTGGCGTGTGACTAAATAAAAAACCCATCAGAAATATACAAAACTTAATAATTAGTTTGCATTAGATTTGTGCAAAGTTAGAGTTCATTTACCTAAATAGCATACATGTGAATTAAAGATTTTATACATTTAGAGGTCACGGTAACTTAGCTGGTATGATAATATTGCACTATCATCATCAGACTACTGACCAGCAGTAGACCACACCGAAAATTTGATCTATATTTATTGTGTTTAATAAGAAAACAGAAAACATCTATCAAATCTAAACTTTTTGAATGATAAAGAAATTATTTTTTTATTTTTCAGGCTGTGTATTTCACAGGGTTGTTTCCATACCTTGTGCTCACCATTCTGCTGATTCGTGGACTCACTCTGGAGGGCAGCTCAAAGGGTTTGGAGTACTTTTTCATTCCCAACTGGGATCGGCTGGCCGACGCGAAGGTCTGGGGCGACGCCGCGATGCAGGTACACTTTGTACTTTTTTCTCTGACAGCCTGAGTCAGCGAACTGAAGTCTACAAAAAATAACAACATTTTCCACAGGTGTTTTTCTCTCTGGCCAGCGGCTGGGGCGGGATCATCGCTTTGAGCAGCTACAATAAATTCCATAATAACGCTTTGCTGTAAGTTTCTCATATTTTATATATTTTACCTTGATATGAGCATAGCGGCTTACAAAAACAGCCAATATTTTGAAGCAATTTCGCGAATTAAAAATAAATCAATATTCAGTGACTCCCTTCTGGTGTCACTGGGCGACGGCGCCACGTCAATCTATGCCGGCATGACCGTCTTCTGCGTGCTCGGCTACATGAGTCACGTGATGTCTGTGCCCATCGACGAAGTAGCCAAGGATGGTGAGATGTTCATTCGGTCTTAAAAATATCTATATATCGATGAAGGAACATTTGGCATGATTTCAGGCGCTGGTTTGGCCTTTATTCTCTACCCGGACATTGTGACTTCGATGCCCGTGTCGCCGCTGTGGGCCGCTCTATTATTTGGCATGCTGCTCACTCTCGGCTTTGGCACCATGATTGCCAATGTGAACACGCTGGTTACATCCGTGTGCGACAACTGGAGCCGGCACCTTAGCATCGGCAAACGGCCGTTCATTGTGCTCTGCGCCATCTGCCTGCTGGCCTTTGTCTGTGGCCTGCCCTGCACAACTCGGGTACGAGATGGTTCTGAAGTTTATGTTTTTTAGCTCAAGCTCATTAAATTAGGATTTGGACACACCCTGAATAGACCGCGTGGTAAGATAGAGCAGAGGAGTAGCAAATTTATGGCGCCCCTGGTGCTGGCGCCCCTGGTGCTGGCGCCCCTGGTGCTGGCGCCCCTGGTGCTGGCGCCCCTGGTGCTGGCGCCCCTGGTGCTGGCGCCCCTGGTGCTGGCGCCCCTGGTGCTGGCGCCCCTGGTGCTGGCGCCCCTGGTGCTGGCGCCCCTGGTGCTGGCGCCCCTGGTGCTGGCGCCCCTGGTGCTGGCGCCCCTGGTGCTGACGCCCCTGGTGCTGGCGCCCCTGGTGCTGGCGCCCCTGGTGCTGGCGCCCCTGGTGCTGGCGCCCCTGGTGCTAGCGCCCCTGGCGCTTCTCAGTATTCCGTTCTAGCAAGAATTGAATATTAGTTTGAACAGACTATCGAGCACTTGAAGCCTTTTATTGTATTTTAAACCTTCATTGATGCCTCGGCCATTCTCAGGGTGGAATGTTCGTTCTTCAACTGCTGGATAACTACAGCTGCACCTATTCTGTTCTCGTGGTTGGATTCCTAGAACTGGTAGTCATCACCTGGGTGTACGGAGCTGACAATTTTCTAGACAACATCGAGGAAATGAACCCTTTCATTCGAAAGTCCCGAACCTTCTGGAAAATCGTCTGGCAGTTTTTCTCGCCATTGGTACTCATTTCTGTGGCTATTTTCACCTTCACGTCGATTAAACCGTCAAAGTACGGCCTGTATGAGTTTCCGCCGAGCGCTGACATTGCTGGCTGGGTGATCTCGATGCTTGTTGTCATGCCAATGCCTGGAGTTGCCATCTATAAAGTTGTCACGTTGAAGGGCAACATGTCGCTAAAGCAGGTAAGAAAGAATCTTCTGGTTTTGATGTAAATATATACGAGCAGTGTGTGCTCAGGTGTCAGTGGAATGGGCAGAATTGCCTCAGACCGAGATTTGACATATGTAGTTCTTGACATCAGATTTATCAAATGGGAAATCTTCGAGAAATGTCGTTACGTACTGATAATTGACATAGGCTGTTTTCACAGCAATAAAACTTTTTAATAATGGGGCTTAGGCCGGCTATTGACCAAAAAGTCTGCTTTCTAAGCATGCTCAGTCATACTCTTTCTTATTTCCAACAGAAGATACACAGCCTGATGCTGCCCCACCGCAGCTGGGGCCGCGAGATGGGCAAGAAGGTCCGCCGTCGTTCCAGAGTCGGCAACGAAGACATGAACGGCGACGGACTGCCGTTCGAGACGTCACAGGTGAGTAACGTCGAATTGATCAAATTTGAGGCTTGTGCGCTTGATTAACAACCAAGAATGACGATGTGTATGCAAAGTGGCGCTGTACATCCTATGGAAGTGTGTGCCTGCGTACGTATCTGTTATGACTGTTTGTGTGTTTCGCTGGCTTTGAAACGACTGTCCCTTTGTCCGTATCAACAGGCCAACCAAACCATGCAGGATAAAAATAGTAATTTAATCTAAACCTTTCAGCACACTGTTGTAGAGTGTAACGCTGGCTTGAAACCTTCGGACATTGCAGTCAATAGTCAAGGACTTACTCAAGTAGAAGGACAAGAAACTACGCTGCTTGGAAACTTTACGGAGCCAGGTTTTACCATTTTAGACACAGTAAATGTGAGATTGTACGTAGGATATAAAATTAAGATAGAATCCTAATTTTTCAAACAAAAAGCTTTATGAATATCAATAGAGCTATAATAAAGGCAAAGCATATCAAAAGAAAAGCATTATAAGGTCTGCCTCCTATATCAGAAGCCATAACGATTTTTGTGCTGCAAAAATAAAAACCTCCTATCTCCATAATGATTTTTTTTTCGGTAAAAAACCTGCCTTCTAAAATGTTCCAAGAAACATGGTTTCCCGTCCTTGTACTTGACTATTTTAGGCACTGCTCAAATTGACGACTAACACTCGTAGCAAGCGTGTGTATTCTTACGGGACCGGATAAATGATCTTTTTAACAACCTGTTGCAGCAACCGCTGACGAGCTCTGTGCTCCAGAGTGTCTCCGGCGTCAGCAACAACGGGGCTAACATTGGCGCGTCTACCGATTCGCGTTTCTTGCGAATCCTTCGAGGCGGTGGCGTCAACGCTTAGGGGATCTGAACCGGTTGGGACTTTGACGAGAGATCGACGGGACCCAACAGAGTGTTCCCTCGTCCTCTCGATCCTTAGGTTCATCTCGGCGTGTGCTCAGCGTTACTCAAAGCTGCTGCTGCTGCTGCTCCTTTCGCAGTTTCGTTTGGGCAAACGCGTAGAAGCAGTTCAGTTCGATCGAGACAGCGCATCACAATTTTTACTCTATATTCATTCATTTTAATTAGAACAGCCGAGATTTCAACAAGATCCTCTGGACGTCAAGTAACAAACAGAATGCTCATCTGAGAAAAAATGAAAAAAACCAGAAAAATATGATCATTTTGACAAAGTGAACAACCCTTGGTTTTTGTTGCTTTTTCAGCTTTGACACATTTGGTTTCTGTTATTTGTTTTGCAAATTTAATTCAGCATGCTTGCCGTCAGCTGGAATTCTTTTATTTTTTATCGTGTGGGAAATTAGTATCCCATCAAACATATACTTTTTGCAGATTCGTCAAATACGCCTTAATTAAGCAGTGTTAAATACGGTCATCGTGTCCCTTTTTAATTACATTAAATCCACTGAATCGTTCGTGCAACAGTTGTAGTTTTGATGTACTGTCTCTCAAAAATATTTCTTTTTTTCAAAAAAGTTTTTTTCTGCTAAACATTCGCTCTATTTTATTCTGCTTTCAGCATCAAGTAGTTAATAAAAACTGTTGTATTTTATCAAATATTATTCAGCTGACAGCTGTGTTTCTCAATTATACATATAGTGACACAGTGTGTGTAAAACAAAAATATACGTGTCTGTGCAAATATATAGAAAGCCCACATTTTGACAGACCTCTCATTGTCAGGAATGAATTTTTGTGCGCTATATTTTGTGTCTAAACGTTTTCAATACTTATTTTAATCAAATAAAGAAAATAACAAATACTTATGGCACACGGCTTGTTGTTAATGTCGTATAAGGAAGCGGGGAAAACAATCATTATTGGAATATTTATGTATATCTTCATTACGACTTAGTTCATAAGTTTATCCCGTTTTAAAAATAATAAAAAACTAAACCATTTTACAAATAACCATTTGGAATTGCAAAGCATATTGTCAACGGATTAAAATTTTAACTAAAATGTTTTACCGTGCGAAGGAACATGTATAACAAAATGTATAGTAAAATCCATTCTAAGCTTCGGCACGGATAAAATAAACAGCCGCTTGCTAAAATTTGTAATATTTACATTTTTATTATGCTTCAAAGTATATCATTCATTTCTCACGATAGCAAATACAAAAATTTAAGATTCTGAATGGCTTTTCGACTCCGCGATGCGACTTAGTTTTACAGTCTGGCTCTGTGCATGTGTTGATACTGAAATAACTGATTGTGCGTTTAAGCCGACTTTCTAGAAACTTTTCGAGCATTGTAGATTTCAGATACAAAGCTGCTCCAGTCGTTTAAAAAAGCAGCTGTAATTTTCTGGCAGCTCGCAAGCAAACATGAGTTTCCGTGACAAACCTACTGCTCCAATCAATGATGAATTGGAGGTAATATTTTAAGCAACTTTGTTTTTTTAATGTACGAAGCACCTTTGAATTGATGTTTCAGTTGCCAAAAGATTAATGTAAGCAATTATTTTAGCCTGCTTTAATTTGATATTCCTCAAGGCGCCTTAGAAGTTTTTCTTTGGGTACTTTTGGAGATATTTTTGGTTTATTATTTTTTGGTTAAATAATCTAAATAATATAACGCTCTTTCAGGTTAAAAATTTGTAGTTCTTAATTAAAAAGTCAGCAATTTCTTTAAAATATGTTTTTACCCTAGCTTTTATTTTCTGTAAATTGAAGACATATATTATATATTTTTTATTATTTCTTCATTTAGGTAAATCCACAAAATATGCAAAATAGAACAAAAAACTAAGGTGCAAGTTAATGGTCGAAAATATGAAAAGGATGTTAATAATATAGTTTCACAAAAAGGATAGTACTGGCTATGAATTGTAATATAGTTTTTTTTCACAAAAAAATGAAGTTCTGCGTTAAAGACAGTTTTTAGCGATCAGTTGAAATGAATCACCGTTTGATTGCGATAAAAGTGATATTCCATGCAAATATTGAAAGCAATTTATAGAAAATGCCTTACTTATTGAAATTAACTGACTAACAGATGCAGCAGCCAGAGACGCAGCAACCAGATCTGCTGGCCGACACTGATGAGCGAAAGCGTGACTCCTGGGGCGGTAAAGCAGAATTCCTGTTCTCCTGCATCTCCTATGCCGTGGGACTGGGAAATGTTTGGCGATTTCCATACCTGTGCTACAAGGTGAGGCATATATTAATTATTGGTCTGCAGAGTATAAGTGAATGAGGACTAATTATTCCTGGATAATTGATGTATATGCAGCTCGTAGATAACTGAGTAGGGTTCCAGCTACACCTGGATAATTAGTGAAGATAACAGAGTGAGGTTCAGCTACACCTGGATAATTGGGTTTACCGCGTAGATAACAGAGTAAGGGTTCAGTTACATTACACCTGGATAATTAGTTAAGATAACAGAGTGAGGGTTCAGCTACACCTGGATAATTGGTGAAGATAACAGAGTGAGGTTCAGCTACACCTGGATAATTGGTGAAGATAACAGAGTGAGGTTCAGCTACACCTGGATAATTAGTGAAGATAACAGAGTGAGGTTCAGCTACACCTGGATAATTAGTGAAGATAACAGAGTGAGGGTTCCAGCTACACCTGGATAATTAGTGAAGATAACAGAGTGAGGTTCAGCTACACCTGGATAATTAGTGAAGATAACAGAGTGAGGTTCAGCTACACCTGGATAATTAGTGAAGATAACAGAGTGAGGTTCAGCTACACCTGGATAATTGGGTTTACCGCGTAGATAACAGAGTAAGGGTTCAGTTACATTACACCTGGATAATTAGTGAAGATAACAGAGTGAGGGTTCAGCTACACCTGGATAATTAGTGAAGATAACAGAGTGAGGGTTCAGCTACACCTGGATAATTAGTGAAGATAACAGAGTGAGGGTTCAGGTACACCTGGATAATTGGTGTAGATAACAGAGTGAGGGTTCAGCTACACCTGGATAATTAGTGAAGATAACAGAGTGAGGGTTCAGCTACACCTGGATAATTAGTGAAGATAACAGAGTGAGGGTTCAGCTACACCTGGATAATTAGTGAAGATAACAGAGTGAGGGTTCAGGTACACCTGGATAATTGGTGTAGATAACAGAGTGAGGGTTCAGCTACACCTGGATAATTAGTGAAGATAACAGAGTGAGGGTTCAGGTACACCTGGATAATTGGTGTAGATAACAGAGTGAGGGTTCAGCTACACCTGGATAATTAGTGAAGATAACAGAGTGAGGTCCAGCTACACGGGAAATTTCTAGGAATTACCTGTATATTTCGATCGTAAAATTTTCTTTGTCGAATTGTCTACTTTCTCTGAAAAAAAACGTACCGTTAAAAAGTTCAGAAGTCCTCAAACTAGGTACGCGCGTCTTAATTAGCATGAATGTCGAATACAGAGAGCCTCTAAAAGCAATTTCGTGTAGTACATCGGATCTAAGTGGAAAATATGATCGAGAGTAGTCTAATGCAGAAGAAATAATTGTAAAAATGTTGCCCAAATCTTTATGGCAGAATGGCGGCGGCGCGTTCCTTCTACCGTTCCTCATCATGCTGCTCACCGTGGGCATTCCATTGCTCTACATGGAGACCTGCTTTGGACAGTACTCAGCTACAGGACCAATCACCGTGTGGAAGGCTAGCCCTCTGTTTACAGGTGAGAATAAACTTATAGAAGTCAATAAAATATGATACCAACATGCATTTTATGCCATAAGTGGGTTCCGGGGAAAACACAGTGGCTCTCTTGGTGGGCGCCACTGTCTCTTGTTGGGTGGGTGTCCTTGTTTTCTGGATGTTCCTGTCTCTTAGGTGGGTGTCCCTGTCTCTTAGGTTGGTGTCCCTGTCTCTTAGGTGGGTGTCCCTGTCTCTTAGGTGGGTGTCCCTGTCTCTTATGTGGGTGTCGCTGTCTCTTAGGTGGGTGTCCCTGTCTCTTAGGTGGGTGTCCCTGTCTCTTATGTGGGTGTCCCTGTCTCTTATGTGGGTGTCCCTGTCTCTTAGGTGGGTGTCCCTGTCTCTTAGGTGGGTGTCCCTGTCTCTTAGGTGGGTCTCCCAGTCTCTTAGGTGGGTGTCCCTGTCTCTTAGGTGGGTGTCCCTGTCTCTTAGGTGGGTGTCCCTGTCTCTTAGGTGAGTGTCCCTGTCTCTTAGGTGGGTGTCCCTGTCTCTTAGGTGGGTGTCCCTGTCTCTTAGGTGGGTGTCCCTGTCTCTTAGATGGGTGTCCCTGTCTTCCATAGGTGTTCCTGTCTCTTGGTAGGTGTGTCCCTGTCTTTTAGGTGGGGTGTCCCTATCTTCCATGGGTGTCCCAGTCTCTTGGTGGGTGTCCCTGTCTTTTAGTTTGGCACCGCTATATCTTAGGTCGGCCGCACTCAAAAAAGCGAAACCAACTCTGGCGAACTCAAGGGTCACGTGCTCTCCTCTCAATATAGTTGTTTTGCATCAAGTTGAGTTGGAATTTTCTGCCGAGTTCAACAATAAAAAGCAAGATGCACACCCAGAGGTACAGCTTCTATATGCATAGCTAATGTGCCTAAGTGTTTTTGGGGGTGTGTCTCTTGAACGCGAGAGCCAAAAATGAAGCATTTATTGTTAAGCTTGAATGCTTTAACTCTGCTGGGTTTTCTATTACCCGCGCAAATATGTTTGAGCAGGTAGCTCGTATGTGATAGCAGTTTTTTTTCGCCAACCCTAGTACGAGGTATACTCACCTCCACGCCTCATCCTACTTGATAACAAGCCGGACTCAGGCTCCAACTCTTTCTTTTGGTTCTTTTACTCGCGGCCAAAACAAAATTATTGTTGGTGCTTTACCTTAAACATTTTACATTAAATTAACTTTTGCATTAAAAATATTCATGACCGATAGTATTTTATCACAGATTCCCGTGGACATCTCTCACAATCACCTGCTGATTCTCGTGGACATCTCTCCAATCGCCTGGTGATTCTCGTGGACATCTCTCCAATCACCTGGTGATTCTCATGGACATCTCACTCCCCACTCTCGTGCAACCTCTCAGGACTCATTGTGATCGCCCTGGATATTTAATAAAGTTCCTAACTACATTTAACATTAAGAAAGCACAATCTACTAATTTTATGTAATTCAACCGAACTGTATAAACAACAGTAACGCACTCCCAACAATTTCCCTCATTTTTACAAAACAGGCATCGGTTGGTCGATGATTATCATCACATTTTGCGGCAGCATCTACTACAACATGCTGATCGCTTGGACGATGTTCTACTTCTGGCAGAGCATCAGCTCAGTGACTGGCGACCTGCCCTGGACCACCTGCAGCTCCAGCTGGAACACCGGCGACTGCGTGCACATTCGCACCTTGTCGGAGAGAAATCGGTGCAGGCGTCAGGGCGGGTTCTTCGCCTTCGCTCTGAACCACAGCTGCCTGCTGCCCAACAACGCCAGCTGGGTGATGGAGTCTTCGGATGGGGCCATGAGGCCGTTTCCTGGAAACGACACGCCCGACGGTACCGCCTTGTCGACATTCTACGACGAAGCCGCGACGTTGAACTCCACGAATATCAGCCTGCTGCACAACTTTCTGGGCTCCGTGCCCGCGCCCAAGACCTCCAGCGACGAGTACTTTCAGTGAGTATCCCGTAAATTCCGCAACAGCTTAGCTGTACATGCCATGACTTCTCAGGGTGGGTTGTCTTTGTTGCAAAATGCATTAACGAGATGCACGTGGAACAAGTTATTAAGTTTTATTGGCACTAAATCGATCAGAGTTCTTATCGTCAGTCAAAATTTGCTAATTGCTTAATTAAGCAAAAAGTTTCTTTGTGCAAGGTTGATTAAAAAAGCAGCTGCTTTCAGAAATTCTGTCGATGACCCTTGGCAAGCAAGACGGTATTTTAGCGTATTGCCCATTTCTGATAACCATTTCTTGCATTTTAAGCCGAGAAACTTATGGATCAACCTAAATCATATCATGAATTCTAAAATTCAGAAAAGTGATAAATGTGTCAGTTGAGTGCTGATAAGACCGTTAACAGGGCCTGAAGCTCTGTCCTTCGTGATCATTCTGATTCTCATAAACTGCACAAACTCCATCTATATTAAAACTCTTATTTCAGCAACTTTGTTCTGTCCATATCGAACGGTTTCCACAATATGGGGCTACCGAAATGGGAGTTGGTGGTCTGTCTGCTGCTAGCATGGATTGTGGTTGTCATATGCCTGATTCGCGGCATCAAATCGGCTGGTAAGGTGAGTATTTCATTGCTTATTAATCTGCAATGGAAGGGGGCAGCACAAACCCTGAAAATCACAGCTCCTAAAAGCGCTTTTCATTATAAACCCGAAATATCCCAAACCCGAAATATCATAAACCCGAAATATTATAACTCCAAAAGCCAAAATAGCGTTGAACATTGCTAGAACTTTGGATTAATAATATTTAGGGTTTGTGATATTTCGGGTTTGGGATATTTCGGGTTTGGGATATTTCGGGTATGTTATATTTCGGGTTTGGGATATTTAGCGGTTGTTATATTTAGGGTTTATTTTATTTAGGGTTTGTTATATTTAGGGTTTGTGATATTTCGGGTTCGTGATATTTCGGGTTTGTTATATTTCAGGTTTGGGATATTTCGGGTTTGTGATATTTCGGTTTGTGATATTTCGGGTATGTTATATTTCGGGTTTGGGATATTTAGGTTTTGTGATATTTCGGGTATGTTATATTTCGGGTTTGGGATATTTAGGGTTTGTGATATTTGGGGTTTGGGATACTTCGGGTATGTTATGTTTCGGGTTTGGGATATTTCGGGTTTGTGATATTTCGGTTTTTGATACATGTACATGTATTTCGGGTTTGTGATGGCGACCCTGTGCAAATAAGTGTTACATGTAGCCAACGATGATTGATACATTGTGTTGGCATGGCCGAAGTTTAACAAACGTTACTGTTCCAGTGATTAACCTAATAGTAAACATGCGTGGCTGTTAACCATTGACAAACCGATAAACTGTATGTAAAGCATTCGTTAAGCATTTTGCTACTGTTTGTCTGATAATCTACTAGCAAAACCATTATTCAACCATACTATAGTATCCAAGCGTATACTATAGTATATAGTATATAGTATATAGTATATAGTATATAATATAGTATATAGTAACAGATATCTTAATGAAACTGGTGGTGATTTTAGAGAATATATATCTAAATATACTTTTTTATAATCAGCTTTATTCTAAAGATAAATTACTTTTAATGTTTTTCAGATTCTACTGAATGATTATTTCATTTAATGAAGCGACCATTGGTTACTGCCTCATTACTAACTCATCATTATAATTATTAATCCAGGGGGGTTGCAGCTTAGTGGTTAGAGCGTCGGTCTCACGACTTGAAGGTCGGGTGTTCGATTCTCGACCCACTAGGAACAATTTGTGTCCTTGAGCAAGACATTTAACTCACCATTGCTTCAGTTCACCCAGCTGTAAAATGGGTGCCAGCATTAGCTGGGGTAATTGAGGGGGTGTGTGGCGACCCCCCAGTCCTTGGACTGAACAGCCGTACGCAGCCTTCAGATGCGCTGCGCAATAGCTGCGGCTGAGCTGTCGGTTGCACATCTGGCCCAACTGGGGCAGGTGTAATCAATTATTATTTTTTAATTCATCAAATTCATTGATCAATAATTAAACTTTACAAGCATTTTAAAAACCCATGGAATAACTTAATTTGTACCTTTGCAATTTACTTAAAACAATTCAGTCAGATAAATATCCAAAACTATTCTAAATTCCTTCCACGTCAAAAGTGAGGTACTTGTGCTCTAGCCAAGCTTATTGGCCCAGCACGGCAATCCCACGCAAAGCCCAGCATGGTTCGCGCAAGCCTAATTTAGAATGCTCTTGTACAGAATAGAAATCAAAACCGCAAGAAAACCGAGTGCCAAGAAACACTGCGTGTCTATTGTGAGAACTCGGGCTTGAACTCTAGATTATACAAGCCACGCATCGCACGGCTTTCATCATTTTGGGTAGCTTTAGGCTATACGCAGAGAATACAGTAGAGTACGGAATATAGAGACGCAAAGAAGCAAAGAACGGTAGTAGTACGCGGCTCGTACCAGAATGAATGAGAGAAAGTCGTAAAAGCGCTTCGGATTGCACGCATGAATAAAAGCAGTCCAACCTAAAATGTAAAACGAGTGCGCAGAAAATTAATTTACCTGCAGCTGCTACCGAGAGTTGCAGGAAAAACAGGGGGCGAATAAAGCACTCTGTATTTGTCAGAAGAGCTCCATTGAATGCTTAGCATTGAATTCAACTCTAATAGTAGCTCTAAGGCGGTGATGCAGCAAAGACAGCAGCAGCAGCAGCAGCAGCAGCTAAAGCTGCAGGCAAAACCGGACATTGGAACCGACAGCGGCGAGGAGCTCTCGGACACCGAAGGATTCGTCTCGGACATTTGTCAGTACTGCAACTCGCCAGAGCTCAGTGATTTATTACTCATTGTTCGACGTTCAGAAGAGGACGATCTGAGCTCGGAAGAAGCTGAAGATTGCAACGAAAATGGCGGACAATTTGCACAGCTCCGGCAACGAGAATTTCACGCTCACAAATTCGTCCTAGCGAAGTCGTCCGAGTTCTTCCGGACGATTCTGTACAGCGCGAACTGGCCGGCCCCGTCCGTGTCCGCTTCGTCCAACTTCGCCGCTGAAAGAAGCCTGTGCGAGCTGGTCGAAGATGACGCCTGTTTTCAGTGCTTTGAGCATTTCTTGCGCTTCCTGTACGCTGGTCGAGTTTTTATTAACAGGGCTACGGCGATTGGTAAGTGTGAGATGCAATAGATTCGTTGCTTTCTCTATACTTCTGTTCAGTACTAGAAGTCTTAGAGACCCCAAACCCCAGAAATCCCGACCGACGTACACGAACTTAATTAACTGCATCTGTTATGTTATGAAGTTCCGAACATCATAAGCAAATTTGTTGGCTAGTGCATGGCTTATATATTGGCCTCCTGAAGTAACGTTTCAGTCTATTCAGTCAGGTTCTCTGACCAGTTCCCAAATTTTACCTTTCCTACACATTATTCCTCTGAATGTTTTTAAGCGTCCTATACTTTTCTATATACTTGAACTGTCTATTTTATTCACAACTCTGTGTATACACCTTAACTTACCAATCTAATTAATGATTTCCGACTAACTTAACAACCTGACTAACAACCTAACAACCTGAAAAACCTACTAACAGATACAAAGCAAAGTCTATTATCAATCTATCAGCCTATCTCCCTTACCTACCAAACTGCCTACCCATGCTTACATACATGTACTTACAACGCATCCGTAAACTATAGAAAATCTTTCCTTCCACCAACACAGGCCTACTACGCCTAGCCGACAAGTACCAGGTGTGGTCGTTGAGACAACAGACGGAGCAATTCATGACGGAAAATGCCCAGCCACCAAACATACGCAACGCCGTATTATGGTATCCCTGGGCGAAACACCTGCAGCTGGATAAACTGGCAGCCACCTGCTTTAACACCGTCTGCTGGAATGCTAAACAGGCTGTCGAGCTGGACGAGTTTCTCGAGGTTGGTCCCGATTTCGTCCGGGACCTGTTGCACACAGGCAAGCTGGTGATAGAAGACGAATATGCTGTACTGCGACAGCTGCTACTGCCATGGCTGGGCGTTGGCGACAGATTTCAACGATACGTCGTCGAGATGCTGCCAATGATTCGATTCCCAATGATGTCGGCTAAACAACTCTGGGAGCTGGAGTCATCGAGGTGAGGACTCGGTTTTTAACTCTGCAACTGAAAGTTCGTCTTAGGAACTTAGCTTCATCAACAAACAAACCATAAAAGCCATACAATCAATACTACGAGGTGTTCTGAAAGGGTTATAAGAGAACAAGATTGAGCTCTTACGTCAACTCAAGCCTATCGATTTTTCATTTGCAATACCTCTTGGGCTGACTGAGACGTACAGACGTCAGACTAAATTTCATATTTTACGGTCGGTACCAGAACTAAGTATTTTTTATTAGAGGCAGGGGCTGTGTGCACCCGTACCCTGGCGCACTTTAAGCGACATTGTCGCACAACCGGCGAGAGGCATTACTGCCCATTCCGCGGACTCCTCTGAGCAGGCATACAACCGCGCGGATACGTACGCAGGCACACACTCACACAGGAGTGTACAGCGGCCCTAACTTTATTTTATCGTTAGGCATGTACA
Source organism: Macrostomum lignano (assembly GCA_002269645.1). NCBI lineage: Eukaryota > Metazoa > Platyhelminthes > Macrostomidae > Macrostomum > Macrostomum lignano. Next base: position 724,864 of record NIVC01000032.1, on the reverse strand, counting down.
CTTCACTGCGCCTTGGGGGGTTGGCTCTCAAGGCCGTTAATTGCACGAGCAGAGCCAAGCCGAGATTCCAATTCAGCCCCAAATTAATGTGACTGCACTTGGAATCGAGCCTGGGTCGCTGGCACACAAGAGCAGCTGCGCTACCGCTGGGCTACGGCCCCCCTCTGAGGAGGGTACGTACGCAGTCATTCGCACAGGCACACACTCACACAGGAGTGTACAGCGGCCCTAACTTCATTTTATCGTTAGGCATGTACACTTCACTGTGCCTTGGGATTGGCCCTCAAGCTGGGCGTTAATTGCACGAGCAGAGCCAAGCCGAGATTCCAATTCAGCCCCAAATTAATGTGACTGCACTTGGAATCGAGCGCCGCGCTAGACCACTGGGATAGAAAAGTTTTTTCAAAGACCAAATTCAATTTTTTACAGCCTCAGTCAGACGGAAGAGTCCAGCAAGCTCCTAGGCGACTTGATAGCCAAAGCCTATCGCTACAGAGCACTGTGCCCCTGGCAACACGAGCTCAAACAGGCCGAATTTTCTAGTAAATTCTATCGACCGAGAAGCTACATGTGCCTGGCTGTGGACAATATCAAAGTTGGCAACACAATGCGCTTCGGTTTGCAGGTAATTAATTGATCAATCAAATTAAACTGGGACACAAGATGAGAGTATTGTACCACTTAAGCAGCAGGGTAGTCGTGTTCTTCTTGGATTAACTAGGGTACATAAACTAGCACTCTCCTTAAGGTCGGGGGTTCGATTCTCGATCCCACTGGAACAATTTGTGTCCTTGAGCAAGGCTCTTAACTCTGCATTGCTTCAGTTCACCCAGCTGTAAAATGGATGCCAGCATTAGCTGGGGTAATTGAGGGTGTGTGGCGACTGAACAGCCGTACGCAGCCTTCAGGTGCGTCGCGTAATAGCTGCGGCTGAGCTGTCGATGGCAAATCTGGCCTAACTGGCCTATTAAATTATTAATGCCCTAACAGAAAAACAAGATGAATTATAGTTTCAGCTTTTATTTACTCCACCTTGCCTTACTGGCTTCTCGATCCTTCAGCTACCCTGCAGTGTGTTTCTATATTTGCTTAAGCTTTTCATCGGTGGCTATTCTATTTTTCTTTTTCTTTTCAAATAACTGCGACCTCGCGAGTAGGTCCACAAGGTTCTGGATCACGTGATTTTTCTCAAATAAAGTTTCTTTTCCTAGTGTCCACCACATGCGCCTTTAGATACCTATTTAACTAGTTGATATTTCCATACTCCGCTGGTAGCTACTTGAAGTAATGTTTAGTGACTTGGTTGACCATAGTTGAAAATAATTAAGTGTTTTTAGTTTTTATGAGTTCACTGATGGGAACTCGCTTCTTTACTAACATAAAAGATTTAGACTTCGTTCTTAGGTCATAATATTATATCAGATACTTAGGTTCTTAATTCTATGAAAAGGCATAAAAATGGGACCAAAGTTCTACTTCTACAAGATGACCTTCAACTGCCATTTCTTAGGTAAGTGGCGTCCAACTTCCTGATCTTTGTTTCGAGGTCAAAAATTCTATGATGAGGTTTGTAGATACCGTTTTTTGGTCAAAATTTCTTCGAGACAAGACTGGACAAGACCTATAGTTTCCGTTTCTGAGGTCAAAGGGTCAAAGTTATTCGACTAGACATCGAGTTTCCGTTTCTGGGATCAAAGCCTCTACGATTAGGCATCGAGTCTCCGTTTCTGGGATTAAAACTTCTACGATTAGGCATCGAGTTTCCGTTTCTGGGATCAAAGCCTCTACGATTAGGCATCGAGTCTCCGTTTCTGGGATCAAAGCCTCTACGATTAGGCATCGAGTCTCCGTTTCTGGGATCAAAGCCTCTACGATTAGGCATCGAGTCTCCGTTTCTGGGATTAAAACTTTGACGATTAGGCATCGAGTTTCCGTTTCTGGGATCAAAGCTTCTACGATTAGGCATCGAGTCTCCGTTTCTGGGATTAAAACTTCTACGATTAGGCATCGAGTCTCCGTTTCTGGGATTAAAACTTCTACGACTAGACATCGATTTTCCCTTTCAAAAGGTCAAAGGCTCTACGGCATAACATGCAACATACGTTTCTGAGATGAAGGCTTTACAAAGTGGTTTGTTTTAATAACAACTGTACTGCCAGTATTTTATGTGTTGCTAAATTTACTTTCTTCTGCTCTAGGTTGAGATCCGCACCCAATCCGGTCCAGTCCCGAGCCCCATCCGGGATGCCGACTGGAAAATGGGCTATCAGAAGTCGTGCGACAACTGGACTTTCAAGTTGGTGTCGCAAGAGTCCAGCTTCCCAGCCGGCACTGGAGTCACAGTAGACTTGGTGGCCCTGTGCGAGAACGATTCCGGAGATATCGTGAACTATTTCCGAGAGAAGAACTTTCAGTTTAGTCGCAGCTCACAGTTTCACCAGTGCCAGTTCGACATTGGCAAGGGGCCCGGCAGACGGGACGCAAAGACTTTACACATCCTATTGAGGATCACCTCTCCTAAGGTTCCGCCTGCTACGTAGACGCTGCAAATTGAATTGAGTTTGAAAACAGAAATAACTGTGTCAACTGGTCTTGCCATTCGACAATATAGACAATTGTCGGCCGAAGTTCCCCAGTGTCTGTAGACGTCGATGACACATATTTGCTTTTGCATTACATCGACGGATAACGACGTAATAATTTGTTTAGTTAGGTTGCTTGACCAATACTATTACATGTACATTGGATCGTGTCTAGTTCCAATGTTCTCCTGTCCACCCTGTTATTTCAACAGTCAATGTCACTAAAAATGTTCTGTGGATGATAAATTGACCTATGATTTTTTATATCGATCAAAGTTATTACACAGGCGTGTCTTTTTGCATCCTAATATTAATCCGTGCCTTATATAATTATCAATGTAGCGACTTCGAAAGATGGTAAACTATTAATATTATAGTGTAATAAATACAAAACCTTTACTACTGGATCCGTACTGTTTTACAGATTTTAAACAAATCATTCATCACTAGATTAGCATTCAAATCCTCAAAAGAATGCACCGACTTGAGCAGGTCAGAGGAACTTTGAATACATTTTCATCTCTCTTTGTGTGGTACTTAATATTTTGTTTTTAAAAGTTTATGACTGTTTAATCTGTTAAAAGAACATTTAATATTCTATAGTCTTCAATTTTGCGTCAAAGTGAGAAATTCCTCGAAAATTAAAATTTTAAAATGCTTTTTGTCTCCTCACCTGCAGGCCGTGTACTTCACGGGTATATTCCCGTACCTTGTGCTCACTGTTCTGCTAATTCGCGGACTCACTCTGGAAGGCAGCTCCGACGGTTTGGCTTATTTTTTCATACCAAAATGGCAGAGATTGGCCGACGCGAACGTTTGGGGCGACGCGGCGATGCAGGTGAATTTTGTTGACAGGCTAAATTTGTTCGGCTACGCATTGCTAGAGAGTCGTAGCGGCTTGAGCAGAGAGGCTTGAAGACGCGGAGAGTCACTGAATCCCTCACCAAAGTACCTGAAAGGAGTTCCCTTCTCCTAATCTACAGATCCTAAGATTAGCCTAGATTAGCCTATAGGTCCTAATCTACATAGGATAATAGGCCTAAAATTATGCTTTTCATTAACGATCTGCGCAGGTGTTTTTCTCCCTATCAAGCGGTTGGGGTGGAATCATCACACTGAGCAGTTATAACAAATTTCGGAACAACGCCTTGCTGTGAGAACTATAATTAGAGAATTTCTTTTAGCTAATTGATGTTCGATTCAATTTTTTGTTTCGAATATAAACAAATTTTAACAAATCATTTTATAGAGACTCTCTCATTGTTTCATTTGGCGATGGCGCCACGTCAATCTATGCTGGTATGACCGTCTTCTGTGTGCTCGGCTACATGAGTCACGTGATGTCTGTCCCCATCGACGAAGTAGCCAAGGATGGTGAGATGCTCATTCGGTCTTGAAAGTATCTATATATCGATGAATGAACATTTGGCATGATTTCAGGCGCCGGTTTGGCCTTTATTCTCTACCCGGACATTGTGACTTCGCTGCCCGTGTCGCCGCTGTGGGCCGCTCTATTCTTTGGCATGCTGCTCACCCTCGGCTTTGGCACCATGATTGCCAATGTGAACACGCTGGTTACATCCGTGTGCGACAATTGGTACGCTCAACTAGGCACAGGGCGTCGGCCATTGATTGTACTTTGTGCCATGTGCCTGCTGGCTTTCGTCTGCGGTCTGCCCTGCACCACTCAGGTTAGTTAGTTAGTTAGTTAGTTAGTTAGTTAGTTAGTTAGTTAGTTAGTTAGTTAGTTAGTTAGTTAGTTAGTTAGTTAGTTAGTCAGTTAGTTAGTTAGTTAGTTAGTTAGTTAGTTAGTTAGTTAGTTAGTTAGTTAGTTAGTTAGTTAGTTAGTTAGTTAGTTAGTTAGTTAGTTAGTTAGTTAGTTAGTTAGTTAGTTAGTTAGCTCGTTAGTTAGTTAGTTAGCTCGTTAGTTAGTTAGTCAGTTAGTTAGTTAGTTAGTTAGTTAGTTAGTTAGTTAGTCAGTTAGTTAGTTAGTCAGTTAGTTAGTTAGTTAGTTAGTTAGTTAGTCAGTTAGTTAGTTAGTCAGTTAGTTAGTTAGTTAGTTAGTTAGTTAGTTAGTTAGTTAGTTAGTCAGTTAGTTAGTTAGTTAGTTAGTTAGTTAGTTAGTTAGTTAGTTAGTTAGTTAGTTAGTTAGTTAGTTAGTTAGTTAGTTAGTTAGTTAGTTAGTTAGTTAGTTAGTTAGCTAGCTAGTTAGCTAGCTAGTTAGTTAGTTAGTTAGTTAGTTAGTTAGTTAGTTAGTTAGTTAGTTAGTTAGTTAGTTAGTTAGTTAGTTAGTTAGTTAGTTAGTTAGTTAGTTAGTTAGTTAGTTAGTTAGTTAGTTAGTTAGTTAGTTAGTTAGTTAGTTAGTTAGTTAGTTAGTTAGTTAGTTAGTTAGTTAGTTAGTTAGTTAGTTAGTTAGTTAGTTAGTTAGTTAGTTAGTTAGTTAGTTAGTTAGTTAGTTAGTTAGTTAGTTAGTTAGTTAGTTAGTTAGTTAGTTAGTTAGTTAGTTAGTTAGTTAGTTAGTTAGTTAGTTAGTTAGTTAGTTAGTTAGTTAGTTAGTTAGTTAGTTAGTTAGTTAGTTAGTTAGTTAGTTAGTTAGTTAGTTAGTTAGTTAGTTAGTTAGTTAGTTAGTTAGTTAGTTAGTTAGTTAGTTAGTTAGTTAGTTAGTAATCGGGGACATTTACTGCAACAGATGCTTTTATTTTTCAGGGCGGCATGTTTGTATTGCAACTGCTGGACAACTACAGCTGTACCTATTCCGTCCTCATAGTTGGATTTTTTGAGCTCGTGGTCATCACGTGGATATACGGGGCTGATCACTTTCTTGACAACATTGAAGAGATGAATCCTTATATTCGAACGTGCAGAACGTTCTGGAGAATCGTATGGCAGTTTATATCACCAATGGTAATCATTTCCGTGGCTATTTTTACTTTCACGTCCGTTAAACCGTCAAAGTACGGCCTCTACGAGTTTCCGCCGAGCGCCGATATTACTGGCTGGGTGATTTCGATATTAGTAGTCATGCCAATACCTGGAGTTGCCATCTACAAAGTTGCTACGATGAAAGGACGAGATTCAATTCGACAGGTTCGCAAAAAGCATTTATTGTTTAAACTTTTGTTCCATTTTGTTAAAAAATCGATTCAATTTTTTCTTTCAACCAGAAAATCTACCACCTGTTGCTTCCGCATCCCTCCTGGGGTCGCGAATTGGGCAGACGGAATCGTCATGAGTCCAGAGCGATGGATTTTGACGTGGCTGAGAACGAGGATCATCATTTTGAGTCTCAGGTGAATAGTTTACCTTGAGCTTCACTGTTAGTCTAATTAAAGATTACTTATTTCTATTCAAATGGTTTCCAGTCTATTGATATCCCCTTAATCACAGCTTTCTTTTTCGGGATGTTCTAGTCTATATAATGATATCATCTCAGAACTGTTTCCTGATTAATGATGAAGTTCCCGGATTCCAAGAAAAAGAAGAAAATTCCATCGAACATGTTATAACAAATCGATTTGTTTGTTGAATTCTTCAGCAACCCCTAACCAGCTCGGCACTGCAGAGCAGGGGCGGCATTAGCAACGCCGGGGCTAACATTGCAGCGTCGACTGATTCGCGTTTTCTCAAACTCGTGCGCGGCGGGGGTGTCAAGTTAGAAAGAATCGGCTAGATGAGGATCGCCCTCCGACGAATCCATACGAGCAGATAAAACAAAAGTTAAAAAAAAACTATGACAGTATTGGACACCAACAGCTTCAGCCTACGTAGATAATATCTTTTTTTTAATTATTACTTCACTGTGACTTTGTTTTATTAGATACGGTGTACGTCTCCGCAAAAACTTTGTTTGATTTTTAACGTTTGCCTACGAAACTTTGTTTGCTAAGTGTAAGTAAGACATTAATATGTCATGTTTAAACTGTTACGACACTTTATTGGTTTAAATCATAGATCTTATATTCCGTAGATAGGCCACTTTGTATGGCGGTAATAGGGCGAAAAAGCCGACATGGGTTGCTTATAAATTTAAGTTCATTAGCTTAGGGACATAAACGCTATATTTTAAGAATTTAATAGAACTTCCCATGAATTGAATAAAAAGCTACTCAATCAAACTAAGAATGATGCATGCACTGCAGAGACTACTGACGAAATTGAGTTCAGTAGTTGATTTTCGCGCTGTCGCGAGTTGCAATTTTTTACATTATGGCTTCTATGGCCACATGAGTGGTTAATGAGTGGCCCATCTTGTGTATATATGTATATATGATCTTTGGTTTAAACTTGTTAGCTGCCTATATGGCATATCTTAGGAGCTAACATTTTCTATCATCCCGCTGGAGGTGGCTTGAGAAACAGGCCTGGATCAGCATATATGAGCTACACACCGAAATATTGATTCAATGACAAACACGCATTCGCTCGTATTAAGTGGATTCTAAAGGTGTGACAGACAACTGATAACGGAAGTTTGTCTCGCAAAAGTAGGGAAAGCAACACAGCACTGAAGATGAGAAACGATCACAATTAGAGAAAAAGAGTGTTCCATGTGGTGTCAAGCCAGCCAAGGATTAATTTTTCATCAGTTTTTGGTTAAATATTTGTCTAAGAAAAAGCCAACGTAGAATAGCTGCTCGTTAATGTTTACAAGCTACATGTCGCTGACTCGTTGCTAAGCAAACTATTCCTAGATTAATCTTTGCGTTACTGTAATGCAAGAAAAACATGGCAGTTTTGATCTGACAGACAGTTCAAACTTCCGCTTTCTAGGCGACTATCGCTAACCATGATGTGACCTATAGATTTAGGCACTGTACGCAAAGAAATTGCGAAACTTTTTATACTTGCTTGCGAAATTGCTATTGTATGTTGACATAGCTATTTTTTCTGAAAATCTAGAAAACTGCAAGAAATATGCATAAATCCATCGCCATTATACTCAACAACATTTAAAGGTCGCCACGTTTGAGATTGCGCAGTAAATTTTAGCTCAGTAATTTCTGAAATGGATCACATACATGTACGGCCTACCTACCCCGAGATACCGACAGACCATTTTTAGTATATACGAATACAAACATAAAAGCAAGCAAGATTTTCATTTTTAGTACTCGTACTAGCAATCTACGCCCCCCGTTGGGGAGCTAAAGAAATGAAATACACGTTTTTTAATAAGCTACATGTAGCCTTGAAATCCTAAAAAATCTCCTGTCAAACTTCTAATAGCCCTAACCCCAACCCTAAACATAACCCTAAATTTAATATTTTGTCCATGAGTTTTTGCATGATGCTTCTATGATTTTTTGCATGACGCTTCCATGATTTTTGCATGACGCTTCTATGCTAAACATTTTTAATAAGCTACATGAGCTAAGTTATAAGCTACCCTAACCCTAGCACTAACCCGAATCTTAACGCTATAACCCTAACCCTAACCATATACCCTAACACCAACGCTAACACTAACCCTACAGCCTGACATCTGTATAAGTTTGTGAAGCGCTAGTAGTATTTTTTTAGCTTAGTATCTTAGCGTTGGGGAGCCAAAAAATGCAGTACAAGTTTTGTAATAAGCTACATGTAGCATCACTTTGCAATATCTCTCTGCAATATTTGCATCTCTTTGCAATAATATACTGCTTTGCAAGCAGTCCCTTGTAAGCCTTGACATGTCAGTAATTCCCCCCCCCACAAGTTTTAACATTTCAACTTCCCCTTGACATCTCAGCGATGCTCCCCATAAGCCATGAAATCTAAAAAAATCTGTCAACTTTCTAACCCTAACCCTAACCCTAACCCTAACCTAACCTAACCCTAAAGCATTGACATTTCAGTAATTCTCTCTAAGAGTCATTATAGCACTACTACAGCATTATAGCGATTCCCTGCAAGCCTCGACATCGTAGGGATTCCCAAATGAATCTCTTAACTTCGACATGAAGCTTCTTATTTTTTACATTACGCTTTTTCTATCAGCGATCCCTCCCGTGAGGAGCCAACAAATAATGAAAAAAAGTTTTCAATAGACTACATGTAGCTTCTGACTTTAGCCTTGACATCTCATTTATTCCCCCATGAGCCTTGACATCTCAGCTATTCCCCTCGTAAGCCTTGAAATGTCAGCAATGCCCCCATAAACCTTGAAATCTGAAAAATCCCCTGTTAACCTTGAAACCCGCTAAAATCTAACCCTCAACCTTTGACACTACGCTTTGACATCGTAGCAATTCCCAAATGAATATTTTAACTTCGATATGACTCTTCTTTTATGTATACATAGTGCTTCTTTTTTTTTACATGACTCTTCTTCTATCAGCGCCCCCCCCGTGGCGAGCCAACAAAGAAGGTAATAAAAAAATTGAGTAAACTACATGTACTTTGAAGTAGCTTCTGACTTTTGCTTTGACATCTCAGAAACCCCCCCCCCCCCTAATCTCAGTTATTCTCCGTGAGCCTTGACATCTCAGTAATTCTCCCCAGCACAGCACAATAGCTTCATTTAATTTTTACATGACACTTCTTTCATGTCTGACATGACGCTTCTTTTGATTTTTACATGACGCTTCTATGATTTCTAAAATGACACTTCCATTAGTTTTTATATAAGGCTTCTATGACTTTTTACATGACGCTTCTATGATTGTTTATATGACGTTTCTATGATGTTTTTAGCTCATTAGCTTTTGATGTTTGACGCTTCTATGATTTCTTAAATGACACGTCCATTAGTTTTTATATAAGTTTTGTAATAGGTTTTGTATAAGTTTTGTAATTTTTACATGACGCTTCTACGATTGTTTACATGACGTTTCTATGATGTTTTTACATGACGCTTCTATGATTTTTTACATGACGCTTCTATGATTTTTTACATGACGCTTTTATGATTTTTACATGACGCTTCTATGATTGTCTACATGACGCTTCTATACTTTTTTACATGACGCTTGTATGATTTTTTTACATGACGCTTCTATGATTTTTTACATGACGCTTCTATGATTGTTTACAGGACGCTTCTATGATTGTTTACATGACGCTTCTATGACTTTTTTACATGACGCTTCTATGATTTTTTTAAATGACGCTTCTATGATTTTTAAATGACGCTTCTACGATTTTTACATAACGCTTCTATGATTGTTTACATGACGCTTCTATGATTTTTCTACATGACGTTTCTATGATTTTTTACATGACGCTTCTATGATTTTTACATGACGCTTGTATGATTGTTTACATGACGCTTCTATGATTTTTTTACATGACGCTTCTATGATGTTTTAAATGTCGCTTCTATGATTTTTTTAAATGACGCTTCTATGATTTTTTACATGACGCTTCTATGATTTTTTACATGACGCTTTTATGATTTTTACATGACGCTTCTATGATTGTTTACATGACGCTTCTATACTTTTTTACATGACGCTTGTATGATTTTTTACATGACGCTTCTATGATTGTTTACAGGACGCTTCTATGATTGTTTACATGACGCTTCTATGAATTTTTTACATGACGCTTCTATGATTGTTTACATGACGCTTCTATGATTTTTTAAATGACGCTTCTATGATTTTTATATGACGCTTCTACGATTGTTTACATGACGCTTTTATGATTGTTTACATGACGCTTCTATACTTTTTTACATGACGCTTGTATGATTTTTTTACATGACGCTTCTATGATTTTTATATGACGCTTCTACGATTGTTTGCATGACGCTTCTATGATTATTTACATGACGCTTCGATTTTTTTACAAGACTCTTAGATATGATTTTTTACATGACGCTTCTATGATTGTTTACATGACGCTTCTATGATTGTTTACATGACGCTTCAATGATTCTTTAAATGACGCATTTATGATTTTTATATGACGCTTCTATGATTTTTTGAATGACGCTTCTACGATTTTTACATGATGCTTCTATGATTTTTTAAATGACGCTTCTACGATTTTTTACATGACGCTTCTATGATTTTTTTACATGACGCTTCTATGATTTTTTAAATGACGCTTCTATGATTTTCACATGACGATTCTTTTTAAAAAGTCTTTTAGTTTTCCTGACGTTGAAAAGCTTTAATTAAAAAAATTATACACTATGAAAATTCGAACCATCGTCGCTGCATTTAGCAGTTCAATTTGTTCACCTCTAGGCTAGCTCTCATCGTTTTGATATCATCAAATTTTTCACTTATATAATTCAACACTCTAAAATCCAAGCATAGAGTAAATCACACGAAGCAGTTATGACATAATCAGTTTCTCAGTCAGTCAGTATCAGTTAACAATATGGTTACGCAATTTAAATCAAGTCTGGTGCTACGCTTCACACTGCATTTTCAATTCAAGTCGAAGTTACAATTCAGTTATGATGCAATCTATTTCAGAATCAGAATTCAACCAGTCAGTTTTTTTCTCTAGCATTCTTACGAGCTACAATACATTTCAAGTCGAAAAGTTTGCTTGACCTTTGCAAAAAAGCATGTTTTTCGAATATTTAATGCCTTTAGCATCGAGCAATTTCTTAGCCACGATGCATGTACAGTCACGGGAAAATTTCTGATCGAACAGTGCAAGTTCGAACAAAATCGGTCCAGCCATTTTTTCTCTAATCGATCACATAGACACAGACAGACCATTTTTAGTATATAGGACTAGCAATCTTCGCCCCCCGATGGGGGACATCTGGATAGAACTTCTGTTCTCTACAAATAAAAAAAAACCCGCCAAATAGAGTCTTCACAAAGACAATAGAAAAACTGCTCAAATGAAGCGCAATGCAAAAAGAAAACATCCCAAGACAGCAAACATCCCCCCTCCTCCCAGATAGCAAGCATCCCCAGATAGCAAGCACCCCCAGATAGCAAGCACCCCCAGATAGCAAGCACCCCCAGATAGTAAGCACCCCCAGATAGCAAGCACCCCAGATAGCAAGCACCCCCAGATAGCAAGCACCCCCAGATAGCAAGCACCCCCAGATAGCAAGCACCCCCAGATAGCAAGCACCCCCAGATAGCAAGCACCCCCAGATAGCAAGCACCCCCAGATAGCAAGCACCCCCAGATAGCAAGCATCCCTCAGATAGTAAGCACCCCAGATAGAAAGAACCCCCAGATAGCAAGCGTCCAATTGATAGCAAGTATCTATCCTTAAATAGCAAGCATCCACCAGACAAAAAGTATATAGTGCAACATTTCCTTTTAGCTTTCTAGGGGCTCCTTTATGATTGGCATGACGCTTCTTATTACGTTTGAAAATGTCTCTCCTGTGTTTGAAATGGTGGCTATTTTATGTTTGAATTGGTGGCTTTTTAATGTTTGACATCGTGCCAGTTTTATGTTTGTCATGGTGGCTCCTTAATGCTAGAAACGGTGGCTCTTTAATGTTTGACATAGAGTCACATATATGTTTCACATGGTGGCTCTTCTATGTCTAACTTGGTAGCTCTTTTATGTTTGACATCGTGGCTCGTTAATGTTCGACATGGTGGCTCTTTAACGTTCGACATGGTGGCTCTTTAATGTTCGACATGGTGGCTCTTTACTGTTCGACATGGTGGCTCTTTATTGTTTGACATGATGGCTCTTTAATGTTTGACATTGTGGCTCTTTAATGTTCTACATATTGTGGCTCTTTAATGTTCGACATGGTGGCTCTTTAATGTTCTACATTGTGGCTCTTTATTGTTTGAAACGATGGCTTTTTATTGTTTGACATCATGGCTCTTTAATGTTCTACATTGTGGCTCTTTAATGTTCTATAATGTTTGACATGGAGTCATGTATGTTTTTGGCATGGAGTCACGTATATGCTTTACATGGTGACTCTTTAATGTTCTACATTGTGGCTCTTTAATGTTCTATAATGTTTGACATGGAGTCATGTATGTTTTTGGCATGGAGTCACGTATATGCTTTACATGGTGACTCTTTAATGTTCGACATGGTGGCTCTTTAATGTTTGACATGGAGTCACGTATATGTTTGACATGTAGTCACGTATATGTTTGACATGGTGGCTCTTTAATGTTTGACATAGTGGCTCTTTTATGCTTGAAATGGTGGCTCTTTAATGTTCAACATGGTGGTTCTTTAATGTGTGACATGGTGGCTCTTTAATGTTTGACATGGAGTCATGTATGTTTTTGGCATGGAGTCACGTATATGCTTCACATGGTGACTGTTTAATGTTCGACATGGTGGCTCTTTAATGTTTGACATGGAGTCACGTATATGTTTGACATGTAGTCACGTATATATTTGACATGGTGGCTCTTTAATGTTTGACATAGTGGCTATTTTATGCTTGAAATGGTGGCTCTTTAATTTTCGACATGGTGGCTCTTTTATGTTTAACATGTTGCTCTTAAATGTTCGACATCGTGGCTCTTTAATGTTTGACATGGTGGCTCTTTAATGTTTCACATGGAGTCACGTATGTGTTTGACATGGAGTCACGTATATGCTTTACATGGTGGCTCTTTTATGTTTGACATAGTGGCTCTTTATTGTTTGACATGGTGGCTCTTTTATGTTCGACATGATGGCTCCTTAATGTTCGACATGGTGGCTGTTTAATGTTTGTTATGTAGTCATATGTATATGTTTTACATGGTGGCTCTTTAATGTTAGACAGGGAGTCACGTATATGTTTGACATGTAGTCACGTATATGTTTGACATGGTGGCTCTTTAATGATCTACATGGTGGCTCTTTAATGTTTGACATGGTGGCTCTTTAATGTTCGACATGGTGGCTCTTTAATGTTTGACATGGTGGCTCTTTAATGCTTGACATGGTTGCTCTTTAATGTTCGACATGGAGTCACGAATATACTTGACATGGTGACTCGTTAATGTTTGACATGGTGGCTCTTTAATGTTTGACCTGGTGGCACCTTAATGTAATGATGGCTCTTTAATGTTTGAAATGGTGGCTCTTTAATATTTGACATGGTGGCTCTTTAATGTTAGACATGGTGGCTCTTTAATCTTCGACATGGTGGCTCTTTAATTTTTGAAATGGTGGTCCTTTAATGCATGACATGGTGCCTCTTTAATGTTTGACGTGTTGGCTCTTTTATGTTTGACATGAAGGCTCTTTAATGTTCTACATGGTGGCTTTTTTATTTTCGACATGGTGGCTCTTATATGTTTGGCATGATGGCTCTTTGATGTTTGACATGGAGTCACGAATATACTTGACATGGTGACTGGTTAATGTTAGACATGGTGGCTCTTTAATGTTCGACATGATGGCTCTTTAATGTTTGACATGGTGGCTCTTTAATGTTTGACATGGTGGCTCTTTAATGTTCGACATGATGGCTCTTTAATGTTTGAAATGGTGGCTCTTTAATGTTAGACATGGTGGCTCCTTAATGTTAGACATGGTGGCTCTTTAATGTTAGACATGGTGACTCTTTAATGTTAGACATGGTGGCTCTTTAATGTTTGACATGAAGTCACATATATGTTGGACATGGTGGCTCTTTAATGTTAGACATGGTGGCTCTTTAATGTTCGACATGGTGGCTCTTTAATGTTAGACATGGTGGCTCTTTAATATTCGACATGGTGGCTCTTTAATGTTAGACATGGTGGCTCTTTAATGTTCGACATGATGACTCTTTAATGTTTGACATGGTGGCTCTTTAATGTTTGACATGGTGGCTCTTTAATGTTCGACATGATGGCTCTTTAATGTTTGACATGAAGTCACATATATGTTGGACATGGTGGCTCTTTAATGTTAGACATGGTGGCTCTTTAATGTTCGACATGGTGGCTCTTTAATGTTCTACATGGTGGCTCTTTAATGTTCGACATGGTGGCTCTTTAATGTTCGATATGGTGGCTCTTTAATGTTTGACATTGTGCTTTTTTGTGTTTAGCATTTTGTGTTTTTAAGGTTTTTGAATAAAAAAATCTTTTTGCACAGCTAAGATTCGAACCCAGGTCGCTGCATTAGCAGTCCAGTCTGTTCGCATCTATGCTATCTCTTGTCAATTGGAGTACATGAATTGTGGCCCTTATAATTAAATTCTTATAGCAAATCGGTTAGAGTAAAAAGTTATGACATAATCAATTTCTCAGTCAGCCAGTATCAGTCTCAATTCAAGTTAGCAATATGGTTACGCAATTACAATCAAGTCTTGTGTGCATTTCTTCGGCACTGTTTTGAACTTGTTGTGATGCAATCATTACCACAATCAGAATTCAGCCAGTCAGTTTTTTCTCTAGCATTCTTAAAATGCATTTTAAGTCGAAAATTTTGCTTGACCTTTGCAAAAAAGCATGTTTTTCGAATATTTAATCCCTTTAGCATTTAGCAATTTCTTAGCCAAGATGCATGTACCGTGCCAGGAAAATTTCTGAATGAATGGTGCAAGTTTGAAGAAAATCGGTTGAGCCAATTTTTCTGAAATCTATCGCATACCCACAGACAACTCATTTTTAGTATATAGGACTAGCAATCTTCGCCCCCCTTTGGGGGACATCTGTATAGAACCTCTGTTCTCTACAAGTAACAAAAAGATAGCCAAAAAAGGCCTTCACAAAGAAAACAGACAAAATACTCAAAGGAAGTGCAATGCAAAAAGAAATCATCCCAAGAAAGCAAGCATCCCCCAGATAGCAAGCATCCCCCAGATAGCAAGCATCCCCCAGATAGCAAGCATCCCCCAGATAGCAAGCATCCCCTACATAGATAGCATCCCCAAATAGCAAGCATCCACCAGACAATAAGTAGCTAGTGCGACAATTTCCTTAGCATTATAGTGGCTCCTTTAAAATTCGCTTACTTTTATGTTTGAAATTGTGTAAATTTTATGTTTGACATGGTGGCTGTTTTATGTTCTACATGGCAACTGTTTTATGTTTGAAACGATGGCTTTTTAATGTCAGACATGGTGGCTCTTTTATGTTTAACATGGTGGCTCTTTTATGTTTGACATGGTGGCTCTTTAATGTTTAACCTGGTGGCTCTTTTATGTTTGAAACAGTGGCTCTTTTATGTTTGACACAGTGGCTCTTTAATGTTCGACAAAGTGGCTATTTAATGTTTCAAAAGGAGGCTTTTAAATGTTTGACATGGTGGCTCCTTAATGTTCGAAATGGTGGCTCTTTAATGTTTGACATAAAGACACATATATAATTGACATGGTGGCTCTTAAATGTTTGACATGGTGGCTCTTTAATGTTCAAGAAAGTGGCTCTTTAATGTTTTTCATGGTGGCTCTTTTATGTTTGACATGGTGGCTCTTTTATGTTTGACATGGTGGCTCTTTTATGTTTGACATGGTGGCTCTTTTAGGTTTGACATGGTGGCTCTTAAATGTTTGACATGGTGGCTCCTTAATGTTTGACATGGTGACTCTTTAATGTTTCAAATGGTGGCTCTTTAATGTTTTACATGGTGGCTCTTAAATGTTTGACATGGTAGCTCTTTAATATTCTACATTGTGGCTCTTAAGTGTTCGAAATGGTGGATCTTTTAGGTTTGACATGATGGCTGTTTAATGTTCAACATAGTGGCTCTTTAATATTCTACATGGTGGCTCTTTTATGTTTAACATGGTGGCTCTTTAATGTTTGACATGGTGGCTCTTTAATGTTTGACATAAAGTCACTTATATGTTCGAAATGGTGGCTCTTTAATATTTTACATTGTGGCTCTTAAATGTTCGACATGGTGGCTCTTTTAGGTTTGACATGATGGCTCTGTTAGGTTTAACATGATGGCTCTTTTAGGTTTAACATGGTGGCTCTTTTAGGTTTAACATGGTGGCTCTTTTAGGTTTAACATGGTGGCTCTTTTAGGTTTAACATGGTGGCTCTTAAATGTTCGACATGGTGGCTCTTTAATATTCTTCATGTTATAGCTCTTTCATGTTTGACATGGTGGCTCTTTAATGTTCGAAATGGTGGCTCTTTAATGTTCGAAAAGGTGGCTCTTTAATGTTTGACACAAAGTCACATATATGTTTGACATGGTGGCTCTTAAATGTTTGACATGGTGGCTCTTTATGTTTGACATGTTGGCTGTTTTATGTTTGACATGTTGGCTCTTTTATGTTTGACATGATGGCTCTTTTAGGTTTGACATGGTGGCTCTTTTATGCTTGATATGGTGGCTCTTTAATGTTTAGCATGGTGACTTTTAATGTTTGACATGGTGGCTCTTTTATGTTTGACATGGTGGCTCTTTAATGTTCGCCATGGTGGCTCTTTAATGTTCGCCATGGTGGCTTTTTAATGTTCGCCATGGTGGCTCTTTAAAGTTTGACATGGTGGCACTTTTATGTTTGACATGGAGTCACGTATACGTTTGACATAGTGTCTCTTCAATGTTTGACATGGTGGCTATTTTGTGTTCGACATGATAGCTCTTTAATGTTTGACATGGTAGCTCTTTAATGTTCGACATGGTAGCTTTTTAATGTTTGACATGTTGGCTCTTTTATGTTTGACATGATGGCTCTTTTAGGTTTGACATGGTGCCTCTTTTATGCTTGATATGGTGGCTCTTTAATGTTTAGCATGGTGACTTTTAATGTTTGACATGGTGGCTCTTTTATGTTTGACATGGTGGCTCTTTAATGTTCGCCATGGTGGCTCTTTAATGTTCGCCATGGTGGCTCTTTAATGTTTGACATGGTGGCTCTTTAATGTTTGACATGGTAGCTCTTTAATGTTCGACATGGTAGCTTTTTAATGTTTGACATGGTGGCTCTTTTATGTTCGACATGGTAGCTTTTTAATGTTTGACATGGTGGCTCTTTTATGTTTGACATGGTGGCTCTTTACTGTGTGAAATAGTGGCTCTTTAATGTTCTACACGGTAACTCTTTTATGTTTGATACGGTGGCTTTTTAATGTCTGACATGGTGGCTCTTTAATTTTTAACCTGGTGGCTCTTTTATGTTTGACACGGCGGCTCTCTAGTGTTTGACAAAGTGGCTATTTAATGTTCGAAATGGTGGCTCTTTAAAGTTTGACATAAAGTCACATATATGTTTGAGATGGTGGCTCTTAAATGTTTGACATGGTGGCTCTTAAATGTTTGACATGGTTGCTCTTTAATGTTCTTCATGGTGGCTCTTTAATATTCTACATGGTGGCTCTTTTATGTTTGACATGGTGGCTTTTTAATGTTTGACATGGTGGCTCTTTTATGTTTGACATGGTGGCTCTTTACTGTTTGAAATGGTGGCTCTTTAATGTTCTACATGGTAACTCTTTTATGTTTGATACGGTGGCTTTTTAATGTCTGACATGGTGGCTCTTTTATGTTTGACATGGTGGCTCTTTAATGTTCTTCATGGTGGCTCTTTAATGTTCTTCATGGTGGCTCTTTAATATTCTACATGGTGGCTCTTTTATGTTCGACATGGTGGCTGTTTTTTGTTCTACATGGTAACTCTTTTATGTTTGATACGGTGGCTTTTTAATGTCTGACATGGTGGCTCTTCTATGTTTAACATGGTGGCTCTTCTATGTTTGACACGGTGGCTCTTTAATTTTCGACAAAGTGGCTATTTGATGTTCGAAATGGTGGCTCTTTAAAGTTTGACATAAAGTCACATATATGTTTGACATGGTGGCTCTTAAATGTTTGACATGGTGGCTCTTAAATGTTTGACATGGGGGCTCTTTAATGTTTGACATGGTGGCTCTTAAATGTTTGACATGGTGGCTCTTAAATGTTAGACGTGGTGGCTCTTTAATGTTCTACATGGTAACTCTTTTATGTTTGATACGGTGGCTTTTTAATGTCTGACATGGTGGCTCTTTTATGTTTGACATGGTGGCTCTTTAATGTTCTTCATGGTGGCTCTTTAATGTTCTTCATGGTGGCTCTTTAATATTCTACATGGTGGCTCTTTTATGTTCGACATGGTGGCTGTTTTTTGTTCTACATGGTAACTCTTTTATGTTTGATACGGTGGCTTTTTAATGTCTGACATGGTGGCTCTTCTATGTTTAACATGGTGGCTCTTCTATGTTTGACACGGTGGCTCTTTAATTTTCGACAAAGTGGCTATTTGATGTTCGAAATGGTGGCTCTTTAAAGTTTGACATAAAGTCACATATATGTTTGACATGGTGGCTCTTAAATGTTTGACATGGTGGCTCTTAAATGTTTGACATGGGGGCTCTTTAATGTTTGACATGGTGGCTCTTAAATGTTTGACATGGTGGCTCTTAAATGTTAGACGTGGTGGCTTGTTTAGGTTTGACATAGTGGCTCTTCTATGTTTGAAATGGTGGCTTTTTAATCGTTGACATGGAGTCACGTATATGTTTGACATAGTGCTTATTTTATGTTTGACATGGTAACTCTTTTATATTCGAAATGTTGGCTCTATAATGTTCGACATGGTGGCTCTTCGTTGTTTGACATTGCGCTTCTATTATGTTTAGCAGTTTTGTTGTGTTTTTAAGGTGTTTTGATAAAAAAAATCTTTTTGCACTACTAAGATTCGAACCCAGGTCGCTACATTAGCATTCCAGTCTGTTCGCATCTTGGCTATATCTTTCCAATTGTAGAACGTGAATTGTGGCCCTTATAATTCAATTCTTACAGCAAGTCAATTGAAGTAAAAAGTTATGACATAATCAATTTCTCAGTCAGCCAGTATCAGTCTCAGTTCAAGTTAGCAATATTGGTTACGCAATTTAAATCAAGTCGTGTGTGCATTTCTTCGGCACTGTTTTCAACTTGTTGTGATGCAATCTTTATCACAATCGGAATTCAGCCAGTCAGTTTTTTCTCTAGCATTCTTACAATGAATTTTAGGTCGAAAGAGCTGCTTGACCTTTGCAAAAAAGCAGGTTTTTCGAATATTTAATCCCTTTAACATTGAGCAATTTCTTAGCCAAGATGCATGTACCGTCCCAGGAAAATTTCTGATCAAATGGTGCAGGTTTGAAGAAAATCAGTTGAGCCATTTTTTCTGAAATCTATCGCATACCTACCCACATACAGACAACTCATTTTTAGTATATAGGATATTAGATGGAGGGTGGCGACTTTTCAATGTTGCTGAGTATACATGTAATCCACAACTTTCAATTTACATGTGTAAGTTCTTTAAAAAGGGAGAATTTAGAACAGCAAAAAGTCGGGATAAAAGTATAGTAGAAGTTCTCAATTCTCTCTCTACTTAGCGTTCACTAGCGTCTAGCAAGCTGCAGTCAATTGAGTGCAGCGTAGTGAGTTAGGCAGCAAAGATAGACAGCCTGTCAGCCCTCTGAACGTCCGTACTCCAGTGACCAGTCGAGCTATTCGTGAACAAAATCCTTGGCGTGGCAGTGAAGTTTCCCTTTGAATATGGGCAAACATCATCGGTATCCATTATCATTAGCAGTCCATTGTCAGAAGGGCAACCGCCGTAGTCGTAGTTGATGAAAAACCTGCGCTCGTGACTCCATCCTATGGCGGTAGACACGTGACCAGCTACGGAGAAATAGTTGACAGTTCTGTCAGCGAGGCCACCTACAGGCCAGCTCGATTTGAGACCATCGAGAGCGAACCAACTCTGCGCCGTGAGTCCCGGCTTGGATACGTCAAACGTCAATCGAATAACGGGAACGTTTGATTTGTACACGATTACGCGCAACTCTCGCATGGTTAGAAAGTTCTTGAGTTCGTTCAAATTGTCCAGAAGATCCGAGCGGAACACATCCGGCTGTCCAGCAGTTGAGCTCTCGCTCTCAACCGTTAGGACATGCGCATTGCCAGATGCGGTGACGAAAGAGTTGTAGGCCTTGTGGCCAACTTCAGCTTTGATGGTGAAGATCAGATGCGACACTACCGGGGCAGCTGGTGCCCGACACGGAAGCCAGGACTCTAGAAGTCCATCGGACGAAGATGGCAGGCACTTTAGCAGGCACTCACTGCTCAGTAGGTGGCACTCGCCTGAGCTGCCGTTCAAAAGAACTTGACTGGCGCGCCAAGTCATTTTCGATTCGAACTCTTTATGCAGCTTTGCTATCCAACAGGCATTTCTCGGTATGGCGGTCTTGTTAGCTAAGCTCTTCAAGCAATCAGCGCAACCGTTGAGCTTCTGAACTTCAAAGCATGACTCTGTTCGGGCCCGAGGCCAAGCAGAATTTAAACAAATAAACAACGGAAGCAGATTTACTGCAAAAAACATTTTCTTGTTAATTTAAGATCCGTTCAAAAGTCTTGCAGCTGATTGTAAATAATATACGACTCTATCGGTGTATAGAGCCGCCGGTTTTAGCCTCAGCTGTATAGGTGTCTTATAAGCCATACTTCATCAAAGCTTGTACACTGTAACTGCAATGCTTTTCATTGGCTACAAAAGATCGCAATCCCTTTAGCGTATGCTGTGGTGCGATTGGTTTCGGTACGTGGCATTATAAACCGCCTTTCTGTGGTGATTTCGGCTGCAAGACTTTACTTGAACTCACTCTGATATTTTTTATTCGTTATTTGCACTCATTTTCTCTATCTTTTGTTTATTTCTTTCGCCTGTTGCCCATTTCGTCATTTCGTCCATACCCTCGTCTGCGTCTAAGCCCCTTTCCCTCGTGCGCCTCTCTCGCGTCAGTTCTGCGCTGCACGCACAGACTGCCCTGGTGACAGAATGCCTACTCGATCTCCGGACCCCAAAATAACTCATCACACCAAGGACTCGCACACTTACGCGGCCAAACCAAACGTGCAAACCAAAAGTGCAAACCAAACGCACGCCCCGGCCAGAACGCTACGGCGAGAAGCCAATCAGCATGCAGGGAGGGGTAGAGGTCCCCCATCATAAATTATTTTACTCCGCTGCGCCCCACCCGAATTGCTCGTCCAATCACAGCGCGGCTGACGTGTGCAATCGTGTCCGCGGGGTCCTAGTAGACCGCTTCCGCGGGTTGGTCCGCTGAGAAAAGCAGGGGTAAACTGGAGTACGTATGCCGCGTCGACCCCTCCGCTGGTGGGCCAAAGCTAGCCGGTTCTGAATTATTTTGATCTATTTCACAATCTAACAATAAATTCTGGTCTGACTCAAGAACCACGGTATACATGTGTATTTGTATATACAGTGTAACAGTGGTCCTTGGTCTGACTTCACGTAACTTTGACTAACTTTGAAAATAACCAAAAATAGCAAAAACAAATATTAAATAGCAAAGAATAATTAATTATTACCAATTTCGCGGTGCTAAGATGTCCAAAATACAAATACGAGCGCGTATGTAGCTCGTACAGCTGCATTACGTGTACATGTATTTCGATTGGGACATAAATACTGTATACAGCCAGCTTAATAGGCTGTGTATATACTGTAGTATTAAATGTAATTTAAGTGTAAAAAACCGGAAAACATCGCACGATTCTCTATGTTTCTATGGGCCTTTTCATATTGCTTGCACTGGTTCCAGAACCAGAGCCAATTTGTGAAGTATAACTTTTTGTCTCCATAACTAGAGGGAGATACGTGCTATAAAGTTTTTATTATTGAATGACAATCGCCAAGAAGAAAGTGAAAAATTGTGTTAAGTTAGGTTGTTAAGGCAGTCAAATATTAACAGAGTTTAATAGTTATACTGCTGTTTTTCTTGGAATTCCGAACCGATTCTGGTTCTGGAATTGGTAATATGAAAAGGCCCTATGAATGAATGAATGAATTTACATTTAAATTAACTGACACGAAATGGTACACACCCACCCACCCACTCCACTTACTGCATTTTCATGACTTACTAGGCTATCATACATTATTGTCTAAAATGATGAAATCAAAATATATGATATATCAGTTCATCACTGTAGGGCGTATAATAGTAATAACCTACTGCTTCTGCTCGTGACTGGATATTGAATGTAAAGTCTCAAGTCTACTACTCTTGAGACTTATTTAATAGTTTAAATAGGGCCTAATGTTAAAATTTATTATTTAAACTACAATCAAACACTCACCTACACTCAACTACACGTCTACACCACTACTATTTGATATAATTATATATTGACTAGGGCCTATTGGTAGGCCCTATAATAAAATTGAAGAGATATTATTAAATTTAAATTATCATCAATAAAATATTAGGTGCATAGCTTGGCTATGGCATAGATGGCATGCCAATGCCAATTGCCAAGTAAGTAAGCCTATACCTGCCTAGACTAGGCCTAGGCCTAATGATTCTTTTTACTTAAAAGTTAAATCTGATTTGGTAATTATTTTATTCAAAGTTTTTTATCAATACTAATAATTTAATTAATTATGATTTAGGGTGCTTTTATGCTTTGCTGACCCCTGAGCCTAAGCCTGAGCCAGTGTCAATTTAATAATAATAATTAATAATAACAATAATAGGCCTAATAATAATAATAATTAATGATTTGTTTTAGGCCTACTAACACTAATAATAGGGGGCCTAAAAAGCTATATTTTAAGCCAAGGCTAGGCCTATTTTAATTATTTTTTATTCAAGTTTAGCATTGCTAGGCCTAAACCTAGGTAGGTTGGAATAAGAGCCTATATTAGGGGGCCTATTGGCTATATATCATAATACTAATAGGCCTAGGCTTAGTAAAAGTTAGTCCTATGTCAATGATACTAATAATCCACTATAGTTTAGAAGGAAAAATATATGCTAGGATTTCCTAGCATACAATAAGGGTCTTAGTCTTACCATTTTTTAGCATATACACCATATATTAGGGCCTGGGGTATATCTTGGCATATATGACACAGAAGATATATTGTGTCAAATGAAAATTTTTTGTATTGGCATATAAACCCACCATACAAACAAGGTCTCGTCATTTTTTCTGGCAATAAACTAGGTATATACTAATATATAATCCAAATTATAGATAAGCCTAGTCCATTTGATTCCATTGTATTAAATTTAGATTTCTACTTTATTCAAAAAGGGTACTACACATAAAGCCTATGCTAAAAATAGCTTAGGCCTATTATGCCTCTATTTTTATTCATAGTTAGCCTAAGCCAAGCTAGGTCTAGTTAAGTTAGTAGACAGGCCTAATGTAATAACAATAATACTATTTTAGCAATTTTTTGGAATTAATGACAATGTAATTTTGTTTACAAAAATATTTTTTATTTTAAGTTAGCTTTTGACTTTTTAGCTTTTAATTATAGTTTGGATCATGCTAGCTAAAGCCCAAGTGCAATTCTAGAATGCCTTAAACCAAATTTATAAATGCATCTACTATGCCAATCATACATGCGCAACTGCTGGCCGACCTGGCTGATCTGGCCACCGTAAATCGTGGCTGACCAGGGGTAAGTCGCAAAATTGAGTCAACCAAAAACAGAAAAACACAAGAACCAAGAAAGGCAAGAGGAAAGCGAAAGAAAGAACAGTTCAGGGAAAATCGTGAAGCAAAAGAAAAACAATTCGCAAAAGAAGCAAACTAAGTTGTAAAAATAATCAGGTACTGGTAAGTCGCAACAGGAATCAGGTAAGTCGCAAAAGAAGCAAACTATGTCGCAAAAAGGATCAGGTAAGTCGCAAAAGGGTTAGGTAAGTTGCAAAAAGGATTAGGTAAGTCCCAAAAAGGATTAGGTAAGTCCCAAAAAGGATTAGGTAAGTCGCAAAAAGGATTAGGTAAGTCGCAAAAAGAATCAGGTAAGTCGCAAAAGGATCAGCTAAGTCGCAAAAGGATTAGGTAACTCGCAAAAAGGATTAGGTAAGTTGCAAAAAGGATTAAGTAAGTCGCAAAAAGGATTAGGTAAGTGGCAAAAGGGTTAGGTAAGTCGCAAAAGGATTAGGTAAGTCGCAAAAAGATTAGGTAAGTCGCAAAAAGGATTAGGTAAGTCGCAAAAGGGTTAGGTAAGTCGCAAAAAGGATTAGGTAAGTCGCAAAAGGGTTAGGTAAGTCGCAAAAGGATTAGGTAAGTCGCAGAAGGATTAGGTAAGTCGCAAAAAGGATTAGGTAAGTCGCAAAAAGAAGCAACTAAGTCGCAATAAGAGGGAAGTAAGTCACAATCAGAGGCAATCAGGGGGTAGTAGGTGCAAGTGTGGCAGGAGAGCAAAAACAGAATAGAAGCCTTCAACAACAGACAAGATCTTTGAAATCAGAAGCCCGCGTCAACAGTTTCCCATTGATTTCTTAAACTCTGGAGCAGGGGTTGGCAAACTCCGGCTCGCAAAGCCCCTCTATCTGGCCCTCGCCCCTCGGGTTCTTTGAAACTTCCTAACTACGAGTAGCAAGGTTGGTGTCTCTTCAACTCTCATCTCTCTCTTCTTCTCTACCTTGCCTCCCCTCTTCTCTCTCTCCCCCTTTTCCCTCTTCTCTCTCCTCTCATTTTTACTCTCCTCTCTTCTCCCCCTTTCTCTCTACCCTTTCTTCTCAATGCCCTCTTCTCTCCTCTTATCCTCAGCAAAAATATGTGCATATTTTCTTACTTCAAAGTAGAGGGAATAGAAGATTAGAGATAAGCAAACAGAGGAGAGGCGAGCGATGCGATGGGAGAAAAGATAGAAAAGGAGAGAAAAGCTGAGGGAGGAAAAAGAGATGAGAGAGAAGAGGAGATGAGAGGAAAGAGGAAAGAAAAGATGATGGATGAGATCAGAAGAGAGGAAAGAGGAAAGAGGAGAGAGTAGATGAGAGAAGAGAGGATAAAGAGGAGATGAGAGGAGAGTGAAGAGAGGAGAGAGAGATACGAGAGTAGAAAAGAGAGGAGAGATAAGATGAGAGAGTAGAGTGGAATGGAGAGAGACGAGAGGAGAGATAAGAATGTAGAGAGGAGACAGAAGAGATAGGAGAGGAGAGGAAAGAGAGGAGAGAGGAGAGGAAAGAGAGAAGGGATAAGGGATGAGAGAGAAAAGAAAAAGAGGATGAGAAGATTGAGGAATGGAGAGAATTTGCAAAGGCCTCAAATCTTAGTTTAACATGCATTACTCCCATCTTTGCCTTTTTCCTAACTGTTAACAAGTTTTTGTTTGAGCATGACTTCAAATTTAGAATCTATGCAAAAATAGTTCCGGGAATTAGAATTCAGTGGTTTAAAAATCTGTGGGTTTTCACAGCTTGTATCTCTACTGGATTCGTATTCTGCATCTGATGAGCCATCTGAATCAGGGCTCTCATCTTCCATGCCAAATCGTCTAGCAAATCGTTCTTGAGCTATAGGTCACACTGTATTCACTTCACTTACTTCTGGACATTCATGAATCATGACTTTTGTAGTATGCTCACTACACTGTACTGACAATTTACTAATTGCTTCATGCCGCCACTAGATGACACTGATTAGCTGTTATAAAAACGCGGAATCTGCACGCAGCACTAATTAGCTGGCGAGGCATTTAGCTTTAAAAATATAGTCATAGTTACTCCTGCCGTTTACCTAAAGTTTTTGCTTGGCTCTTTCATAGGTAAGTCGCATTTTTTATCGAAAACTAAGTCGCACGGCCAGCGTAATTTCAGAAGTTGCGCATGTATGATGCCAATGCTAAGTAGATATACACTGATGCTAGGCAAGTGCATTTTAATACCACATATGCTTATAAAATTTATACTTAATAAAGAATTATTTTATTATATTTAGGGGTCAAACAAGATTTCAATCTCAATAGGCCTACAAGAGGCACTCAATAAGTCTTGGCAATTGATATTGAATCTTTGAAACAGAACATGCTAGAGTTTAGGAACTTCACAAATGTATACATCAATATATCATGCTTCGGGCCATAGGCCTAGACTATAAATATAAGCCTTAAAGGATTGCTATCTAGGAATAAAAAAGGTCAAGGCATATTTTTGTTTCTATCAAATATGGACATTTTTCAATTAGACCAGTGGCATTTCTATATCTTTATGCATTCGCAACTTGGTAAAAATGCAACAAAAATTAATGAAGACTTGGTCAAAGTAACAGGGGACCAAGCCCCTTCCTATTGCATGGTAGCCAGATAGATCAAAGCTCTTGATGCTAGAAGAATATCATTGAATGGCAACCCCCACTCTGGGTGGCCCTGTACAGCTGTGACCAAAGGAAACATTGTTGCTGTCAGGATGCTAGTCAACAAAGATCCAAATATCACAATGGCAATGATTAATGAAACAATCAGTATTTCTAATAGAAGTGTTCTTACCATTCTGCATGACCACTTGGGGTTCCACAAGATCGTTTCTTGGTGGGTCCCTTACCTGATAAGCAGAAGAAAGAGCAAGTGCATTGCAGCTAAGAGTTCTTGCGCAACTTTGCACAATTTGGCAACCAACAGCTTTCAGACATTGTGACTGGGGATGAGAAATGGTTTTATTACTCTTAAGTCCCCCAGAAGGCAGAAGATGCAAAAGGCTCATTCCATATAAGCATGGTCGTAACATGACAGGTTATTTTTACTTATAAAATGAAATCTAATAATAGAATATACTAAACCAATATTTTAAATGAAAGATTATTTTGTCTAGAATATATTTATAGAGTTTCATATAGATATCATCATTAGTATAGATGCTATTAAACCTTAAATGACACTTATGGTCGTAACGACAGGATTTTTGACATATAGAAACTAAAAGGTAAAAGTCTTATAACATTTTTCATTTTTGATATTTTGCAATAAATTTTTAAAATTTGACTAAGAACATCTTTAGAAATCATATTCTTTTATTAGAATATATAAACTCAAAAGGCAACAAAGATACAAAAGAAAAGGCAGCCTTATGGTCGTAACATTATGGTCGTAACATATTTTTTTCTGTCAATTCAGTAACTTTGAGGTACTAATACATTAAAAATATAATAGATTATTTGGTCACCAATGCTTTTATCTGATGATGCAAGTACTATACTTTTATCTATAGTTTGTTTCAACCTTCAAAAGCTTTCTATTTGTTTTTAAAAGGTACAAAATCTTAATGATGTCCTTTGCTTCGAAAAATGTCCAAATTTTTACAAAAATGACTTTTTGCCAATTGATAACATACTAATCCATCATTTTACCATTCCTTTATTCTTAGATTGTATATATTGCACAATATAAACATTTGGTAAAAAAAATAGGCTAATTAGGCAATGGCAAGCAAAAATATTGACTTTTTTCTATTTTCCAAATATGTCCATCTTATATGGAATGAGCCAAAACAAGGCCTAGGTAGCTCTGGAGATGAGAGACCAACTGTCCTACAACTAGGTTTTCAGTCTTGGAAGGAGATGTTTGTCATCTTCATCAGCTCTTCTGGCCCAGTGACTGTCATCATGGTGCCCAATAGAGGTCAGATGGGATTGAAATCTTCAGGCGGGAACGGGATCAGGAATAATTTTTTTCTTGGGATTGGGATCGGGATCGGGATTTTGGGAATCGGGATCAGGTCTTGTTTGGGAGGTGGATTAGTAGCATTGATTTTCTTTCCAATTCCACTGCGTGATTTAATGTACGTACGTGTTTATTATTCAATTTTCTATGTACGCTGATTTAGCCCAGGCCCATCTCACCTACCCCCCTCCACGCTGGCTGATTTTGACTGACTGCAATATATATATATATCATTGAGAGGGCTTATTACTTATTAGCCCTGTGTACGGTTTACGCTTTTCGTTTTGTTAGCGTCTCGCTTGAGCCTCAGCTCCAAAATAGTTTGGCGGACCATCGGTCTTTTCATTTCTACAGTACAGGTCTTTTAGTGTATTGTCCATGTAAAGTTAAATCAAAATTAAGAAAAGATTGTCAAGATCAAGAAGTAAAACACAACAAAATTGATATGAAGTTTTGTAACCAACAAAGTAAATAATGTAACGAGTACAAGTTAAAGCAAAATACCTTCAAGTAATCACTAATTCTATAAATTATTAATTGAAAGACCTGTTCCCGAATCTCGAGTTTTTTAGGGTTGGGATTCTGGTCCCGTGGGAATTCAATTTTCCTCGGGATCCCGAGATTTCGGGATCGGGATCGGGATCCCGTCCGACTTCTAGTGCCCAATGGTCAAAATGTGAATGCCTACTTCTATTTAGGCATAGTTCTGCCAGAAGTCATTGTGTCAGTTCAAGCGTATCAGCCATCACAGTTTCAGACTGGGCACATTCATCACCACGACAATGCATCCAGTCACACAGCTGCCATGACAACCAACTTTCTAGCTGAAAACAATGTCAAGCTTGTTTGCCATTAATCTGTACCTGGCCCCTTGCAACTTTTGGTTATTTCCAAAGTTGACAGAAAGGTTGGCTTGCTGACAATTTCACCATTTGCATGACCTGGCCAAGTGCATTAACTTAAAGCTAAGAGCACTACCAGCTTCTGAGTATCGCTGTGCCTTTGAATAATGGATTTGGCACTACAAAAAGTTTATTGAGAAGAACAGACTATTTTAAAGGATTGTAACAGGTTTTATTGTTTTGCATTAACTCTGTTCCAAAAAATCCTTGTTGCCAAGACTTTCTGAGTGCCCTTTGTAATCAAGATCTTGGCATTTTTCTCAATCTCAATCTTAGTTTCAAAACCAAAAAACAAAAGCATTGATCTTGAGTCTCAAAAATGTGATATTGTTAAACCCTTAATTGTATTGATATCTAATAAACCATCACTTTTGATAAGCAAAAAATAGAAACAGAGTATAATTTTAAAAATACATTTGACAAAACATTGTTTAAAACAAAACAATTGACTAAGTGTAGTTACTAAGATAGTTGTTAATAGATATAGATATATTTTTTAATATACATATTTTTGTTTATAAAAACATTAGATCTAATTAATTGGCAAATGCTAACAATATTTTTTTGTAAAATAATCTATAAAAGCTATAGTTAAAAGATGCACATTGTAGGTGCACATCTATTGACACTTAGAGAAGCTTAGAGTGTAACATAGCATAATAAAAAAATGGAAATTAAATGTTTAGATTTAATCAGCAATGCCAACTAAATAAGACTTATAAAGTAGGTCTGTCATATTTCTAAGACAGCTTTCTTATACTCAATTTAGAAGGGAATATCATTGTCTTTAAGAAAATCCCTATAGTGTTGACTACATTTAAAAGGATATAGAATATAAATATATAGATGTACTCAGTTAAATTCACCTCAATATTAGGCTCAATGTGTAACTCTCTGCCTTGAAATTATATGTAGAGTGTAAATGAGCATTCTATATGATATTTTATAGTATTTCCTACCTAAGATAGGCCTGGGTTCTAGGCTAAGTGTCTTTATTAATCACAAATGCCTAATTAAGACATAATTAAAGCTTATAAAAGTTTACTAAGTCATTTTTTATCAAACAATTATACTTTTAAATTGTGCTAATTTTATAGTTTTAGGGTTGCCTCAAATACTTGAATTTTTTAAAGATATTGAATGATTTTTTGTAGTCTCTTGTTCAATTAAATTTATATTGTGTCCTATTTTTTTACTTAACTAAGTTGTTAAATGTTTTAAAATTTCAAATAAGCTTAATAAAGAAAGTCTTACTTTGCTAATGATAAGCTTTTTATTGTGTTTATTAACTTTAAAGATTATCCCAATGCACTAATAAAGTTGTAGCATAAATATTTAGTTATACCATATCAATGCATAAAATATTTGCTTTAAAATCATGTTATAATTCTATGATATTTTATTATACATTTTTGTTATAGTACTTTAAGTAGTAATACTAGCAATCTAGTGCCCCTTTGAGGCGCCCAGTAAGCAAGGAGCAAAAATTATTCTTATAAAACAATTTAAAAAGAACATTTTCTTAAGAACCAATTTGTTCTTCAGTTTTAATAATCACATTTTTTCATGTAAAATTGTCATAGACTAAGATATAGATAGAGATTCATGATTCAGATAGCAAGCATCCTGCAGATAGCAAGAATACCTAAATAACAAGTGTCCCTGGATAGAAAGAATTTCATAGATACATGTAGCTAGTACCCCCCTCCCAAATAGCAAGTACCCTCCCCCCTCAAGAGCAAGCATCCCCCGATAGTAAGCACCCCCAATACAATAGTAAGCACTCCACAGATACAATAGCAAGCATCCACCAGACAGCAAGTAGCTAGTGCAAATATTTCCTCTGCTAATGCAATAATTTCTTTATTAGGTTGTGCAATAATCCATGTCTCAGCCAATATTTCATTTCTGAGACAAGAAAGACATTCCTTCAAGCCGCCAGGGGTCAAGCTCTACTCTGTAAAGTGGTCAAGCTTTACTTTCGGGCTGAAGCATCAATCAAAAAGTTATTTTTGGTCAGAATATATTAAATTTTGAGTAACTTGTAACTTTCTACTTTTACTCGAGGTCTTATCAACATTAAAGCACTGTTGTTGTCATAGTAACCGCTGTTGCTACAAACGCAAACATTAGCCTGTTTCCTTGGTTACTTGCTTGTCGCCAGCCTCCGTTGCACAGCGCCTCCCGGCAGAAGCACATCTGACCTTTGCCTGTTCGCGATTCAAAAATACAGACAGATGCTGTTTGTGAAAATCGCATTTCCAAATTGTTTGAACAGGTGCGCAATATGCTTAGCAAATGACCTGAAAAATTGTTTTTGTTTTATTTATAATAGGGGGCACTTAACAAGGTTATGACAGAGAGTTCTGTTGGCTTTTCATTTTTAAATAGTCATCTTCCCTCTTGGCATCTTCTAACTCTGCCTCTACCCCAAGCTTAAAACCCCTCGCTGTCTGTTTCTTTGACATTCATGTGTACATGCGTTAAATCGTCTGTGAAGTGTGAAGCTCTTTGTGTTGCGTGACGGTAATTATCGCTTCTGTCAATGGAAGTTGATACACCATTTTACCTCCTTACCTCCTTTTACCTCCATTTTACAAACAGAAATTCAATTCAAACACTTTAAGAAAAATCAGCGCTTGCGGAAATTCAATTCAAACAAAGTCCCTTTCTATTGAAACAGAAGAACTTCAATTCAGACTGTCTGTGGTCAAAACTGTCCCCGAGTGACGTGCATGCGCAGATTTGAAATTCAAAAGAAACAAAGTCACATTCTATTTCGACAGAGACTCAAGAGATAAAGACAACAGATCGACAAACAATAAGAGTAAAATGAAAAACAGGAACAAGACAGTGTCAGTTGGCCACACCTAACCATCAATTGCCTGTCCACCAAGGCAGCGAGGGACGTATGTAAACACATGATTGAACCACTTAGTGCACTTGTCCGCAGAGATGCAGCCAATGGTTCTGTCCAACATGATGTTGTACAGAATGTCTCGCCGATAGGTCGCCATCGACTGATTCCCGCGCTGCTCAGCTGTCGGAGCGATGAACTTTTGCTGGTCTGCTGCCAGTTCTCTCTTCAGAGCAGCCTTCCAACAGGAGATTGAGTTCTCCACAGGAGTCAAAAACGGACTGTATGGTGGAAGCCGCTTGACCTGAATGGTGTCCGGAATCTCGTAGTCTTCGGCGTCATTGTGAGAACTTACGTTGTCGATGACAACATAACAACGCGAGACTGGAAACTCATCGATTCCTTTTTCTTCAAGCAATTCATCGTCTTCTTCAATCTGATCTTCAGCATTCATATCATTTCTTGTTGCGCTTGTACAGTTATGCAGTGCAGAAAAAAAAAATTAGATTAATGTAATAAAAATGTATCTATGTGCAAAAATCTCTGTCGAAATAGAATGTGACTTTGTTTCTTTTGAATTTCAAATTTGCGCATGCGCGTCACTCGGGGGACAGTTTTGGCCACAGACAGTCTGAATTGAAGTTCTTCTGTTTCAATAGAAAGGGACTTTGTTTGAATTGAATTTCCGCAAGCGCTGATTTTTCTTAAAGTGTTTGAATTGAAGTTCTGTTCAATTCACAAGACTTTGTTCAAAATAGGAGGTACCTGGTAAATGGTGTAGTTAATAATCTGATTTGCATGATGTCTATGGCCTAGTCCCATTTTTTAATCCGTTTTTTAACTTTTCCAGCACATATTGACAACCAAAACTTCCCTTACCAGTTGCTGTAGCTTTAACCCATTTGACACAGAATCCATCGCACAGTACTGTGCTAATGTTGTACATGACAACCGTTTTCTTAGTAACCGGACTTAAGTCGTATATTCGTTTAAATTCTTTCTGTATTCTAGAGTCAAATGGATCGTTGCACAGCGTTGATCCCGCATCTCCGGAGTCTGTGCTACACTGGATGCAGCTGATGATCTTCTCTGCGGGGTATTGGAAGGTCAAGCTGCAATCTGTGAAAGTTCTAGCTGTAAACTGTGAAAGGTCAATCTGTGCTCTATGGAAGGTCAAACTGTGCTCTGTGAAAGGTCAAGCTGTGCTCTGTGAAAGGTCAAGCTGTGCTCTGGAAGGTAAAGCTCTGCTCCGTGAAAGGTCAAGTTGCAGTCTGTGAAGGGTCGAGCTTTAATCTGTGAAGGGTCAAGCCGCAATCTGTGAAGGTCAATTTGCAATCTGTGAAAGGTCAAGCTTAAATCTGTGAAGGTCACTTTGCAATCTGTGAAAGGTCAAGCTTCAATCTGTGAAGGTCAATTTGCAATCTGTGAAAGGTCAAGCTTCAATCTGTGAAGGTCAATTTGCAATCTGTGAAAGGTCAAGCTTCAATCTGTGAAGGTCACTTTGCAATCTGTGAAAGGTCAAGCTTCAATCTGTGAAGGTCACTTTGCAATCTGTGAAAGGTCAAGCTTCAATCTGTGAAAGTCAATTTGCAATCTGTGAAAGGTCAAGCTTCAATCTGTGAAGGTCACTTTGCAATCTGTGAAAGGTCAAGCTTCAATCTGTAAAGGTCAATTTGCAATCTGTGAAAGGTCAAGCTTCAATCTGTGAAGGTCACTTCGCAATCTGTGAAAGGTCAAGCTTCAATCTGTGAAGGTCAAGCTTCAATCTGTGAAGGTCAATTTGCAATCTGTGAAAGGTCAAGCTTCAATCTGTGAAGGTCACTTCGCAATCTGTGAAAGGTCAAGCTTCAATCTGTAAAATGTCAAGCTAGTTCTTTAAACGACCATTTTTTCACGAAGTTTTCATTACTACTACCGTAAAAGCCAAGTGATTAGGTCAGACAATACTGAATTATAAAAGTTGAAAATTATTTCTTAATTAATAAATATAAGTTCGCTTACTTTCGCACGATTCTCCTTCAGGGTCAGATGCTGTCACTAGCTGTAGTCTGTACTGGCTCAGTAGTAGAACTGAAAGTTTTATCAATTTTTGTTCTCGTTCGGGGATCTACCAGAGCAATGTACTCGTATTATTACATCGAGAAGGAAAGTTTTGTGTTGAGCATATTTCCCAACTGTACTATCGGAAAAAACAGCATTCTACCAATTTACTGGGACTGGTAGAGTTACTTTAAAAAGGACTACATGGCCACGGAGAGAAAGGCAAGGGTGGCACACTTGCTTGCTTGCTTACTGACTGACCAGCGCGCATATTATCTGCTAGAAGTAATCAAATTTTCGATAGACAGGCAAACAGACTAGAGTTTCCTAGCCAAATTCCCCTTGGGTTTAACGATGCTTTCTCTGACAAGTGAAGTACTGCCAGTTTCTGACATTGGCAAAATACAGTTTTTTTATCACACTGGCAGCGACATTGTCACACAACCGTCGAGAGGCATCACTGCCCATTCCGCCGACTCCTCTGAGCAGGCACTCACCAGGAGTGTACTGCGCCCCTAACTTTATTTATCGTTAGGCATGTAAACTTCACTGTGCCTTTAGGGTTGGCGTTAATTGCACGAGCAGAGCTAAGCCAAGATTTCAAAGGGTACAGTAAAAGAAAGTACATAGAGCACTAACAAGGCATGTACATAAGGTGATTTGGTATGCATTGTGAATTTGTGTGTTAATTAATGATGCATAAGATTGGTGCATCTTTTTAAGTATTCCGTACCTAAGCTTCTGCAGTTACTATTACACTCCTACACGTATTTATAGATATCTAAATCGTCTCAACTTCTAGTCTAGGTAGTGCATCGGGTCTATTAAATATGCATGAAACCCGATCTTAGGACCTAGTGTTCTATAAGGTAAGGTGAGAGGCATGATAATCTGATCATTCCTATGTGTGTAATAGTTTGTGTTCACTGTACTTTTATATACTTGTATGTACTCGTAGATTGATGTTTTCTTTGAATGTTCTCGAATAAAACCTAATGAGATTTCCAAAGATTTATTAAGACTATCATTTCAAATTTTAAACTGGAATTAACAAATTTGTGTTAACATAAAGTTTAATGATTAGTGAGTTAGATTGGATTGCTAATCTTCTATCCCATAGATTATTAATGGTTAGAATGGATTGCTAATCTATACTATCCCATAGATTATTAATGGTTAGAATGGATTGCTAATCTATACTATCCCATAGATTATTAATGGTTAGAATGGATTGCTAATCTATACTAGCCCATGGATTATTAATGGTTAGAATGGATTGCTAATCTATACTATCCCATAGATTAATAATGGTTAGAATGGATTGCTAATCTATACTATCCCATATATTATTAATGGTTAGAATGGATTGCTAATCTATACTATCCCATAGATTATTAATGGTTAGAATGGATTGCTAATCTATACTATCCCATAGATTATTAATGGCTAGAATGGATTGCTAATCTATACTATCCCATAGATTATTAATGGTTAGAATGGATTGCTAATCTATACTATCCCGTAGATTATTAATGGTTAGAATGGATTGCTAATCTATACTATCCCATAGATTATTAATGGTTAGAATGGATTGCTAATCTATACTATCCCATAGATTATTAATGGTTAGAATGGATTGCTAATCTATACTATCCCGTAGATTATTAATGGTTAGAATGGATTGCTAATCTATACTATCCCATAGATTATTAATGGTTAGAATGGATTGCTAATCTATACTATCCCATAGATTAATAATGGTTAGAATGGATTGCTAATCTATACTGTCCCGTAGATTATTAATGGTTAGAATGGATTGCTAATCTATACTATCCCGTAGATTATTAATGGTTAGAATGGATTGCTAATCTATACTATCCCGTAGATTATTAATGGTTAGAATGGATTGCTAATCTATACTATCCCGTAGATTATTAATGGTTAGAATGGATTGCTAATCTATACTATCCCATAGATTATTAATGGTTAAAACGGTTAAAACAGACAGCTTATCTATCTAAGCTAACTTATCACACGTACCCCCGTAGCAGAGTAAATAAATAATGCTAAAATACATACTACTTAATACTTACCTATTATCCATGCATGCATTTATATTTAGGATATAGAGGATATTTTATGTTTTTTTTAACCTTTGTGTCAAAACAAAAGTAATTATCCCGCAGTAATACAGGACTCGGCCTCCTGCTTGCGTGCTTTAGAATATATTATAAATTGCCTTAAATTTAAGCTATTAAATTTGCCCTCATAACGAAAACCCATTGAATTGATCAGTGGAGAATAGATATCATTGGCCAGACACGGACGTTGTGCGTTACCTCGTCCTCATCCAATATACGAGAGTACTAAAAAGAGTACTCTGTTTTCTCATTTTTCTAATAGTTTTTTGTAAAAAGTTAACTTTAGGTTACGTTTTATTTTTATGAAATAGCTTCTTAGATTGAGAGTAAAAAGCTGCTGCCACTCTGGACTCTCATTAGGAGTGAATGACTTTTTTTCACTCTCATTGGGAGTGGATGAGCCTCTGTCACTCTCTCACTGGGAGTGACTGAGCCTCTTTGTCACTCTCACTGGGAGTGAATGAGCCTCTTTGTCACTCTCTCACTGGGAGTGAATGAGCCTCTTTGTCACTCTCTCACTGGGAGTGAATGAGCCTCTTTGTCACTCTCTCACTGGGAGTGAATGAGCCTCTTTGTCACTCTCTCAATGGGAGTGAATGAGCCTCTTTGTCACTCTCTCACTGGGAGTGAATGAGCCTCTTTGTCACTCTCTCACTGGGAGTGAATGAGCCTCTTTGTCACTCTCTCACTGGGAGTGAATGAGCCTCTTTGTCACTCTCTCAATGGGAGTGAATGGGCCTCTTTGTCACTCTCTCAATGGGAGTGAATGAGCCTCTTTGTCACTCTCTCACTGGGAGTGAATGAGCCTCTTTGTCACTCTCTCACTGGGAGTGAATGAGCCTCTTTGTCACTCTCTCAATGGGAGTGAATGAGCCTCTTTGTCACTCTCTCACTGGGAGTGAATGAGCCTCTTTGTCACTCTCTCACTGGGAGTGAATGAGCCTCTTTGTCACTCTCTCACTGGGAGTGAATGAGCCTCTTTGTCACTCTCTCACTGGGAGTGAATGAGCCTCTTTGTCACTCTCTCACTGGGAGTGAATGAGCCTCTTTGTCACTCTCTCACTGGGAGTGAATGAGCCTCTTTGTCACTCTCTCACTGGGAGTGAATGAGCCTTTCTAGTTAATCCACTCAAATCCCGCTTCCTCTTTCAGCTCAGCCATGCCGCTAGCATCAAATGCGCAGAGCTACGAAGGCAGTCGCGTCCTAGCTGGCCTGTCCACAGCGGCTGGTCTCAGTCTGGACAAGATGAACTTTATTGCTGCTCAGCTGGCGGCCTTATTGATTGGCATCGCACTGCGCAGGGCTCGTTGCGGATCGAACTTACTGCGATGGGTCCACATTGGCGCCGGGGTCTGGCTGCTGTGGTTCTGCTTCGGACTGCAGTCGGTTCATATGATGGTTCAGGTGAGTTAGTTTGGATTGCTTTAACATTTCCTTTAGCGAATTTCACTTTTAAACTATCAATTCTCAAGTCATACCATAAAACTGTCAACCCTCTAATGGCACTCATCAAGTTTCACTTACCAACTGCCACCACTCATCAATTTTCACTACTCAACTCACTCCTTAACTGTCACTCCTCAGTTGTCACTCCTCAACCGTCACTCAACTGTCCCTCCCCAACTTTCACTACTTAACTCACTCCTTAACTGGCACTCCTCAGCTGTCACTACTCAAGTCACTCTTTAACTGTCACTCCTCAACTGTCACTACTCAACTCACTCTTCAACTATCACTCCTCAACTGTCACTTCAACTGTCACTACTCAACTCACTCTTTAACTGTCACTCCTCAACTGTCACTCCTTAACTGGCACTCCTCAGTTGTCACTCCTCAACCGTCACTCAACTGTCACTCCCCAACTTTCACTTCAACTGTCACTTCAACTGTCACTCCTTAACTGTCACTCCTCAACTGTAACTCCTCAACTGTCACTCCTCAACTGTCACTTCAACTGTCACTCCTCAACTGTCACTTCAACTGTCACTACTCAACTCACTCTTTAACTGTCACTCCTCAACTGTCACTCCTCAACTGTCACTCCTCAACTGTCACTCCTCAACTGTCACTCCTCAACTGTCACTCCTCAACTGTCACTCATCAGCTGTTTCCTTAAAAACAATGTCAGCGCTTAGCTATAATTTACTGTTGAAGTATGTTATCTCTAAGAAATAATATTTTTCACAGTTTAATAATTGTTCCCCAACACCCCTCACTCGCAGGCATCGGTAGCCTACTGCCTGATGTATTGCCTACCAGTTAGCGACAGCTCCCTACCGGCCTGGCTATCGGTAGCCTGGTCCCTAGCCTACCTAAGCGCGAATCATGTCTACCGATTATACAACGACTACGGCGGCTACACAATGGACATCACCGGCCCTTTAATGATTCTGACTCAGAAACTTAGCAGCCTGGCTCTGGCCCTGCACGACGGGCATTTGGCAAAGCGCGGCCGCCTCCGGGGCAGCGAGTCTCGCTGGTGCCATCGGGTGGACGAATTGCCATCCGTATTGGACTATCTGGCTTATTCCTACTATTTGCCAACGCTGATGGCTGGGCCTCACGTGTTCTATTCGGACTTTATTGCTCATTTCACAGCTCATACTAACAGCAATGAGGATAAGCAGTATTTGAATAGAGCTGTGCTCAGAGCGTTGGCTTGTACAGGTCTGTACTCCTTTCTGGTGCTGGGACTGGGACCGATGCTGCCTTACTATTGGGTAAGTGTAATTTGCTTTGATTGGTTTGGTTTGGGAAATTCCGTAGCCAGATTATGGGGAATTCCGTAGTTTTTATTTTGGAAATTCTGTAGCTTTAATATGGGGAATTCCGTAGCTTTAATATGGGGAATTCCGCAGCTTTAATATGGGGAATTCCGTAGCTTTAATATGGGGAATTCCGTAGCTTTAATATGGGGAATTCCGCAGCTTTAATATGGGGAATTCCGTAGCTTTAATATGGGGAATTCCGCAGCTTTAATATGGGGAATTCCGTAGCTTTAATATGGGAAATTCCGTAGCTTTAATATGGACAATTCCGTAGCTTCAATATGGGAAATTCCGTAGCTTTAATATGGGGAATTCCGTAGCTTTAATATGGGAAATTCCATAGCTTTAATATGGGGAATTCCGCAGCTTTAATATGGGGAATTCCGCAGCTTTAATATGGAGAATTCCGTAGCTTTAATATGGGGAATTCCGTAGCTTTAATATGGGGAATTCCGTAGCTTTAATATGGAGAATTCCGTAGCTTTAATATGGGAAATTCCATAGCTTTAATATGGGGAATTCCGCAGCTTTAATATGGGGAATTCCGCAGCTTTAATATGAAGAATTCCGTAGCTTTAATATGGGGAATTCCGTAGCTTTAATATGGGGAATTCCGTAGCTTTAATATGGAGAATTCCGTAGCTTTAATATGGGGAATTCCGTAGCTTTAATATGGGGAATTCCGTAGCTTTAATATGGGAAATTCCATAGCTTTAATATGGGGAATTCCGCAGCTTTAATATGGGGAATTCCGCAGCTTTAATATGCAGAATTCCGTAGCTTTAATATGGGGAATTCCGTAGCTTTAATATGGGGAATTCCGTAGCTTTAATATGGAGAATTCCGTAGCTTTAATATGGGGAATTCCGTAGCTTTAATATGGGGAATTCCGTAGCTTTAATATGGGGAATTCCGTAGCTTTAATATGGGGAATTCCGTAGCTTTAATATGGGGAATTCCGTAGCTTTGATATGGGGAATTCCGTAGCTTTAATATGGACAATTCCGTAGCTTCAATATGGGAAATTCCGTAGCTTTAATATGGGGAATTCCGTAGCTTTAATATGGGAAATTCCATAGCTTTAATATGGGGAATTCCGCAGCTTTAATATGGGGAATTCCGCAGCTTTAATATGGAGAATTCCGTAGCTTTAATATGGGAAATTCCATAGCTTTAATATGGGGAATTCCGCAGCTTTAATATGGGGAATTCCGCAGCTTTAATATGGAGAATTCCGTAGCTTTGATATGGGGAATTCCGTAGCTTTAATATGGACAATTCCGTAGCTTTAATATGGGGAATTCCGCAGCTTTAATATGGGGAATTCCGTAGCTTTAATATGGGAAATTCCGTAGCTTTAATATGGACAATTCCGTAGCTTCAATATGGGAAATTCCGTAGCTTTAATATGGGGAATTCCGTAGCTTTAATATGGGAAATTCCATAGCTTTAATATGGGGAATTCCGCAGCTTTAATATGGGGAATTCCGCAGCTTTAATATGGAGAATTCCGTAGCTTTAATATGGGGAATTCCGTAGCTTTAATATGGGGAATTCCGTAGCTTTAATATGGAGAATTCCGTAGCTTTAATATGGGAAATTCCATAGCTTTAATATGGGGAATTCCGCAGCTTTAATATGGGGAATTCCGCAGCTTTAATATGAAGAATTCCGTAGCTTTAATATGGGGAATTCCGTAGCTTTAATATGGGGAATTCCGTAGCTTTAATATGGAGAATTCCGTAGCTTTAATATGGGGAATTCCGTAGCTTTAATATGGGGAATTCCGTAGCTTTAATATGGGAAATTCCATAGCTTTAATATGGGGAATTCCGCAGCTTTAATATGGGGAATTCCGCAGCTTTAATATGCAGAATTCCGTAGCTTTAATATGGGGAATTCCGTAGCTTTAATATGGGGAATTCCGTAGCTTTAATATGGAGAATTCCGTAGCTTTAATATGGGGAATTCCGTAGCTTTAATATGGGGAATTCCGTAGCTTTAATATGGGGAATTCCGTAGCTTTAATATGGGGAATTCCGTAGCTTTAATATGGGGAATTCCGTAGCTTTGATATGGGGAATTCCGTAGCTTTAATATGGACAATTCCGTAGCTTCAATATGGGGAATTCCGTAGCTTTAATATGGGGAATTCCGTAGCTTTAATATGGGAAATTCCATAGCTTTAATATGGGGAATTCCGCAGCTTTAATATGGGGAATTCCGCAGCTTTAATATGGAGAATTCCGTAGCTTTAATATGGGGAATTCCGTAGCTTTAATATGGGGAATTCCGTAGCTTTAATATGGAGAATTCCGTAGCTTTAATATGAGAAATTCCATAGCTTTAATATGGGGAATTCCGTAGCTTTAATATGAGAAATTCCATAGCTTTAATATGGGGAATTCCGCAGCTTTAATATGGGGAATTCCGCAGCTTTAATATGGAGAATTCCGTAGCTTTAATATGGGGAATTCCGTAGCTTTAATATGGGGAATTCCGTAGCTTTAATATGGAGAATTCCGTAGCTTTAATATGGGGAATTCCGTAGCTTTAATATGGGGAATTCCGCAGCTTTAATATGGGGAATTCCGCAGCTTTAATATAGGGAATTTCGTAGCTTTATTGTAGAATCCCCAAACCTTCAATAAAAAATCCCAAAGCTTCAAAGGAAAATCCTATGGCTTTATGGGAAAATCGCTACAGAAAATGACTAGATTTAACCAGCCTACCCACCTTCTCAGGTTGTCTCGGACACTTTCGCCCAGCTCAGTCTGCCTCGTCGAATTCTATACGTCAGCGGCGCATTCTTTCTGGTCCGCTGCAAGTACTACTTCGCCTGGTCCCTGGCTGAGGCGGCCTGTCTGGCCCACGGCTTCGGCTTCAGCGGCACCGATCCGTCTACTGGCAAGCCGCGATACGATCTGGCTAAAAGCTTCTTTTTCAAAGACGTCGAAATTGGCACCAGTATTCGAGCTGTTGTGGCCGGTTGGAATGTGTCAACTGCCAGGTTAGTGCCGCATTGTGAGGACTGGCATTGTTGGGTTGGGTTGTTTAATCTATTGAAGTGAGACTTTATAGTTGAGATATTCAAATGTCAGTATCTCAATAGGATGAGATTTTCATCAGTTAGAGTCTCAATGGGATGAGGTTTCCATCAGTTAGTGTCTCAATGGTATGAGATTTCCATCAGTTAGAGTCTCAATGGTATGAGATTTCCATCAGTTAGAGTCTCAATGGGATGAGATTTCCATCAGTTAGTGTCTCAATGGGATGAGATTTCCATCAGTTAGAGTCTCAATGGTATGAGATTTCCATCAGTTAGAGTCTCAATGGTATGAGATTTCCATCAGTTAGAGTCTCAATGGTATGAGATTTCCATCAGTTAGAGTCTCAATGGTATGAGATTTCCATCAGTTAGAGTCTCAATGGGATGAGATTTTCATCAGTTAGAGTCTCAATGGTATGAGATTTCCATCAGTTAGAGTCTCAATGGGATGAGATTTCCATCAATTAGAGTCTCAATGGGATGAGATTTTCATCAGTTAGTGTCTCAATGGGATGAGATTTCCATCAGTTAGAGTCTCAATGGGATGAGATTTCCATCAGTTAGAGTCTCAATGGGATGAGATTTCCATCAGTTAGTGTCTCAATGGGATGAGATTTCCATCAGTTAGAGTCTCAATGGGATGAGATTTCCATCAGTTAGAGTCTCAATGGGATGAGATTTCCATCAGTTAGAGTCTCAATGGGATGAGATTTCCATCAGTTAGTGTCTCAATGGGATGAGATTTCCATCAGTTAGTGTCTCATCGGGCTGAGATTTCGCTCTCTCATCCCGCAGGTGGCTCCGCGAGCTCGTGTACGAACGCAGCCCCGGGCGTCACGCCACCCTGCTGACCTTCGCCCTGTCTGCCTTGTGGCACGGTTTTTACCCCGGCTACTATTGCTTCTTTGTCACCTTCGCCGTGTTCACCTTCACGGCCAGACGTGTCCGACGGTTAGTGCGGCCGCACTTTCAAACTAGTCGAAGTGCCAGCTTGGCTTACGACTGTCTGACTGGATTGTGCGCCAATCTAGCTCAGAACTATGCTCAGGGAGTGTTTTTCCTATTGGAGATGGGCTACGCTTTGAGGTTTTGGTCGGCTATGTACTTTGCCGGGCACATACTGTGCGCCATGCTGCTGCTGTGCCTGCCCAGCCAGCCAGGCGTTGCCAGCGATCTAATGTGCTTCGCTCAAAAGTACATTGTGCCCTATTCGTGCTGCCTTGTTGCCTGGTTGCCGACCTATCTTGCGCAACGGTACAGAGAGTACTTTCCAGCGGCTGTGGTGGAGGCTAGGCCGGATGGTAAAAAGCGGCGCTAAGTTATTAGCCATGACTGTGTGTTATTGAGGAGCGTCGTGAAAGTGGAATTTGACAATCTCGCTGAATAAATCGGCAATTATTTTGACCATTCTAGTAGGCTGTGAAAGGCTTTCCTGAGCTAATACGAAGGAAGGACAGACAGACAGATAGACAGAAGACACCAAGACAGGCACAGACAAAAGACACTAAGACAGACAGACAGACAGACATCCAGACAGAAGACACCAAGACAGACAGACAGACATGCAGACAGAAGACACCAAGACAGACAGACAGACATGCAGACAGAAGACACCAAGACAGACAGACAGACATGCAGACAGAAGACATCAAAACAGACAGACAGACATGCAGACAGAAGACACCAAGACAGACAGACAGACATGCAGACAGAAGACATCAAAACAGACAGACAGACATGCAGACAGAAGACACCAAGACAGACAGACAGACATGCAGACAGAACAGAAGAGAAGACAGATTCCAAGACAGACAGAAGACACTAAGACAGACACAGACAGACAGACACTAAGACACCAAGACAGACAAACAGACACTGTAGACAGGACTGTTTTTTATTTGCGTATTGTGTAATCTTTAATTAAGCACTATACTATACATTGGAATCTAGGGTCTCAATCTTAAGCCTGACCTGAGACCAGTTAAAAATGCTCCAGAAGTATCAGGTATGGGACAAAAAATGCTCATGGCAGAGTCTTGACCTTCATCGATAAATGTTTACATGCTATCACCGTCTTGATTATGATTGATTAGTTAATTCTAATTGAACTTATTATTCCTATGTTTATGTGTACTTTTCACGTGTAAAACTTCTGTCGTAAATATTCTGACATTTTCGGTACGGATTCACGGTGAGGTGTTGGATTCAAATCATCGATGAAAATTTGGTTGGAATTATTTTTTGTCTATTTTTTCTGCGTCGCCAGTTTGTGACAACTGTAATTTTTCAAAACTAAGGCTCGTATATTTCTCATTCTTAGTGTGTCTTCGCTAGTTCTTTTCGCGTGCTTGGCTGTGCTGGTCATTGTATCATACCATATAATAAAAGCAACATTTCGATGTACTTTAATCCCCAGTGTGGTTTTGTTTTTTAAGGGAAACTGCATCTAAAATGTACGCTCGATCCACGAAATCAACTCTCCCTCTTACTCCAGCCAATTCAATCAAAGACTCAGTGTACACTCGCTCCCTGGCCCCATATCAGCCACCCCTCTTAACCTAGCCAGCCAATCAAAGACTCAGTGTACACTCGCTCCCTGGCCTCATATCAGCCACCCCTCTTAACCTAGCCAGCCAATCAAAGACTCAGTGTACACTCGCTCCCTGGCCTCATATCAGCCACCCCTCTTAACCTAGCCAGCCAATCAAAGACTCAGTGTACACTCGCTCCCTTACCCCATATCAGCCACCCCTCTTAACCTAGCCAGCCAATCAAATACTCAGTGTACACTCGCT
This sequence comes from Macrostomum lignano, assembly GCA_002269645.1. Taxonomy (NCBI): domain Eukaryota; kingdom Metazoa; phylum Platyhelminthes; family Macrostomidae; genus Macrostomum; species Macrostomum lignano. Next base: position 680,451 of record NIVC01000032.1, on the reverse strand, counting down.
CCCTTACCCCATATCAGCCACCCCTCTTAACCTAGCCAGCCAATCAAAGACTCAGTGTACACTCGCTCCCTTACCCCATATCAGCCACCCCTCTTAACCTAGCCAGCCAATCAAAGACTCAGTGTACACTCGCTCCCTTACCCCATATCAGCCACCCCTCTTAACCTAGCCAGCCAATCAAATACTCAGTGTACACTCGCTCCCTGACCTCATATCAGCCACCCCTCTTAACGTAGCCAGCCAATCAAATACTCAGTGTACACTCGCTCCCTGGCCCCATATCAGCCACCCCTCTTAACCTAGCCAGCCAATCAAAGACTCAGTGTACACTCTCTCCCTTACCCCATATCAGCCACCCCTCTTAACCTAGCCAGCCAATCAAATACTCAGTGTACACTCGCTCCCTTACCCCATATCAGCCACCCCTCTTAACCTAGCCAGCCAATCAAAGACTCAGTGTACACTCGCTCCCTTACCCCATATCAGCCACCCCTCTTAATCTAGCCAGCCAATCAAATACTCAGTGTACACTCTCTCCCTGACCCCATATCAGCCACCCCTCTTAACCTAGCCAGCCAATCAAAGACTCAGTGTACACTCGCTCCCTGACCTCATATCAGCCACCCCTCTTAACCTAGCCAGCCAATCAAAGACTCAGTGTACACTCGCTCCCTGACCTCATATCAGCCACCCCTCTTAACCTAGCCAGCCAATCAAATACTCAGTGTACACTCGCTCCCTGACCCCATATCAGCCACCCCTCTTAACCTAGCCAGCCAATCAAAGACTCAGTGTACACTCTCTCCCTGACCCTATATCAGCCACCCCTCTTAACCTAGCCAGCCAATCAAAGACTCAGTGTACACTCTCTCCCTGACCTCATATCAGCCACCCCTCTTAACCTAGCCAGCCAATCAAATACTCAGTGTACACTCGCTCCCTTACCCCATATCAGCCACCCCTCTTAACCTAGCCAGCCAATCAAAGACTCAGTGTACACTCGCTCCCTTACCCCATATCAGCCACCCCTCTTAACCTAGCCAGCCAATCAAAGACTCAGTGTACACTCGCTCCCTTACCCCATATCAGCCACCCCTCTTAACCTAGCCAGCCAATCAAATACTCAGTGTACACTCGCTCCCTGACCTCATATCAGCCACCCCTCTTAACCTAGCCAGCCAATCAAATACTCAGTGTACACTCGCTCCCTTACCCCATATCAGCCACCCCTCTTAACCTAGCCAGCCAATCAAAGACTCAGTGTACACTCGCTCCCTTACCCCATATCAGCCACCCCTCTTAACCTAGCCAGCCAATCAAATACTCAGTGTACACTCGCTCCCTTACCCCATATCAGCCACCCCTCTTAACCTAGCCAGCCAATCAAAGACTCAGTGTACACTCGCTCCCTTACCCCATATCAGCCACCCCTCTTAATCTAGCCAGCCAATCAAATACTCAGTGTACACTCTCTCCCTGACCCCATATCAGCCACCCCTCTTAACCTAGCCAGCCAATCAAATACTCAGTGTACACTCTCTCCCTGACCTCATATCAGCCACCCCTCTTAACCTAGCCAGCCAATCAAAGACTCAGTGTACACTCTCTCCCTGACCTCATATCAGCCACCCCTCTTAACCTAGCCAGCCAATCAAATACTCAGTGTACACTCGCTCCCTGACCTCATATCAGCCACCCCTCTTAACCTAGCCAGCCAATCAAATACTCAGTGTACACTCTCTCCCTGACCCCATATCAGCCACCCCTCTTAACCTAGCCAGCCAATCAAAGACTCAGTGTACACTCGCTCCCTGACCTCATATCAGCCACCCCTCTTAACCTAGCCAGCCAATCAAAGACTCAGTGTACACTCGCTCCCTGACCTCATATCAGCCACCCCTCTTAACCTAGCCAGCCAATCAAATACTCAGTGTACACTCGCTCCCTGACCCCATATCAGCCACCCCTCTTAACCTAGCCAGCCAATCAAAGACTCAGTGTACACTCTCTCCCTGACCCCATATCAGCCACCCCTCTTAACCTAGCCAGCCAATCAAAGACTCAGTGTACACTCTCTCCCTGACCTCATATCAGCCACCCCTCTTAACCTAGCCAGCCAATCAAATACTCAGTGTACACTCGCTCCCTGACCCCATATCAGCCACCCCTCTTAACCTAGCCAGCCAATCAAAGACTCAGTGTACACTCTCTCCCTGACCCCATATCAGCCACCCCTCTTAACCTAGCCAGCCAATCAAAGACTCAGTGTACACTCTCTCCCTGACCCCATATCAGCCACCCCTCTTACGCTAGCCAGCCTTTTTAAGACTACTTAATTTACACTCTTCTCTGTTCAGTCGCTTGCCAAACTCACTGCAATTGCTAAATATAACTATGGCAACCATTGATAAGCCAAACAAAAAAGTAGATTAACAGCTTACATTAATCACTTTTTCATACATTTTTAACCAACTATGCTTTATTCAACGCTTTGGTTGTTAATATACAAATCGCCAAGTTTACATCTATACTAGGTAATTAATTTTTATTATCACTGAATTTACTTGAAAAGAATTCACAATGCTTTCGTAACGGTCACAAAGTTGATATAAATACAATGAGTTACCTAGTCTGTCCAAGACTCGACAGCTAAATATCTGTGTTCAGTTCTGCTTTCTAGCTGTTACTGTCTAGACTAGACGCTTGCTTGCGTTCTACCTAGTTAACAATAGGTAGAAATAGGTGAAAATAGGTAGAAAGTAATATATTCTGATCGATTTTTTATCAGTTGCAAGACCATATTACGCAATCTAGTGCCAGCAAAAACGTGAATAAATGACGTATTTTTCAGCAATTTTGTTTACAACAGTTAAATATGGTCTATCCCTATACAATAGTGCATGCATATTGTTAATTTACATTCTCTATTTGTAGAAACAGCTTCCAACCGTTGCAATTTGATATTTTAAAATTTAATGTAGTTCCGGTCGCCATATGCTGTGTCTGAAGCTTTTTGTTTAACAGTCAACAGAAATGCAATAAAAGGTTACAATTTTTTTATTCCGATACATTATGCTTATCGTTTCATTAACTAAGGTCTACATGCGGTACAATAGTGTCTTTTGTTATAGTTTCATTATTACTGACGCTTTCTTCGGTTCCAAAAGATATCGTATCTATCGCAACCGCTATATACTACTTAATTTGCCCGATTTTTTGTCTGTGTCGAAAAATAATGCGAATTTTTGGTGAAGCAATATTGTTCTGTGCACTAATGTGGATGTGCTGCATCTTCAATAAAGAGAGCTACCTGTTCCTAATGTCATTTTACTGAATTATTACTGCTGGGGCGCCTACTACTTACTGTAAGTAGCACTGTAGACTAGAATGACTAAAAATTCTATTGGTAATAAATTGTGCAATTTTTCCTTTTTGCGTAACGGCTAAAAGATCTACAAATATTTATTCAGTCAATAATTTGCTATTGTTCTTGGACTTGTGTTATTTTCAATTTACCGATATGTTGTGTAAAATAATTAATTCCATACTGTTTGCGCGTAAGTCACGCATAAGGATTGCTACTGTGTATTTAAAAATAGTGTTTTTTCAGACGAACAAGCGGTAGAGAAGTCACTGATTAATATTAATAATTAGTCAATCATTCAATATAATTGCAGACAGACAGGTGATTGAAAAAGAAAATCAATTATTGCAACAACAAAAAATTCTTGGGGGTTACATAACAAAGTAAGAAAAAATACCAGAATCAAACAGCTGTTTTTAGTTCATAAATAAAATAACTTAGTAAACTAATAAATGGAATTTATCACACTTCAAGTAGTATCATAATAGCTTAGTACATAACCCTGATAATAATGTTCAATCATGTCCTGTAAAAATGCCGTCTTCTGAAACTCTTGACAGTAATATAACACTGAAAACTTGGGCTATTAATAATTGTATGTTTTACATTACTGCGGAGTATAATACACACTGTCACTACAAGTACATGCAGGTTGACTAAAAGAAGTACGTAAAGATTATCTATAAGTTTATTGATAGCCCTATACAATTAACAACATCGTTGAATACGAATGAGTATAATCATGACGTCATCATGGTAACAGTTGCCTGTCAGTCAGGTAAAAAAACAACGCAAATTGTAGATTTATTGTTTTTTTCACGAGAATTAGCAAAATAACAAATACAAAAGCCTACGTATTGGCTGCGTTCAGTAGTCAGTAGTATATCGTACGGTACTTGTAGAGGTTAAGAATGAGACTTGCAAAAAGTTAGAAAAATATGGAATACGATAGATACGATAGGAAGAGATGGGGGGAGAGAAGAAATAAATGGAGAGACATACATGCGCAACAGTCGGCCGAGTCGGCCGATCCGGCCGACCAATTTGGCAGCCAACCAAGGAAGTCGCAAAAAATGCCCACCCAAAAAAACACCAAGTAGTAGTACTAAGTAGCTGACGAGGCATTTTAGCTTAAAAAGACAGTTATAGTTACTCCTGCCGTTTACCCAAAGTTGCGTTAATTTTGCTTTAGGGTTTTTTTACATGTAAGTCGCATTTTTGTTAAAACTAAGTCGCACGGCTGACAGAATTTTGGAGGTTGCGCATGTATGTGGAGAGATGAGCAGAATACGAAGAAAGAGATGAGGGGGACAGAGAAGAGGAGAGAGGAAATGAGGGGAGAAAGAAAGAAGAGATAAGGGGAGGAGAGAGAAGAGATGCGGCCTGCGGGTAGGGAGAGGAGATGAGGGAAGGAGAGAGAAGAGATGAGGGGGGAAGAAGAGATGGGGAGATGAAGAGATAAGAGAAACCAGTAACAGACAGTTGAAAACTGCAATGCCATACAAAGTTAGGCATGCAACACTGCAGAGCATTCGCAGGTACAGTCGGTGAACAGTCTAATAAAACACAAAGAACAAAACAGTGAATAAGCTAAGATAGAGAACGAGCCAATCTGTCATTCAAGTAACAATGCTTACCATGCTTAAACCGATAGAAGGATATATTAATGAAACTCAACGATTGGCACCGTTTGGCTGGGGCGCATTCTGCGGACTAACATAGCCAGAGTCTGGACTATTAACTGAACCTGCGGCGGCTGCAGCAGCAACAGCCACTGTCTGTTGGCTTTTGTAAGGAATTGGACAGCGAACGAGTTTCCTGTAGGCTGCGGAGTCATCTGGAAAACAAACAAAAGTTAACGAAGGTAATGAATAGGAGGTGGAAAAATGGAAGACAGTGAAAAATTGGAAGAGAGATGTTCGAGATAGAAATAGGAGGACAGGAGTTGAAGATGGGAAACAGGAGGTGATGATGGGAAAAGTGGGAGGTGAAGATGGGAAAATTGGGAGGTGGGGATGGGACAGTGGGAGGTGGAGATGGGAAAACTGGGAGGTGGGGATGGGACAATGGGAGGTGGAGATGGGAAAACTGGGAGGTGGGGATGGGACAATGGGAGGTGGAGATGGGAAAACTGGGAGGTGGGGATGGGACAATGGGAGGTGGAGATGGGAAAACTGGAAGGTGGGGATGGGACAATGGGAGGTGGAGATGGGAAAACTGGGAGGTGGGGTGGGACAATGGGAGGTGGAGATGGGAAAACTGGGAGGTGGGGATGAGACAATGGGAGGTGGAGATGGGAAAACTGGAAGGTGGGGATGGGACAATGGGAGGTGGAGATGGGAAAACTGGAAGGTGGGGATGGGACAATGGGAGGTGGAGATGGGAAAACTGGAAGGTGGGGATGAGACAATGGGAGGTGGAGATGGGAAAACTGGAAGGTGGGGATGAGACAATGGGAGGTGGAGATGGGAAAACTGGAAGGTGGGGATGAGACAATGGGAGGTGGAGATGGGAAAACTGGAAGGTGGGGATGAGACAATGGGAGGTGGAGATGGGAAAACTGGGAGGTGGGGATGAGACAATGGGAGGTGGAGATGGGAAAACTGGAAGGTGGGGATGAGACAATGGGAGGTGAAGATGGGAAAAGTAGGAGGTGAAGATGGGAAAAGTGGGAGGTGAAGATGGGAAAAGTGGGAGGTGAAGATGGAAAAGTGGGAGGTGAAGATGGGAAAAGTGGGAGGTGAAGATGGGAAAAGTGGGAGGTGAAGATGGGGAAACTGGGAGGTGAAGATGGAAAATAGGATAGGGAGATCGGAATACAGGTGGAGATGGAAAACAGGTGAAGATGGGACAATGGGAGGTGGGAAAAAGGGCAAAAGGGAAGTCAGCCTTAAGTTGAAAGGAGAACTGCTCAGATAAATGCTGAAGAAAGGGATGCATAATGTGCAGCATTTAATTATACAGGTCTTATAAATATCTACTACTGCAACTACTATATTGTTTAATGCATTAAGATCTTTATAATTCGCAGGTTTTGTACTCAGGATAGAGGCGCACACAGAGAGACGGGGGAAAGAGAAAGAGGAGATAACCGATCTGTGATCCAGTGAAATAATAAACATCAGCCAGTCTTATCCATCCAAGTCTATAATCTAAGATTCATAATTTATGTCAGAACCGTCCGAATCACACGTTTTCCTCTTGTATTCAATCAGAGCAGAGCTATGCACTATAGGCCACCTGAGCATAGAGTTTTATTTGTATCAATAATTATTGCACATCTGATAGATAATATATAGATATAGATAGATAGATAGATAGATAGATAGATAGATAGATAGATAGATAGATAGATAGATAGATAGATAGATAGATAGATAGATAGATAGATAGATAGATGAGAGGGACAGACAGACAAAAACAGACAGACACAGGCAGACAGACAGACACACAGAAAGGCAGGCAGACAGACACAGACAGGCAGGCAGACAGACACAGACAGGCAGGCAGACAGATAGTCAGCAGACAGGCAGACAGACACAAACAGACAGACACACAAAAAGACAGACACACAGATAGTCAGCAGACAGACAGACAGACAGACAGACAGACAGATAGTCAGCAGACAGACAGACAGGCAGACAGACAGACAGGCAGACACACACAGATAGTCAGCAGACAGACAGGCAGACAGGCAGGCAGACAGACAGACACACAGATAGTCAGCAGACAGACAGGCAGACAGACAGACAGACACACAGACAGGCAGGCAGACAGACACAGACAGGCAGACAGACAGACAGCCAGACACAGACAGGCAGGCAGACAGACAGACACACAAACAGACATACACACAGACAGACAGACAGACACACAGATAGTCAGCAGACAGACAGGCAGATAGACAGACAGACACACAGACAGGCAGGCAGAGAGACAGACAGACAGACACACAGATAGTCAGCAGACAGACAGGCAGACAGACAGACAGACACACAGACAGGCAGGCAGACAGACACAGACAGGCAGACAGACAGACAGCCAGACACAGACAGACAGGCAGACAGACACACAGATAGTCAGCAGACAGACAGACAGACAGGCAGACAGACAGACACACAAACAGACAGGCAGGCAGACAGACACAAACAGACAGGCAGACACTGACCAGCGTTACTCGCAGAGCCCAGCCAGGACAGTCCGGTAACAGAAGATGGCTGTTTCGAAGAAGCGACTGCGGCTTTAAAACTGGACTTGTCGCCGCTTTCAACCGACGGCATTGCCGAAGTCAAAGGCCGCAATTTTTTTGCGCCAAACGATTTGGCAGCCTCGGAAACGTTGTAAGTCGACGAAACGCCAGCAGCGTCCGCTGCCTGTTTTTTTAATCGGCGCAGAAGTCGCGTCAGCTGGCCGCGCCGCATCTTCAGCTCCATCCGGCGGCGTTCGAGCTGGCGAAGCTGGGCGCGCTGTTCCTCGGATTTCTGCTCCAAATCCTGACCGGAGCGGAGCACAAATAAATAAATAATTGAATGATTAAATATTTTGCAGAATTTGCTTTCTTAAAGATTTCTCAATTTCACAAACCTTCACAAAAGCGCAGGCGCGTTTGAGCACAGTGAGCATGGTAACTCGACCCCGCAGTGCCGGCAGTCTGCTTTTCAGCTGGTCAATACTGATGCGCAGCTTGGCTCGCCTGGCATATCGGGAAATAAAAGAAGAGGGATCAGTGAGGATAGTTTCAATCAGAACTGATGCAATAAATAGATAGATTCTGATCCCCTAAATTCCAATTTTCACAGCCCGAAAATGGATTCTGGGATTCTGATCCCCTAAATTCCAATTTTCACAGCCCGAATATGGATTCTGGGATTCTGATCCCCTAAAGTCCAATTTTCACAGCCCGAATATGGATTCTGGGATTCTGATCCCCTAAAGTCCAATTTTCACAGCCCGAATATGGATTCTGGGATTCTGATCCCCTAAAGTCCAATTTTCACAGCCCGAATATGGATTCTGGGATTCTGATCCCCTAAAGTCCAATTTTCACAGCCCGAATATGGATTCTGGGATTCTGATCCCCTAAATTCCTATTTTGACAGCCCGAATATGGATTCTGGGATTCTGATCCTCTAAATTCCTATTTTGACAGCCCGAATATGGATTCTGGGATTCTGATCCCCTAAAGTCCAATTTTCACAGCCCGAATATGGATTCTGGGATTCTGATCCCCTAAAGTCCAATTTTCACAGCCCGAATATGGATTCTGGGATTCTGATCCCCTAAATTCCTATTTTGACAGCCCGAATATGGATTCTGGGATTCTGATCCTCTAAATTCCTATTTTGACAGCCCGAATATGGATTCTGGGATTCTGATCCCCTAAAGTCCAATTTTCACAGCCCGAATATGGATTCTGGGATTCTGATCCTCTAAAGTCCAATTTTTACAGCCTGAATATGGATTCTCGGATTCTCGGATTCTGATCCTAAGACCTAATCCCAGAAATCCTCAATCAAAAAATAGGATTTTGAGCCCAAAATTCTTGCATTTTTAGCCACAATCATTATTCAATGCTTCAAATTTCAAACGAATTGAAGAGCCTGTGGATTAGTAATAGTTGACATAACTAGATGGATTAACTTTATAAAAATAAAATTACTGAATGACAGAGAAGCAGGCTTTCTCTCTCATGCAGGAGAGCATTAGAGGACCGGCTTGTCCTGTCAATCAAATGATGAGGGCAAAGCTAGAAGACACGTGACAACAATTGGGCTTTGTTGAAAATCGTACGAGAATGGAGACGAGATAGCTTTATCCAACTTGATTGATAGCTGACAGATCTGCCTAGGCCTCCTAATAAACTGAATGAATATTAATAAACTAAGTCGCACGGCGGGTAGATATAATTTCAGAGTTTGGAAGAGCTTTAGTCTCCTTACCTACTACTTACTAAAATAAGTTTGGTATTTAATTTAGATTTTCTAAGAACTCAAGTCCATGTTGTTATACTGTTTGTCTACACGGTTTCCTATAATTATAAATTATAAAAATAAATATTTTTGGCGCCAATTTAAACTTTTGGCAGTAATGTTGAGAAAATTACCTTATCTTTTCGAGCTCATTGTGACTTGTTCGAATAGTGGTGGCAGACAGTCGCTGTTTAGTTGGACTCGGTGAATATGTTGATGCAGAACTGGCTGTTGCTGCTGCTATGGTTGATGTTGAAGCTAAAGACCAATAATTATTAGGCCGCAGTTGTAGAGTAGGATCTGTTGCCATGGAAACTATGGGCATAGACGCAGCGGTGATGCCAGTTAATGAAATATTATGATTATAAAAGCCTGGAGCTGTTCGAAATGATTGCGGTAATGGCTGACTGGCAGTACCTAAAGTCAAGAGTCGTATTCCTCAGTAGTAGCAAGACATTTGCTATTTACAAACGTAATATAGGAATTAAGGTTAAGGTACTCAATTACTTACGTGTTAAACCATGAGCACGTTCCTCGACCGTTTTACTCGACCGTTTAACAATACCATGGCTACTGAAACTTTGGTTAGCATTGACAATAGGAATAGGCCCGATTGGTCCCAGACTATGCTGTTCTAATAGCATAGCCGCATCGTAGAGAAGCACTAGGCCGTCGTTACGCTTCATCAAAATAGCTTGTCTTTGACTTTGACCAAAAGATGAATAATCTGTAAAAAAGTTTACCTGTAAAAAATATATGTCGGTAAGGCAAGCTTAACTTAAATTAATTGGTTGACTTCTCTACCACCATTACAAAAAACTCAAAAACTTAAACGTCACAAATACAGTGGGTCTTTCTTCTCGTGTGTCGCATACACACCCAGCATATACAAGGGCAAGGCGCTTTATTCAAGAAAAGCAAGGGGTGAGTGGGCTTGTTTTGAATTGGGCCTTAAAACCCGACGTCATTGGCTGTTATAGAGAGGGAATTCCCTCCATTCGCCACGCCCGCCCGCCCTTCTGCCCAATTCAGCTGAATTCAGGGCCTCCCCCAGCCCCCTCCCTCCTTCCACCCTCCTTTCCTATTTGGAGGACGATCGATAAAAGTTTAGCTCCACGAAAGGCAGTCAGACTCTATTGACAGGGGGGAGAGGGGAGCTTTGTACACAGAACTGAAATGTACATGCGCGTTTCACCGTATGTACGCAATAGCCACCCCTCCACTTCAAACACGTGGACCGCTTCAACCCCATCCACTCACGCATTGCCATGTTTTTGCGCCTCTACGCAAATTAAAATCGAATGACGAATATATACGCTATGATCTATAATTAGAAAAACCGATAACTTTACGCTTAGATATAATCTGGAACTGGAACCTGGACTTGGCTTTGAGGGTTTACACTAGATATTAATTAAGCATAATTATTTTACCTTACCGCTTGAAAAACCTTATTTTTGATTGATACTATTCTATTCACCATCCATTCGTAATAAAACCTTTACGCTCGTAGTATTAGCTTAGATAATCGCATGCCATGCCATAGAAAATCTGAATCATATTTCTCTGCACTCAGCATTGAATAAGTTTTGCAGTTATACTTCCAAAGTATAACAGGATCGGAAATAATTGCCTTGCTGTAATAATTTATGCCAGTAGCTAGATAAGTAGTTTCATGCAACGGCCCACGGTCCACTGCTCTATCACGTCTCTACCCCATCATTTCCAAATGAAACGCCAAGTTTAGTTTCCAAATATGCTTTGCACATTGCTAACATATATTTTTAGTATATTGCGGACTACTCAAGCTCCCCATTGGAGTAAAGCTACGATAGAAGATATGCGTCATCTATATGCTCAGACTAATCCTTATTGTCTCTTCTTCCTTCTCTCATCATCATCACTAGGGATGTCGACCCCGGGGAGCTTGTCGGGGAATAATACTCACCGGGGAATTAGACCGGGGACCCCGGGGAGAAAAACATAAAAATGCATTTGTAACTTAATTTTTGCCATTTAAATAAGAAAATTATTCACAGAAAGCTTATTGAAACTATGTTTATGCTCTTTTTAGTCTTTTACTGCATAATTGCTTATTTCAATGCACTATTTCAAACACAACACACGCTTGAATTTGGTGATGCCACGTTGTCAAATACAGTTTTAAATAAACATGGTTTAATTTTTTTACCCTTGCGCACAAGGACTACTCCAGTAACATATATATATGAATCAACACTCGAAATCTATGGTAAATGTTTTGAAGGCAACTTTTCGCCGAAAAATACACTACAGAGATAGGAGGTTTTAATTTTTTCAGCACAAAAATTGTCATTGCTTTTGATAGGAGGCAGATCCAGTGTTCATCTTTTATTATGTTGTGCCTGTCTTATTGCTCCATCGATATTCATAAAGCTTTTCGTTCAGAAATAGTTTTAAAGGCAGGTTTCACCGGAAAAGAACACTACGGAGATAGGATTTTCACGATTTTCACGATTTTCACGATTTTCAACACTACGAGCTAAAACAGTGATTGGGTCTTTTAACAGTGTCAGAGAAAGTTCTAATCACACTATTTTGTGCCTCACATGCTGCTCTAACGAAGCATTAATCTATTTTTCACGTTGAATTGGTCTTATTGGAAAAAACGTTTAAAATAATGACAAGACCTTTGGACATGTAGTCCAAAGCTTCAATCAAAGTTAAAAAATGCCACCTAAGATCTAAGTTATCCACCGTTTTTTACTTCTTTTTCTTTTCCCCGGGGTCCCCAGGGAATGATAGTGAATTCCCCGGGGTCCCCGATAAGAAAATTCCCCGGGGAATCGACATCCCTTCTTATCACCTATCACCTGTCTCCCTCGTCTCTTCAACGGTCATTGCTTACACGTACTCCCGCTAATCCGTTCTCTCCAGAGTCCACACTCCTTTCTCCCTTCTTCTGTCTCCACTCTCCCCTCTCTCCTCTCCCCTCTCCCCTCTCCCTTCTCTCCTCTCCCCTCTCCCTCTCCCCTCTCCCCTCTCCCTTCTCTCCTGCTCTCCCCTCTCCCCTCTCCCTTCTCTCCTCTCTATTCTGTACACACTGTACTCCACTCCCCCAGTCTCCACTCTCTCATCTTCCCCATTTTCTCCATCCTCTCCTTCTCATCCCCTTTCCTCTTCGCCTCAGCTTCCACTCTGGTTTTGTTTATCGCTTCACTTGACTGTACTTGTGAAACAAGAGCCGTTTATACTCGTAATCGTATATTCCGGTATTGAAGCGGATTAAGTTTCACATCTGCTCGCCCATGGATTGGTAAATCCAGATTGAAATTTGTGAAACATTTTGAATTTGGGAACAGGGGCCGGGTGGCCCCAGCGGAGATAAAAGTGATATTATTAGGAAGCGTGCTCTGGAGCAGCTGAGGACCGAGTGAGGTCTACAGGTGCGTTGGGGCTTGTTTTAGGCGATCGAGATTCCGGGGATATTGAAAAGGAGAAAGAAAAATGTCAGGCTTGTGTGCAAGCGACAGAGGGGATTTGAGAGTGAGCTGCTTAATCCTCTTGTTGTACAAGCAGGTTGAGAAGCTTGACATAAACCTGAAAGCTATTCTTGTTGATTTTAATTAGCATGCTCTCAATCAGTCTATCCATCTATCTATCTATCTATCTATCTATCTATCTATCTATCTATCTATCTATCTATCTATCTATCTATCTATCTATCTATCTATCTATCTATCTATCTATCTATCTATCTATCTATCTATCTATCTATCTATCTATCTATCTATCTATCTATCTATCTATCTATCTATCTATCTATCTATCTATCTATCTATCTATCTATCTATTTATCTATCTATCTATCTATCTATCTATCTATCTATCTATCTATCTATCTATCTATCTATCTATCTATCTATCTATCTATCTATCTATCTATCTATCTATCTATCTATCTATCTATCTATCTATCTATCTATCTATCTATCTATCTATCTATCTATCTATCTATCTATCTATTTATTTATTTATCTATCTATCTATCTATCTATCTATCTATCTATTTATTTATTCATCTATCTATCTATCTATCTATCTATCTATCTATCTATCTATCTATCTATCTATCTATCTATCTATCTATCTACCTATCTATTTATCTATCTATCTATCTATCTATCTACCTATCTATCTATCTATCTATCTATCTATCTATCTATCTATCTATCTATTTATTTATTTATCTATCTATCTATCTATCTATCTATCTATCTATTTATTTATTCATCTATCTATCTATCTATCTATCTATCTATCTATCTATCTATCTATCTATCTATCTATCTATCTATCTATCTACCTATCTATTTATCTATCTATCTATCTATCTATCTACCTATCTATCTATCTATCTATCTATCTATCTATCTATCTATCTATCTATCTATCTATCTATCTATCTATCTATCTATCTATCTATCTATCTATCTATTTATCTATCTATCTATCTATCTATCTACCTATCTATCTATCTATCTATCTATCTATCTATCTATCTATCTATCTATTTATTTATTTATCTATCTATCTATCTATCTATCTATCTATCTATTTATTTATTCATCTATCTATCTATCTATCTATCTATCTATCTATCTATCTATCTATCTATCTATCTATCTATCTATCTATCTATCTATCTATTTATCTATCTATCTATCTATCTATCTATCTATCTATCTATCTATCTATCTATCTATCTATCTATCTATCTATCTATCTATCTATCTATCTATCTATCTATCTATCTATCTATCTATCTATCTATCTATCTATCTATCTATCTATCTATCTATCTATCTATCTATCTATCTATTTATTTATTTATCTATCTATCTATCTATCTATCTATCTATCTATTTATTTATTCATCTATCTATCTATCTATCTATCTATCTATCTATCTATCTATCTATCTATCTATCTATCTATCTATCTATCTACCTATCTATTTATCTATCTATCTATCTATCTATCTACCTATCTATCTATCTATCTATCTATCTATCTATCTATCTATCTATCTATCTATCTATCTATCTATCTATCTATCTATCTATCTATCTATCTATCTATTTATCTATCTATCTATCTATCTATCTATCTATCTATCTATCTATCTATTTATCTATCTATCTATCTCTCTATCTATCTATCTATCTACCTATCTATCTATCTATCTATCTATTTATCTATCTATCTATCTATCTATCTATTTATTTATTTATCTATCTATCTATCTATTTATCTATCTATCTATCTATCTATCTATCTATCTATCTATCTATCTATCTATCTATCTATCTATCTATCTATCTATCTATCTATCTATCTATCTATCTATCTATCTATCTATCTATCTATCTATCTATCTATCTATCTATCTATCTATCTATCTATCTATCTATCTATCTATCTATCTATCTATCTATCTATCTATTTATCTATCTATCTATCTATCTATCTATCTATCTATCTATCTATCTATCTATCTATCTATCTATCTATCTATCTATCTATCTATCTATCTATCTATCTACCTATCTATCTATCTAGGCTATCTAGGCTACGAGTATCTAGCCGTGTTACTTGTTAGTAGCATAATGAGTGCATAACACGAGCAGTTTGCAGAGAGGTGAAATAATTGCTTTGAAATGAGCGTCAATGGGTTAAATTAATATCATATCGTGTGCTTCTTTCAGTAAGCGCCATGCTTACAGATTCTACATCAATATATTTACAATCCAATGCTCCATTGCTAGTGTCTTCTCCCTACATCAGTCTTTGAATTTGCCTCAAACCAGCCATCAAAATCTGTCTCGATTGTGGAACACCTGGCTTTTCTGCTTTTAATAAAAATTTCTCTTATCTCGAATCAGCTTAGAGATTAGTGCACCAGAATCTTCATCATCTCACGCAGCCCCCAAAAGGCATCTCGTGTGCAAATTTAATTAATTTTGGCACAAAGATTCCAATTCCCTGTTTTATATGCCTCATTAGGATGCACATTTTTCAATTAATATTAAATTTGCTCCCTAAGGGCGAGAAGAGAAAAGGTTACAACTATAGGGGTAGTCCATCTGCTGGGTCCCTTAAAATTGATTTAGACTTGCTTAATTTCATAACCCTTCATTTCAATTGATGTCAATGTGTCTCATGCAGTATATCCTCCTGCGCTAATTACCTTGTAGTTAGACCTCTATCCTCTAGGAGATTATCTATCTAACCCGTAATTCAGCTATCTGATTAGCAGTGGCCCAGCTACCCGGGGGACCTGAAGCTTCGAGCCGCTCGTGCAAGTGTATTTATATACCTGTCAGGCTTGAAGTCGCTTGCTTCTTGTTTTCCTGCTTTTTCCCCAATTAATTCTGGCACGCAAACCGCTGCTGCATCAGCTGCTGCAGAGCACGACGTCCCTGCAACTCCTCCGATAGTACAAGATTTGCAAAGCCATGGAATGCGCCTCATTGCTGCCTGTAAAAAAACTGCTGTCTGTATAGTCTTCTTTTATGGCTTTCTGAAACTTCTTTGTTGCCTGAAAAAAATCGAAGGACTTGGCCTAAGGAAGCACAGAAAATAGAAATTCGCTGGGGTTGTGTTGGAAAGGTCAATGCAATACTTTTATGGTTCTGGTTTTTCTTCAAAATTTCTACCGATAATGAAGGCAGGACATTCGAGAAATTGCTTCTGAAAAATTGAAAAAACTGCGTTAGAAATTCAGATGTACTTTCAAGAACAAGATTCTGTGAGTGAGAGAGAGCGGAGAGGCATATTCAGTGAGTGAGAGAGAGAGAGAGGCAGATTCAGTGACTGAGAGAGAGAGAGAGAGAGCGGAGAGGCAGATTCAGTGACTGAGAGAGAGAGAGAGAGCGGAGAGGCAGATTCAGTGAGTGAAAGAGAGAGAGAGCGGAGAGGCAGATTCAGTGACTGAGAGAGAGAGAGAGAGCGGAGAGGCAGATTCAGTGAGTGAAAGAGAGAGAGAGCGGAGAGGCAGATTCAGTGAGTGAGAGAGAGAGAGAGAGCGGAGAGGCAGATTCAGTGACTGAGAGAGAGAGAGAGCGGAGAGGCAGATTCAGTGACTGAGAGAGAGAGAGAGCGGAGAGGCAGATTCAGTGACTGAGAGAGAGAGAGAGAGCGGAGAGGCAGATTCAGTGAGTGAAAGAGAGCTGAGAGGCAGATTCAGTGAGTGAAAGAGAGCTGAGAGGCAGATTCAGTGAGTGAAAGAGAGCTGAGAGGCAGATTCAGTGAGTGAAAGAGAGCTGAGAGGCAGATTCAGTGACTGAGAGAGAGCTGAGAGGCAGATCCGGGCAATCTGAAAGGGAAATGATTTGTCTCTCTCAGATTTTCTAGTCCCAAAAAATCACCGGTTTTCACCTTTACCTGAGGAAATTTCTGGTTCGGTATAATCAAGAGAAGCGATGGACGGCGAAAACTCGGCCTGAACTGAGAAAAAATTTGAGACTTAATGGCTCAGCCAAAAATCTCACCTTTTCTAATGAGAATTCCCAGCAACAGGAAAACAACCATTAGTCTTGGTATTATATTTCTTTCGCGCGGAGAACGTGCTGATATAAAATTAGTTGAGATTAATTCCCAACCTAGTTTTACGAACGTACAGTCGGCCTAAATGTAAAGTAGCCTATCGACTACGAACTACGAGTATACCTCGTAAAAAGTACAGAAAATTACAGTAAAGTACACCTCGTAAAAGTGCACCCACGAGCTGCAGTTTTGTACAGAGGGGAAAGATTTGTTTAAATCAGTGACTAGAAACACGTTCCAAGAGTGATTTGTTTAAATTAGTAACTAGAAACACGTTCCAAGAGTGATTTGTTTAAATCAGTGACTAGAAACACGTTCCAAGAGTGATTTGTTTACATCAGTGACTAGAAACACGTTCCAAGAGTGATTTGTTTAAATCAGTGACTAGAAACACGTTCCAAGAGTGATTTGTTTAAATCAGTGACTAGAAACACGTTCCAAGAGTGATTTGTTTACATCAGTGACTAGAAACACGTTCCAAGAGTGATTTGTTTAAATTAGTAACTAGAAACACGTTCCAAGAGTGATTTGTTTACATCAGTGACTAGAAACACGTTCCAAGAGTGATTTGTTTACATCAGTGACTAGAAACACGTTCCAAGAGTGATTTGTTTAAATCAGTGACTAGAAACACGTTCCAAGAGTGATTTGTTTACATCAGTGACTAGAAACACGTTCCAAGAGTGATTTGTTTAAATCAGTGACTAGAAACACGTTCCAAGAGTGATTTGTTTAAATCAGTGACTAGAAACACGTTCCAAGAGTGATTTGTTTAAATCAGTGACTAGAAACACGTTCCAAGAGTGATTTGTTTACATCAGTGACTAGAAACACGTTCCAAGAGTGATTTGTTTAAATCAGTGACTAGAAACACGTTCCAAGAGTGATTTGTTTAAATCAGTGACTAGAAACACGTTCCAAGAGTGATTTGTTTAAATCAGTGACTAGAAACACGTTCCAAGAGTGATTTGTTTAAATCAGTGACTAGAAACACGTTCCAAGAGTGATTTGTTTAAATCAGTGACTAGAAACACGTTCCAAGTGTGATTTGTTTAAATCAGTGACTAGAAACACGTTCCAAGAGTGATTTGTTTACATCAGTGACTAGAAACACGTTCCAAGAGTGATTTGTTTAAATCAGTGACTAGAAACACGTTCCAAGAGTGATTTGTTTAAATCAGTGACTAGAAACACGTTCCAAGTGTGATTTGTTTAAATCAGTGACTAGAAACACGTTCCAAGAGTGATTTGTTTACATCAGTGACTAGAAACACGTTCCAAGAGTGATTTGTTTAAATCAGTGACTAGAAACACGTTCCAAGAGTGATTTGTTTAAATCAGTGACTAGAAACACGTTCCAAGAGTGATTTGTTTAAATAAGTGACTAGAAACACGTTCCAAGAGTGATTTGTTTAAATTAGTAACTAGAAACACGTTCCAAGAGTGATTTGTTTAAATTAGTAACTAGAAACACGTTCCAAGAGTGATTTGTTTAAATCAGTGACTAGAAATACGGTACGGGAGTGATTTGTTTGAATCAGTGACTAGAAATACGGTACGGGAGTGATTTGTTTAAATTAGTAACTAGAAACACGTTCCAAGAGTGATTTGTTTAAATCAGTGACTAGAAATACGGTACGGGAGTGATTTGTTTGAATCAGTGACTAGAAATACGGTACGGGAGTGATTTGTTTAAATTAGTAACTAGAAAACCGATCCTGGGGTGATTTTCTGAAATCAGCTAGTAACTAAAGTTATTTGTTTTAATCTGTAGTACACGTACATTGTACGACTCGTTGTGGGTTAAAAATCACATATTTTCTATTGAATTTTCACCCGCTGTCACATATAGCAAAAATCTGTCTCAAATGTGAATACGCGAATGAACCAATCAGAGAGCTTGGCTGGATTGGGACATGTCTGTTGCTAGGTCGCTTTGGTTGGTTGGTTGGTAGCATTTAATAAAGCATCTCTCATGCTTCACATCATCCTACTTGTTCGCACAGCATCAGCCTCCAGTTAAACCTTCAGTCTCGCCTTAAAAGTGTGCGTGTGTCAGTATCTCATTTGAGGAACTAAGCTGAATCCAAGAGGTAAGCAAAGAGCAAGGCTGTTTTTATAAAATATTTGTTCAGCACATCGTACTACATGTAGGCAGTAGCTGATTAGTACAGAGTATTATGGCGCTAATGTACTTCAGTTTTTTTTCACACGGATTAAATCCTACACTGCGGATCGGAGAATTCCCCTAGGGATTTTCCCAAGCCTTGAGTGGCGGCCAAATGTGTTTTGGGGCACGAAAATTAGCCCTGCATATGGGGGTTGTCCTGCGATTTATTGCCCATGAGGGCTAACCTCCAATTAGCAGAGAGTGTACATGCCTGAGGATTAGAAATTCAGGTACACCCCAGTGCACCCCGTGTGAATAAATTCCTACATGTACAATATTTCCGAATCGGTGTTCTCATCGATCTGCACTTTGGCGCCGCAGGCAATCATTTTAGCGCCGCAGGCACTCATTTTAGCGCCGCAGGCACTCATTTTAGCGCCGCAGGCACTCATTTTAGCGCCGCAGCCACTCATTTTAGCGCCACAGGCACTCATTTTAGCGCCGCAGGCACTCATTTTAGCGCCACAGGCACTCATTTTAGCGCCACAGGCACTCATTTTAGCGCCACAGGCACTCATTTTAGCGCCGCAGGCACTCATTTTAGCGCCACAGGCACTCATTTTAGCGCCACAGGCACTCATTTTAGCGCCACAGGCACTCATTTTAGCGCCGCAGGCACTCATTTTAGCGCCGCAGGCACTCATTTTAGCGCCACAGGCACTCATTTTAGCGCCACAGGCACTCATTTTAGCGCCGCAGGCACTCATTTTAGCGCCGCAGGCACTCATTCTAGCGCCGCAGCTACTCATTTTAGCGCCGCAGGCACTCATTTTGGCGCCGCAGGCACTCATTTTAGCGCCGCAGGCACTCATTTTAGCGCCACAGGCACTCATTTTAGCGCCACAGGCACTCATTTTAGCGCCGCAGGCACTCATTTTAGCGCCGCAGGCACTCATTCTAGCGCCGCAGCTACTCATTTTAGCGCCGCAGGCACTCATTTTGGCGCCGCAGGCACTCATTTTGGCGTTGCAGGCACTCATTTTGGCGCCGCAGGCACTCATTTTGGCGCCACAGACACTCATTTTGGCGCCGCAGGCACTCATTTTAGCGCCGCAGGCACTCATTTTAGCGCCGCAGGCACTCATTTTAGCGCCGCAGGCACTCATTCTAGCGCCGCAGCTACTCATTTTAGCGCCGCAGGCACTCATTTTGGCGCCGCAGGCACTCATTTTGGCGTTGCAGGCACTCATTTTGGCGCCGCAGGCACTCATTTTGGCGCCACAGACACTCATTTTGGCGCCACAGACACTCATTTTGGCGCCGCAGGCACTCATTTTAGCGCCGCAGGCACTCATTTTGGCGCCGCAGACACCAATTTTGCGCTAACGAATTTACGACGTAGAGATTTTGTTCTGGAGATCACTAAAAAACAGGTGACTGCCTAGATATTTAGTTTCTTAGAAAAAGTGCTTTTGAATAAATAACTGAAAGAAGATGCTGCAGCACTTCGACAAAAGTTTTATTATTTTTCAGGGGTATCAATGAAACTATAGTAGCCAAAAATAGGTTGACTTGCATCCCCTAGAGAACTAAGTCGGGTAAAAACCCTACCGTATATCTGCTGTAAGCCAGATCAGCTTATGTAACTAATATGCATAAATAGTTTTTTTCGTGGGATTCTGTTCTCCATCTAATTAATGTAGAGAGGAATTGATGGATATTAGCTAATACGAAATCATTTGCCGTCAGACAAGTCATTCAAAAGTTCATATGGAACTTTTTTTCTTTTTTAGAAGTAGAAGGTCACTTTCAAAATGCTAATCAAGAATTGCAGTTTGACACAGGCGACTTGACACAATGCTTATAGCGACACGGTCCCACAACCTGGGCTGAGGTGATTCTGCCCATTCCGCACACTCCTGAGCCATGCAAGCGTGTCAATACTGTACACAGGCGCGAACTCATGCACACGCTCAGGGGCGTCCCCACCGGTGGGGACAGCGGGGACGTGTGTCCCCCCCAGTAAAGGCTTTGGGGGGGGACATGCCAATTGCTTTGTCCCCCCACCCTACCTTGTTGCTTTGTCCCCCCACCTTACCTGACCCGTAATGGAAATCAAAATAATTTTGCTTCAGTGTGACAAAAAATAGCGCGTGCAGCACCAAAATGAGTGCCTGCGGCGCCAAAATGAGTGCCTGCGGCGCCAAAATGAGTGCCTGCGGCGCCAAAATGAGTGTCTGTGGCGCCAAAATGAGTGTCTGTGGCGCCAAAATGAGTGCCTGCGGCGCCAAAATGAGTGTCTACGGCGCCAAAATGAGTGTCTACGGCGCCAAAATGAGTGTCTGCAGCGCCAAAATGAGTGTCTGCAGCGCCAAAATAAGCGCTTGTGGTGCCAAAATCGGTGTTAACAGATTCCCAATCATAGGAATATTTCGGTTAAGATTCTAGGGTTTTTACCCAACCACCATAAAATCCGAGGCCACAGGCGGAAACAACTTTTTTTAAAAATGAACCTTTTAACTTTCAGATCGTCTTCCATTTGCAGTTCGCCCTATCGCCAACCATCTGTGTCCCTTAAACCCTTAATACCCATTTCTGGTCAATATTACGAGTACACTGTTAAGTGTGAAATGCATTTGGTTTCTGCGTCCGCATATGGCGCTTTCATCATAGCGACGTGAGGGCTGGTAGGGGGGGGGGGCTGATGGGTGAGGAATGCAGCAAATGGTACCTTCAACACAGCCTGCCGCCTGATAAATTTTTTTACTAAAACTAAGAGGATTTAACGCTTTAAATCTATAAACGCTACATATTATAAGGAATTATTTCAGGGTATATTTCGGGGTAACTTCTAGTGGTCCTTGAGTGTTGGTTTGGCCATAGACTAAAGCTGAATAACCGGTTAGTAGACTTAAGCGCTTTTTATGAAGAGATGCTGTTGGTTTGGCCATAGACTAAAGATGAATAACCGGTTAGTAGACTTAAGCGCTTTTTCTGAAGAGATGCCATTGGTTTGGCCATAGACTAAAGATGAAAAAACTTGCTGGTAGACTTCAGAGGCTTGAACTGACGATAGGGAGAGGGAGAGGCAGCGATCTAGTGTAGCTGCAGTGTAGGTAGCGGAGCTTCATGTGTTTATGAGTCGCCCTTAAGTGAATTGCCTCGAGTGCGGATGATTTAAGCTAACACTAGTTGGGTTTGGAATCTATTTAATAATTGAAATTAAGCATTTTTTACCATGCGGTAAATTTTAAACAAATGCACTCAGGCATGCTTGGTCCACTCGGTTGAAGATGAATAACATTCGCTCCTGAAACTGCAGCAGGAAATAAAAAAAATCATATATTTTTATCAGCATAGCAACAACACGTTCAGGGCGCTAGGTAAGGCGGCCTTAAAATCGTTATAATTGTAGTGTTTTTCGTTTAAAATCTGCTTTCTCGTGATTTCTAACTGAGACAGCGCTCACCGGATATTTGGGAGGGACTTGAATGCATGGGCCGGTCTAGAGAAGTGAAGGCTGGCGAGCTCATTTCGGTTATTACCTATATGACAGTCACTATTGAGTAGCGTTTCAAGAGTTACAGGAACCCGAGAGTCTGGATGTTTTGCCATGCCCTGCCCAAACTGAAATTTAGTGGGCTTCATTGACACCTTGAGATTCACCTCAGTTGGAGTTCTTATTGACACCTTGAGATTCACCTCAGTTGGAGTTCTTATTGACACCTTGAGATTCACCTCAGTTGGAGTTCTTATTGACACCTTGAGATTCACCTCAGTTGGAGTTCTTATTGACACCTTGAGATTCACCTCAGTTGGAGTTCTTATTGACACCTTGAGATTCACCTCAGTTGGAGTTCTTATTGACACCTTGAGATTCACCTCAGTTGGAGTTCTTATTGACACCTTGAGATTCACCTCAGTTGGAGTTCTTATTGACACCTGAGATTCACCTCAGTTGGAGTTCTTATTGACACCTTGAGATTCACCTCAGTTGGAGTTCATATTGACACCTTGAGATTCACCTCAGTTGGAGTTCATATTGACACCTTGAGATTCACCTCAGTTGGAGTTCTTATTGACACCTTGAGACTCAATTCACCTCAGTTGGAGTTCTTATTGACACCTTGAGATTCACCTCAGTTGGAGTTCTTATTGACACCTTGAGATTCACCTCAGTTGGAGTTCTTATTGACACCTTGAGATTCACCTCAGTTGGAGTTCTTATTGACACCTTGAGATTCACCTCAGTTGGAGTTCATATTGACACCTTGAGATTCACCTCAGTTGGAGTTCTTATTGACACCTTGAGATTCACCTCAGTTGGAGTTCTTATTGACACCTTGAGATTCACCTCAGTTGGAGTTCTTATTGACACCTTGAGATTCACCTCAGTTGGAGTTCATATTGACACCTTGAGATTCACCTCAGTTGGAGTTCATATTGACACCTTGAGATTCACCTCAGTTGGAGTTCTTATTGACACCTTGAGATTCACCTCAGTTGGAGTTCTTATTGACACCTTGAGACTCACCTCAGTTGGAGTTCTTATTGACACCTTGAGATTCACCTCAGTTGGAGTTCTTATTGACACCTTGAGATTCACCTCAGTTGGAGTTCATATTGACACCTTGAGATTCACCTCAGTTGGAGTTCTTATTGACACCTTGAGACTCACCTCAGTTGGAGTTCTTATTGACACCTTGAGATTCACCTCAGTTGGAGTTCTTATTGACACCTTGAGATTCACCTCAGTTGGAGTTCTTATTGACACCTTGAGATTCACCTCAGTTGGAGTTCATACTGACACCTTGAGATTCATCTCAGTTAAAGTTCACTAGCGCTTTGAGATTCACCTCAGCTTGAATTTTTGAGTCACAGACGCAAATCACGCGGAGTTTATTATGGAATATCATCGGTTCATATCCAGTTCAGTATGGGCACAATATTTAGGCCAAACTGCTGATAAAGAACTGCAGTAAACGCACTGGAATATATGTAGTGGAAAGCAGCTTTGAGCACTCAATAGGTACAATATAGATACTTAACCATGGTTTAGGCAGAACTGCTCAGCTAAATGACTCGTTTTTCAGCGAATTTTCTATTTCCATCGAACTGAAGTAGGATTTTCGCTTGTCGATTCAATCCAGTTCATCACTCCTCAAGCTGAAAAAGTCCCATCAAGTCATCTTCCTGTTATAGCAGCCCATTACTTCCTCTTAGCGCTCTACCCGCATTAGGACTTGCAGCGGTGCCTGTAATTATCTTAAGATTGGATACGAGTCACGTTCTAATGCTATATGAACATCATCCTGCAACTGCTGATATCCGATACGCGCCCGCACAGGTTACGAGGCATAATTACGCTAAAGTTGCAGCTATGGGAGCCACCATCAGCTTGGATGACCTGACGAGATGTTGCAGCAACTTGTCAGTTTCGGTGCCCTCCGTGCACCTGGGATTGGTGCGGTTCCAGGAAATTTATGGCACCGTTCATGGCTACGTAAGCGTCACCCTCTGCCTGCTGGGGGTTGTTGCCAACGTGGCGAACATCGCCGTGCTCACCAGGAAGAGCATGTCCGTTAGCTCGGTCAATCGGATTTTGATTGCCGTCGCAGCTGCTGACCTGTTCACCATGCTGACCTATTTCTTTCAGGTGAGCTGCGTCTGAATTGGAGTTCACAAGCGCCTAGTACTGCTTGACAGGAATAAAGTACCTCAATCATTTGCAGCACAAGATATAAAGTATCAGTTTATTTGAGTAGATGTCAGCACCAGAGACGTCAGTTTATTTGAGTAGATGTCAGTATCAGAGACGTCAGTTTATTTGAGTAGATGTCAGCGCCAGAGACGTCAGTTTATTTGAGTAGATGTCAGCGCCAGAGACGTCAGTTTATTTGAGTAGATGTCAGCGCCAGAGACGTCAGTTTATTTGAGTAGATGTCAGTATCAGAGACGTCAGTTTATTTGAGTAGATGTCAGCGCCAGAGACGTCAGTTTATTTGAGTAGATGTCAGTATCAGAGACGTCAGTTTATTTGAGTAGATGTCAGCGCCAGAGACGTCAGTTTATTTGAGTAGATGTCAGTATCAGAGACGTCAGTTTATTTGAGTAGATGTCAGCGCCAGAGACGTCAGTTTATTTGAGTAGATGTCAGTATCAGAGACGTCAGTTTATTTGAGTAGATGTCAGCACCAGAGACGTCAGTTTATTTGAGTAGATGTCAGCGCCAGAGACGTCAGTTTATTTGAGAAGATGTCAGCGCCAGAGACGTCAGTTTATTTGAGTAGATGTCAGCGCCAGAGACGTCAGTTTATTTGAGTAGATGTCAGCGCCAGAGACGTCAGTTTATTTGAGTAGATGTCAGTATCAGAGACGTCAGTTTATTTGAGTAGATGTCAGCACCAGAGACGTCAGTTTATTTGAGTAGATGTCAGCGCCAGAGACGTCAGTTTATTTGAGTAGATGTCAGTATCAGAGACGTCAGTTTATTTGAGTAGATGTCAGTATCAAAGACGTCAGTTTATTTGAGTAGATGTCAGCACCAGAGACGTCAGTTTATATGAGTAGATGTCAGTATCAAAGACGTCAGTTTATTTGAGTAGATGTCAGCATCAGAGACGTCAGTTTATTTGAGTAGATGTCAGCATCAGAGACGTCAGTTTATTTGAGTAGATGTCAGCATCAGAGACGTCAGTTTATTTGAGTAGATGTCAGCATCAGAGACGTCAGTTTATTTGAGTAGATGTCAGCATCAGAGACGTCAGTTTATTTGAGTAGATGTCAGCATCAGAGACGTCAGTTTATTTGAGTAGATGTCAGCATCAGAGACGTCAGTTTATTTGAGTAGATGTCAGCATCAGAGACGTCAGTTTATTTGAGTAGATTTCAGCATCAGAGACGTCAGTTTATTTGAGTAGATGTCAGCATCAGAGACGTCAGTTTATTTGAGTAGATGTCAGCATCAGAGACGTCAGTTTATTTGAGTAGATGTCAGCATCAGAGACGTCAGTTTATTTGAGTAGATGTCAGCATCAGAGACGTCAGTTTATTTGAGTAGATGTCAGCATCAGAGACGTCAGTTTATTTTAGTAGATGTCAGCACCAGAGACGTCAGTTTATTTGAGTAGATGTCAGCATCAGAGACGTCAGTTTATTTGAGTAGATGTCAGCACCAGAGACGTCAGTTTATTTGAGTAGATGTCACCACCAGAGACGTCAGTTTATTTGAGTAGATGTCAGCACCAGAGATGTCAGTTTATTTGAGTAGATGTCAGCAACAGAGACGTCAGTTTATTTGAGTAGATGTCAGCACCAGAGACGTCAGTTTATTTGAGTAGATGTCAGTATCAAAGACGTCAGTTTATTTGAGTAGATGTCAGCGCCAGAGACGTCAGTTTATTTTAGTAGATGTCAGCATCAGAGACGTCAGTTTATTTGAGTAGATGTCAGCATCAGAGACGTCAGTTTATTTGAGTAGATGTCAGCACCAGAGACGTCAGTTTATTTGAGTAGATGTCAGTATCAAAGACGTCAGTTTATTTGAGTAGATGTCAGCACCAGAGACGTCAGTTTATTTGAGTAGATGTCAGTATCAGAGACGTCAGTTTATTTGAGTAGATGTCAGCAACAGAGACGTCAGTTTATTTGAGTAGATGTCAGCACCAGAGACGTCAGTTTATTTGAGTAGATGTCAGCATCAGAGACGTCAGTTTATTTGAGTAGATGTCAGCATCAGAGACGTCAGTTTATTTTAGTAGATGTCAGCATCAGAGACGTCAGTTTATTTGAGTAGATGTCAGCGCCAGAGACGTCAGTTTATTTGAGTAGATGTCAGCATCAGAGACGTCAGTTTATTTGAGTAGATGTCAGCACCAGAGACGTCAGTTTATTTGAGTAGATGTCACCACCAGAGACGTCAGTTTATTTGAGTAGATGTCAGCACCAGAGATGTCAGTTTATTTGAGTAGATGTCAGCAACAGAGACGTCAGTTTATTTGAGTAGATGTCAGCACCAGAGACGTCAGTTTATTTGAGTAGATGTCAGCACCAGAGACGTCAGTTTATTTGAGTAGATGTCAGCACCAGAGACGTCAGTTTATTTGAGTAGATGTCAGCACCAGAGACGTCAGTTTATTTGAGTAGATGTCAGCACCAGAGACGTCAGTCACCCAGCCGCAATACCGTCAGAGGTGAGAGGCTACCCCCTCACTGGCTACACCACTGACTCTAGTATCTTAGCTCAGTAATTACACCAATGCATAACCAATAATTAAAGAACTAGCTCACCTGTAGTTACCCTTCAACGCCCCAACGCCAGGTGGCTCACTTCACCTTGAAAAATCCGACCGGTCGTCGAGGAGTCCCCGCCGAACTCGCAGAGCCGCACACGCAGCAGTACGGCTGGATTCTGTACTCTCTGTTCACCATCAGCCTGGTGCTGGTGCTGCACACAACCGCCTGCTGGCTCACCGTGGCCCTGGCCGTGTTCCGCTACCTGTACATCGCATTTCCGACCACTGGAGCGAGGCTTGCCAGCCACAGGAACGTGTCAATCTGTATCGCTGCCATCTGCATCGCGTGCTGCCTGACTAGCATACCGAATTACCTAGTCAACGCGCCTAGGGCCTGCCGATCTCCTGTCACCAACGCCACTCTGTACTTTATCGACGCGGCTCAGCGGGTTAGCGACACTCTGGTGCTGAGCAACTATTGGACAATAGCCATATTATACAAGATCCTGCCCTGCCTCATGCTCAGCGCCATGACCGTGCTGCTTATCGGTCAGCTGTCGAAGTCGGCCAGACGCCGGCGTAAGCTGCTGAACAGGAACCCAGCCGCGGTCGCCGCCGCGGCCGCCGCAGCAGCCGCCAGTCCGTCCAACAACGGCGTCCCGGCCGGTCGAAGAGAGCAGCGAGCGGACAAGCGAGAGCAACGAACCACCCGAATGTTGCTGGCCATTGTGATCGTGTTCCTCATCACCGAGCTGCCGCAGGGTGTCATGTCGTTGCTGTGCTTCGTGTCCGATTCGTTTGAAGACAACGTCTACACTCCGCTAGGCGACCTGCTGGACCTTCTGTCGCTGATTAACAACAGCGTCAATTTTGTGCTGTACACCTCAATGTCGAAGCAGTTTCGTGACACGTTCTCGGCTATTTTTCTCACCTGGCTGCCCAGAAACGCGGAACCGGCTGCTCCAGAGGCGAAGCACCGGTCTGTAGCCAAACATCCAGAGGCTATGAAAGACTACCTAGGACAAGACAATACTATGGAAGCTGAGGCCAGCCACGAAGAAGTACCACCTGCTGAGAGTCTGGAGCTGACCGCCATGCTTCATCAGTCCAATGATAATAACTGATGTTTGCTCGATAAAACGTCTTTATCAAGCTGACTTGATTGAAAATTGTGACGACATTAAAAATCATCGGCATTACCTATCTCCATGCAATGTTTTCGCTTTAGAAAGTTTGAGCTGTCGGTTAAGTTTGTTGTACAAGCATCTCATCTCACCTTGAGATTCATCTCATTAAGAGTTCATTCACCTAGATTCACCTCAGTCGGAGTTCACTAGCACTTGAGATTCACCTCAGTTGGAGTTCACTAGCACTTGAGATTCACCTCAGTTGGAGTTCACTAGCACTTGAGATTCACCTCAGTTGGAGTTCACTAGCACTTGAGATTCATCTCAGTTGGAGTTCATTCATACCTAGATTCACCTCAGTTGGAGTTCACTAGCACTTGAGATTCACCTCAGTTGGAGTTCACTAGCACTTGAGATTCATCTCAGTTGGAGTTCACTAGCACTTGAGATTCACCTCAGTTGGAGTTCACTAGCACTTGAGATTCATCTCATTAAGAGTTCATTCACCTAGATTCACCTCAGTCGGAGTTCACTAGCACTTGAGATTCACCTCAGTCGGAGTTCACTAGCACTTGAGATTCACCTCAGTCGGAGTTCACTAGCACTTGAGATTCATCTCAGTTGGAGTTCATTCATACCTAGATTCACCTCAGTTGGAGTTCACTAGCACTTGAGATTCACCTCAGTTGGAGTTCACTAGCACTTGAGATTCACCTCAGTTGGAGTTCACTAGCACTTGAGATTCACCTCAGTTGGAGTTCACTAGCACTTGAGATTCATCTCATTAAGAGTTCATTCACCTAGATTCACCTCAGTCGGAGTTCACTAGCACTTGAGATTCACCTCAGTCGGAGTTCACTAGCACTTGAGATTCACCTCAGTCGGAGTTCACTAGCACTTGAGATTCACCTCAGTCGGAGTTCACTAGCACTTGAGATTCATCTCAGTTGGAGTTCACTAGCACTTGAGATTCACCTCAGTTGGAGTTCACTAGCACTTGAGATTCACCTCATTTAGAGTCCATTAGCACCTAGATTCACCCCAGTTGGAGTTCATTGACACCTATATTTACCTCAGTACAGACACTGTCATTATAGCTTGCGTCGGAGTCTCATTTAAATGTTCTTTTCATTTTCAATTCTAATTTCACAAATTAATTAAGCTTTAGCTGGAAAAAGTTTCAAATTTTACCTGTAATCCGAGCTTATAGCTTCTCAAACGCGATGCTGTTAAATTTACAATTTTATTACCAACAAAAACAAGAAATCGCTTTGATTTGACAACTTGAATATCAAATAAAAATACATAGGAATGGATTATAACTGTATCGGCTCCCATCTGTTCCGTGTCGTAGCATCATATTTCAGCTTGTGCCCCGGTTGTTAAGCTTGTTTTGTTTGCGCCCGTCATTTGAGAATACGTCAACTGGAAATTTCGTTCCCAGCTTCCGGGGTCCCCTATAATATTATCTACCTGGCATCTGGCCCTCGGCCTCTGCATACTATTCCATAGCTAACTAGTATTTGCTGTTTGCCTTCGTTCTATGCAGCATCCCTAAGGGGAATAAAAAATCACTTATGAGAGATGCTGGTGGCTGAGGCTTTGATTACCGACGTAACTTATTGAACCCAAGCTTAGGTACCTCGCGTCGGGACATGCTAGACTCAAATTCTAATGAACAGAATACATCAGGAGCAGAAAAGCTCAATGGTAAACACGTGTGAGCTCTCGCTCCGCCAATCCTGCTTCAGTTCCGGTCGCGACCACATTATTTTGGGTACTTTTGAGCACAAAAACTGGTAAGTGGTTAGTTACATAAATAGTTACACCTACCCCAGTTGGGCCAGATATACAACCGACAGCTCAGCCGCAGCTATTGCTGCTCAGTTCAAGGACTGGGGGTCGCCACGCTCCCCCAATTACCTCAGCTAATGCTGGCACCCATTTTACAGCTGGGGTGAACTGAGGCAATGCAGAGTTAAGTGTCTTGCTCAAGGACACAAATTGTTCCGAGTTGGATCGGGAGTAGAACTCCCGACCTTCAAGTCGCTCTAACCAATAGGCTACAACCGCTCCCAGGAGTCAGGGTACAATTGCCTCAGCGCTTTAGCATTTTGTAAATCATCGACCATTTTATATTTCCACTGTTGGTCTTCATGTTCTCTTCACAAAGCTTTGGTCTCGTCAGCTCAATCTAATTTGGTAAAATCTCCAAGGATCTGTGCGTCCTCTGTCGAACATAAGATTCCTTTGATGTTCTTTCTTATATTTCATATCCTTATGTCAAGTGGACAAAATTATAACTTCTGGCCTCAAAATTTGACGCCGAACTGGCCTAATAGCTGGATGTTTCAACTAGCTCTAAAACGACTAGTTCAATAAACGACTTAACCTCAATTAGAGGCAATCTGCTTCCATGTTGACAGCACTGCGCTAAAATTAAGCTTTCTGCCAAGGCGACATAAAATAAAATTAAAGATGATGTACTGAATTTCAATTTCAATATTTGAATTTATCTTAAGCTTTATATAAAACATGTTGGAACAGATCCCTGACAACATGCTTGAACAGATCCCTGACAACATGCTTGAACAGATCCCTGACAACATGCTTGAACAGATCCCTGACAACATGCTTGAACAGATCCCTGACGACATGTTTGAACAGATCCCTGACTACATGCTTGAACAGATCCCTGACTACATGCTTGAACAGATCCCTGACAACATGTTGCAACAGATCCCTGACTACATGCTTGAACAGATCCCTGACTACATGTTTGAACAGATCCCTGACTACATGCTTGAACAGATCCCTGACGACATGTTGGAACAGATCCCTGACTACATGCTTGAACAGATCCCTGACTACATGCTTGAACAGATCCCTGACTACATGTTTGAACAGATCCCTGACTACATGCTTGAACAGATCCCTGACGACATGTTGGAACAGATCCCTGACAAGATGTTGGAACACATCCCTGACAACATGCTTTAACAGATCCCTGACAACATGCTTGAACAGATCCCTGACGACATGTTTGAACAGATCCCTGACTACATGCTTGAACAGATCCCTGACAACATATTGGAACAGATCCCTGACTACATGCTTGAACAGATCCCTGACAACATATTGGAACAGATCCCTGACAACATGTTGCAACAGATCCCTGACAATATGTTGCAACAGATCCCTGACAACATGTTGCAACAGATCCCTGACAATATGTTGCAACAGATCCCTGACAACATGCTTGAACAGATCCCTGAAGACATGCTTGAACAGATCCCTAACAACATGCTTGAACAGATCCCTGACAACATGCTTGAATAGATCCCTAACAACATGCTTGAACAGATCCCTAACAACATGCTTGAACAGATCCCTGACTACATCTTCATCTTAACGTGTTGAGACAGAAACCCAGGTAACCTTAAAAATGTTTTTTACCTGTCAAAACACCTGTCACTTATTGTGGCTCTAATGGCCAATGGCGATATTTAACAGAGTCAGCATCAATGTTTACGACTGAGTTTGCACTAAAAAACCGCCTTTAAATATTTCAACAATCTTTTGACTAACAGGTTTGCCTTCGATGATTAATTACCAGCATAAACAGCTAGCTTGATGGATAGTGGACTGACTGTTTTTCCCAGAAACAAAGCGCTGCTTCTTGTCAATAAGAGAGTTTAAACCTCAATGCTTTTTGTCTTTCTTAGAATTGACACCCAGAATAAAATTTTGATTGTCTGCGTCAATAAACTAACTGAAAACTTAAAGAAAGGGTGATGACTGAGAGATGGTGATGACTGAGAGGGTATGACTGGCAGAGGGTGATGACCGAGAGATGGTGATGACTGAGAGAGGGTGATGACTGAGAGAGGGTGATGACTGGGAGATGGTGATGACTGAGATAGGGTATGACTGGCAGAGGGTGATGACTGGGAGAGGGTGATGACTGGGAGAGGGTGATGACTGAGAGAGGGTGATGACTGGGAGAGGGTGATGACTGGGAGAGGGTGATGACTGGCAGAGGGTGATGACTGGAAGATGGTGATGACTGGGAGAGGGTGATGACTGGAAGATGGTGATGACTGGGAGATGGTGATGACTGGGAGATGGTGATGACTGGGAGAGGGTGATGACTGGGAGATGGTGATGACTGGGAGAGGGTGATGACTGGGAGATGGTGATGACTGGGAGATGGTGATGACTGGGAGAGGGAGATGACTGGGAGATGGTGATGACTGGGAGATGGTGATGACTGGGAGAGGGTGATGACTGGGAGATGGTGATGACTGGGAGATGGTGATGACTGGGAGAGGGAGATGACTGGGAGATGGTGATGACTAAAAGTGGGTGATGACTGAGAGGGTGATGACTGAGATAGGGTATGACTAGGAGGAGAGAAAGAGGGTGAAGACTCGAGTAGAGAGGGTAAAGGAGAAGAGTAAGACAGGAAGTGAACAAGTCAGGGTCAGAAAATGCAACCCAGATGGTTAGGCAGGATAGCGGCCGCTCGCGCCCATGCTCAGGCCGAAGCCAACCTTAGTTCCACCCTCAGATCTAATCAGATTAGCTTATATTGAGCACACGTGCGGAGTAGCAACTCTATAAAACATGGTTTTACAATCCTGACGCTCCCATACGAGTTACCCAGCCGCCTCCTCCCTCAACCCAGTGCCCAGCTGATAAGAAGGATGACCGATCCTTGGGCAATAATCTCATTGCATCGATCATTTTCTATGCTAGTTGGGAATTCGGTGTTGATTTCGGACAGTTAATTCCCAGCTCATACACCGTATCATTCAACAGTGCTCACAGTCGGAATTTTTTCAAAGAAGACTTGAGTTATGGCTGAGTTAAGGAGAGAGAGAGAGTAGCTACAAGCCCTCGTTTTGAGTTGCCTCGAACAGTTCCGATAACGAGAGACTTTTCTTGAAAAAAATGATTGATCTACGAGAAAAAAATCAAAAAGCAGTGCAATAGGAACTGCAGCCAATCCAGATATTGGCAGAGAGTCACGAAGATGCGATTTGTTTTTTTCACTTCCAGCCTCAGCTTCGTATCCGGGGGTTAGATTGGGGGGAGGGAGTTGCTCATCATCAGATCCCCAAAACCGGAAAACAAGTTTATGAAACCCCATCATCTGCTCCGCATCTCACTCTCCATCTCCCCATCTCACTATCTATCTCTTCATATCACTATCTATCTACTCATCTCACTTTACATCTACCCATCTCACTCCCCGTCTCTTCATCTCACTCTCCATCTCCTCATCTCACTCTCCATCTCCTCATCTCACTCTCCATCTCCTCATCTCACTCTCCATCTCCCCATCTCACTCTCCATCTCCTCATCTCTTTCTTCCTTTCCCAATCTCACCCTCCATCTCGCCTCCTGATCTCCCCCTTCATCTATCCATCTCACTCTCCATCTCCTGATCTCCCCCTCCATCTCCGCATCTCACCGTCCATCTCCACATCTCACTCTCTATCTCCCCATCTCACTCTCCATCTCCACATCTCACTCTCCATCTCCTCATCTCACTCTCCATCTCCTCATCTCACTCTCCATCTCCCCATCTCACTCTCCATCTCCCCATCTCACTCTCCATCTCCCCATCTCACTCTCCATCTCCCCATCTCACTCTCCATCTCCCCATCTCACTCTCCATCTCCCCATCTCACTCTCCATCTCCCCATCTCACTCTCCATCTCCCCATATCACTCTCAATCTCCCCATCTCACTCTTCATCTCCTCATCTCACCCTCCATCTCCTGATCTCCCCCTTCATCTCCCCATCTCACTCTCCATCTCCTGATCTCCCCCTCCATCTCCGCATCTCACTCTCCATCTCCACATCGCACTCTCCTTCTCCCCATCTCCCTGTCCATCTCCCCATTGCACTCTCCAACTCCTCATCTCACTCTCCATCTCCACAGCTCTCCCACCATCTTTTTATCTCCTTTGCATAGCTCTTTACCTCCCTAACTCCCTTATTCCCACTCCAATCTATTCTATCTCAACACTCGAGCTTAGAAATCAATTTCTAAATTAGTTTTTGCTTTTTCCCAGTATTTTAAGAAGCACTTTATAAGGCTTAAGTCGCTTCTCAAAGAAACGTGCCAGGTTCTTTAGTAGAATTTGAGAATTCCCTATATAGAAATTAGCCTCAGAGTTAAAAAATGCGCCTTTTTAGCTAAACTTCTATCCAAAGATTTTTTTCCCGGTCAAGCTGCATTTTTGTTTTTGTTTCAGGAAAGAAGGCGAGTTGCGGCTTGGATTAGCCAGTTATAATCCGCAGTTTCTTAGGAAAAGCGAAAAAAAACTGCAACTGCAACTGCCAGCAAAACAGCGATTTTCTTTTTCCCCAAGCGCTAATACCCTTAATTCTTTCTTTCACAAGAGAGGGTTTTGCTGAGTTTATTAATATTTTCGTGTGTTGTGTGTGTGTGTGGGGGGGGGCGCTTTTGCTTTGTCCACACTGGAAAATGATGTACGAGTGTGGAACAGGAAAGCAGGGGTCCCAGCCGTGTAGTGTTGCGCGAGCTAAGAATGCGTTTTTGCCGAGCGGACAAGACTGTCACCGGAGCATTGCATTGGTCACATTGGTTTCTGTGCCATTCTTTATGAAATATGGGGAGAAAATGCACTGTATAACAGACAAGAATGACAAGGTTTAGTAGATACTGATAGACTTCAGTCTAATATATTGTATAATAAAAATACTAGCTACTGCACCAACAGAGATGGGACGGATATTGATACAGTAAAACAGACATTATTACAGTATAACAGACGATTTTACAGTAAGTGTTATAGTTACCAATAGAACTATTTTAGATGAGAATCATGACATATTTCGCGTACCTTAAGTATACCGATGCTACTGTTAGTAGGACACCAGCGCATAATTTTGTTGCTCGGAAAATTTGGGAATTAATTAATGAGGATTGTAAACTGATGATGAGGGGTCGTGCGTCACTCTGGGGGTTGCAAAATGAGTTTTTTTCATTATCAGTTGGCTTGATTGTCGAAGACGCAAGACTTGCTGATCAACAGGTGGAAATTTACAATCTCTAAAGGTCAAAATTAATTTTCTTAAAGTTACTAACACATTTGCTATGGCTATTGGTGTACAGAGAGGTTATGGTGTACAGAGGGCTAGGTGTACAGAAGGCTAGGTGTACAGAGGGCTAGGTGTACAGAAGGCTAGGTGTACAGAGGGCTAGGTGTACAGAAGGCTAGGTGTACAGAGGGCTAGGTGTACAGAAGGCTAGGTGTACAGAGGGCTAGGTGTACAGAAGGCTAGGTGTACAGAGGGCTAGGTGTACAGAAGGCTAGGTGTACAGAGGGCTAGGTGTACAGAAGGCTAGGTGTACAAAGGGCTAGATGTACCGAGGGCTAGGGTAAAGTTTTAGTCTATTTGGACCACTAGATAATGTTAGGGTCACCGCAATTATGGTGTGATCGCAATTAATCTATAGAGTATACTTAAAGGCTGGTATTTGTTTCGGAAAAATGACGCGAGAAAAAATTCAGTTGTTTTCACGCGCGAGGTTGATAATCAGAAAGTGTTACTTTCACAAGTTGGATGGCATGTGAATGCTAATTGATACTTAGTAACAAAGTATTGTTTTACGACGGTAAATTGACATTATTTTTGTTTTAATCTTGCTCCTTATTCTAAGCAAACGCGGCCAGACCGGTGGATCGCTCAATGTAGTCGAGCTCTCGTTTAATCTGGCAGGCGGTGCAGGCCGAGCAGCACATCGCGCAGCAGCAGTCGTCAATGGCGCTACCTCTGATGCTGTACTTGTTGTTGTTGTTGTTGTTGTTAAACGGGGTTGGGAAGCCGGGGGCTACCCGCGGATCAGCCCTGGGAGGGGCTCTGCCGCTGAGGGGCACTACCAGGGGCATAAAGCCCGAGATACCCCGAGATTGGACCCCGACGTCTGGGCGAGGGGAATCTGCCAACCAAAACCCATGGACTAAGACACCGCCAATCCAAAACTGGAATCAGGGACGGTGCTAAGACCGAGTCCACCCAAGTCACCACCCAGCAGACAAATCCCGGGAGTGCGCGAAAAAATGAATTGGAAAAATCTTGAAATACTACTAAAACGGTCCGAAAGCGGGGAGACCCCGAAGTCTCGGAAATGGCTTAATTTTGGAGTGAGTCTGGAAGGCTTGTTCCCGAGGGCGAGACTCGGGAATCAGGCCACCAGAAAACCTATAGGGCTGCAAGCCACAAGGGTGTCACCTATCCAGCTCTATATTGGAGGCCAGGCCAAGGGGTCGGGAAGGGGCACAAGGAGCAAGAGGACCCGGACTCCCACATTGGAGCCCCACATGTAGCAAAGTGAATATCATTTTATCAAATGTCTATGGTCCGCTTTCATCTCGGAAAGTCAACTAGAAAGGATTTAAAGCGAAACATGAGAGAAGCTGCGTTTTTTAGTTTTGTGACCGGGTGAACTTGCGGGTTTCGCAAAAAAGTACATCCCCGAAAAGCAAAAGAGAGTAGCCCGCTGTGGCGTCTATGGCGTTTTATGACCCTGAAAGTTTGCAAGCAGGTATTTAAGGCACAAATATAGGTCAGCAAGCATGCAAGCTGAGACAAGCTCCGTCGCATATCTGTCATTAATTCCCTGGCTGGAATGGAAAACCAGAAGGGATGATGTGTTCTTTACTACCAAGACTCTCAGTAATCAAGGAACAATCACTTCTAGCTTCTTTGCTTGGCAACCCAGTTATCAAAGGAAGGTACTTCTTACCTTGACTCCGGTTTGAGAGATCTCCTTGTAGTTCTCGGACTTCTATGTTAGACTC
Source organism: Macrostomum lignano (assembly GCA_002269645.1). Classification (NCBI taxonomy): domain Eukaryota; kingdom Metazoa; phylum Platyhelminthes; family Macrostomidae; genus Macrostomum; species Macrostomum lignano. Next base: position 643,219 of record NIVC01000032.1, on the reverse strand, counting down.
GTTAGACGTCTATGTTTCGTAAACCAGGTCCACGTTCCTTTACTTCCACTGAAGTCGTTTCCGGCCGGTATCTGTCGTTTGGACCAATCAGAAGCTTCGTATTAACAATGGGGATGCCTGCGCCTTAATGCGGTTTCAAATAAGCCTTCTCCTTCTAGCGGTGTCTTAATGCACTCTAGGTATAGCGATCCGGTATTCACTGATAGTCCTCTAAGATCTATCAAGGTAGTCCTTCTGGAGACTACAACCAATGGAGTCTTAATGGACTCAAGAGTCTCAACAGACTCTAACACTATAACAATAGTGAGTCGACTCAAACAACGGGCGCAAATGAGCAAGGCTTACCGCAACAACTCGACCGAGTCTCGATTGACTTGGTGATTAGGAAGTCCTCCTAAGGCTTCCACTTCGGAGCTTCTTCTTCCTTCTGGAAGGCAAAACCTGAAGCTCCGGTCCGCTCTGGACCACTTTTATCTGCATGGGCAATCGGACCCCGCATGAGGTCGTTGAGTTCATGCTCTTAAATGTCAAAGGGTCACGGATTGGTTGCTGTCAAACATTGCAGGTCAGAAAGTTACTCCATTGGCTTAGTGTAAAAGCGCATGATTGGTTACCGCATTTGAGTTATTTTTGGTTACATTTGATTGGTTCACCTGGGTTTGAGCTGACAAGTGCAGGTTACACGTGATCGGGTGATTTCTAAAATTAGCATGCTCGCGATTTCTCTCTTCCTATTGGTTGATTCAAATACATATATGGTTCAGCGCATATCTTTATACTCGTACATGCTATTTGTCTTACTACTATGTGTTGTGCTTTTGGCTTTTAGCCTTTAGCAATTGTCAGTCTAGCGGTCTGCTGACCTCTGACGCGTCTATTATTTATTTCATAACTCAATAGCATGGTTCAATTCATCAACGCAGTCGCGTAACAAAAATGTCTATGGCAAAGCCATCAACCCACAACACCCTCCCTCTTCTATAGGTAGGTGTACAATTATCACTCAGGTGCGATAAAAAATTCTAGTTTTCTTGGCCAAGCGTTCGCTTCGCCTGGGTGACGGCTTGGATTGAACTCCAACCTCAGTCTGTTGCTGTTGTGCTCTCTCAGCTTGTTCTGTTCCCGGTAGTATCTCAGTGTCTGTCGATGACGGACGCGTCTGTTGGCCGTCGTCACTTGGACTGCTGCCACCGGGCTTGGAATCCCCCATTTCCGTACTTCCGTGAGCCTCAGGTACCTCACCGATTCGTAGTTGATCGAGGTGGGTCTTTAGATTTCGTCCAGTCTCTGTGGTGACGACTGATGTGTTGCTGCCAAGCATTTTGGCGAATCTCACAGTTCGTGGCTCATGAGAACTCGATGCACGGTAGATGAGTGATTCTCCTGGGATCCACTTGGACTGAGTGCTGCTCTCCGAGATGGGGAGTCTTATTTGTCTGCCGTTCAACAACTCGGACGGTGATGCTTGCTGCTTGCCTTTGGCAGCTCTGTAGAACAGTAGAAATCTGTCAATACTTCTTTGGGATAAACCATTGGTCTTGATTGTCTCTTTGACGGTTCGCACCATTCGCTCTGCAATGCCGTTGCTCTGTGGATGGTAGGCGGGCGTTGTGATGTGCGAACAGCCAATCTGGGTGAGCCAGCCGGTCACCGCTTCGCTCACAAAACTAGGGCCGTTGTCTGACACGAGACACTTGGGCACCCCCTGTTGTGAGAACAATCTTCTAAGTCTGGAAATGACTGTGTCGGCCTTCATGTCGCTCGTGATGAAGACTTCCGGGTAGATCGAGTGCGCATCCACAATGATGAGTAGGTACTTGCCCTCTATCGGACCGGCAAAATCAATGTGCACTCGCTCCCAGGGGTTGTCAGGTTCTGGCCACGAGTGCCGAAAGTTCTTATTTCTGGACTTGTACGCGTTGCACACGTTGCATCGTCCAATGTAGTCAGCGATGTCACGGTCCATCTGTGGCCACCAGAACTGTTCCCTCAAAATTGACTTTGACTTTTCCACCCCAAGGTGCGTTGAGTGTACAGCTGCCAGGGCAGTTTCTCTCAGGACACGAGGCAATACAATTCTGTTCATTCTGTAAATAATTCCATCATTGACAGTTAGCTCATCTTGAACCTTCGAGTAGCTGAGTAGGTGTGGGTCGTCAAATAGATTATTGTTAATTATGCTGCGCCCAGGCATCTGAACTCCGGGTCCTCTCTGGTTGCGTGTGCAATGCGATCCAGCTGAATTACTCCCGGGTTGTCAGCTTCGAGGAGTCCGATCGATGCTGTCTGTGCATTCGGCTTAGCGGGCACCAGTCGAGATAGCGCATCCGACAGCATTAGCTTTGATGGTCGATACTGTATGACATAGTCATAAGCAGCTAGCATGATTGCCCATCGTTGTAGTCGAGCTGAAACTCTGGTGGGCAGCTGTTTGTCTGGCGCGAATATGTATGTGAGGGGCCGGTGATCAGTTATCAGTGTGAACCTCCGGCCATACAAGAACCGATGGCATCTTTGAATGCACCAAACCAGTGCCAGGCCTTCACGCTCTATTTGCGAATATTTTGTTTCGGCGTCAGACAGAGTCTTGCTCATGTACAGCACGACTTGACCGCTTTGTGTCAACACTCCGCCCAGAGCTCGCTGAGAACTGTCGCATTCCAGTTCAATGGGCTTCTCAGGATCAAATATTTGAAGACTCGATTGATCAGAGAGAGTGACCTTGATTTCGTCAAATGCTATTTGACACTCCTTTGTCCACACGAAGTCCTCATTTTTCTTTCTTAGTCGATTGAGAGGCTTGGTCAGTGCAGCTAGGTTTCTGATGAACTTGCCGCTAAAATTTACGAGACCCAGGAAAGATTCAAGCTCGCCAACGTTCTGCGGTGGTGTCATGTCCTGGATTGCCTTCACTTTGGCTGGGTCCGGCTTGAGCTGATCTCCTTCCAATAAGTAGCCTAGAAACTTGATCGAAGTCTTGCGGAATTCACTTTTCGCCGTGTTGATCTTCAATCCTTGCTGGTTTAGTCGATGCAATACTTCCGTCTCACGAACTGCCAATTGTTCTACGCCTTTGCCGCATATCAATATGTCGTCTACGTAGGCAATGACGCCAGGAATTCCTTGTAGGACTTGGCTAATGTACCGCTGGAAGATCGCAGGTGCTGTTTTCACTCCGAACGGAAGCTTGTTGAAAGCGAACATCCCAAATGGTGTTGACATTACTGTCAGCTCTTTGGAAGCTTCATCTAGTGGGATCTGGTGATAAGCTTTCTCTAGGTCCAGACGAGTGTATATCCGGCTGCCAGCAGCAGTTGCAATCACTTCGTCAGGTGCAGGCATCGGATATGAATCGTTGATAAGATGAGAATTGATTAATTGTCACCTTGTAGTCGACGCAAAGTCTGAGCTTTCCAGAAGGTTTCTTGACCACGACAATTGGTGAGGCCCGTTCACTGAACTTGACGGGCTTGATGGTGTCTTCTTCAAGCAACCGATCGATTTCATCCTTGACTCCCTGTCTGAGTGCGAAGGGTAGCGGCCTGGGTTTGCAATGAATTGGAGTGGTTCCTTCCTTGATCTTAAGAGTTACTGGTGGAAATTCGCATGACTGGGTTGCCGATGTGCAGCTGTTGTCTACAGCGTTTAGCGTGAAATTGAGCTTGTCTCGGCCAACCAGAACAAAGTTCCTCTGCGATTCCACAATGAAGAATGTGATTGGAATGAACTCGTCATTGTACTCCAACTCAGTGTCGTGTGTTCCAAAGACCTTCATCTGCGTATCAGCGTATGTTGTCAGAACAGTGTCTGTAGGTGTCAGCTTTGGACAACCCAATCGTTTCCAGATCGTTTTTGACATTACCGAAACTCCTGCCCCAGTATCGATTTGTGCGTTCACGCTAAGCATCGACCCGCTCGTGTGTCTGAGCCTAACAGGCACGGTGTAGCTATCAACGGGATGTCGAATGTGAAAACAATCCTCCTGTTCAGCTTCGCTTGCATCTACAAAGCTTGTGGTCCTTGGGCACACTGCAGCTCGCCTAAATTGACCAGATGCTGACGGGCTTTTGAACGATTTTCGGCCTTTGCCAAAACCAGTTGATTTCGTTTTGCAAACTGTTGCGAAGTGGTTTTGCATGCCACATTTGTTGCACGTTTTTCCTTTCGCAGGACACCCTCCATTGGAGCCATGCATTGTGCCACATCTGCCACACTTGGAGCTCGTAGAGTGGGAGCCTCTGGTCACCGATGCTAAAATTTTCATTACTTCAGAAGACTGCGGCTGACTGGTGCAACCCTTTAGTATTTGCGTTTGTGATAGGTTCTGGTGCGCCTCAGCGATGTTGATAGCTGTCTCAAACGTGAGAGTGCTGAAGTCCTGTTCCAATAACTTGCTGATGGCCACCTTGTCATTCAAACCGAATACGAGCTGATCTCTCAGTCTCTCATCTCTGGATAGGCCAAACTGACACTTGTCTGCCTGCATGCAGAGTTGCTGTGCATACTCACGAATGCTCATTGATGCCGTGCGAGTGATATGCTGGAAATTGAATCTCTCAGCCATGACGAACGTCTTTGGTTCCAGGATGCTGGCCAGTAGTTTGGTCAGTTCATCGAAGCTCTTTTCTCCCGGCTTCTTGGAGCGGCTCGATCTGCCAATGCGTCGTACAGCTTGGTGCTGAGCTTCATCAGCAGCAGCTTGTTTTTCGTGTCGTCCTGCCAGCCGTTGAGTTCGCTGCACAGTGTGAATCGGTCCAACCACCTCTGGAAGTTCGAACTTTCATCGAGTTTTTCGATGTCAACTTGCTGTCCTCTCGATACTTGTGCGCTTGGGTTCTGCGCTGTCGCTGTTGCCGACTTTGTCGCTTGGACTGATTTCGACGAGATCGCAAGCGGTGGTGCTTTGTCGCTCGAAACCGTTTTACCAACTCCTTTAGTTGGCGATGCTGGCGTACTTCCAGGCATTTTCGTAGCCTATGCTTGCCGACGCCACTGTTGTGCTTTTGGCTTTTAGCCTTTAGCAATTGTCAGTCTAGCGGTCTGCTGACCTCTGACGCGTCTATTATTTATTTCATAACTCAATAGCATGGTTCAAGTCATCAACGCAGTCGCGTAACAAAAATGTCTATGGCAAAGCCATCAACCCACAACAGTATGTAAGTAGCACGTTAACAATTTCATCACTTTTTTGAGGGAGGTAGAACACTCTACAGGGATAGCTACATGTACATCTAGCAGTGGAGTATAGAACGTTAAATGACTCACTGAAGCATTCAAAGTCTAGCAATTTTACGTTCCGTTTCTTTACGCCAAGCTGTAGCAAGAGGAGCAGAACTACCTGCAACAAATCGATATTTGTATTGATCAATTGAGAATGTAAATAATCTTACTATGGAACGTTCGTCGTAATGTAATTATGAGTGCTGACTGTACTCCGCACCAAAGCCTCCACAACTGCACTGTAGTAACTAACTATACTCAATCTTGAAATCTACCATTATGGGTCGGAGACTTTTAGAAGTAGTAATCTAGTGATGAGGGGCGCCGTGAAGCTGGGTTCTGCAAAGTGAGGTTTCCGACGATCAGCAGTTTGTTTGATTGTCGAAGACGCGAGACTTGCTGATCAGCAGGTGGAAATTTTACCAGTTCCAAAGTTCAAAAATATTTTTCATACAATTTATATGACTTTTCGAGTTGACGAGTCTCCAGATTCAATCAGCAATTAGCGCGATTTGACCAAACCTATAGAGACAAAGAAGGTCTGAGGCTCGCTGCATTGACCATTGATTGATTCATTGATTGATGTATCGGAATATTAACTTGATTTATCCACTGATCAGCTGTTTGATTGACTGATTGATTGACTGATTGATTGATTGATTGATTGATTGATTGATTGATTGATTGACTGATTGATTGATTGATTTATTGATTGACTGATTGATTGATTGATTTATTTATTGATTTATTGACTGATTGATTGATTGATTGATTGACTGATTGATTGATTGATTGATTGATGATTGATTGACTGATTGATTGACTGATTGATTGACTGATTGATTGACTGATTGATTGATTGATTGATTGACTGATTGACTGATTGATTGATTGATTGACTGATTGACTGATTGATTTACTGATTGATTGATTGATTGATTGACTGATTGACTGATTGATTGATTGACTGATTGACTGATTGATTTACTGATTGATTGATTGATTGATTGACTGATTGACTGATTGATTGATTGATTGACTGATTGACTGATTGATTTACTGATTGATTGATTGATTTACTGATTGATTGATTGATTGATTGACTGATTGATTGATTGACTGATTGATTGATTGATTGATTGACTGATTGATTGATTGACTGATTGATTGATTGATTCATTGATTGATGTATCGGAATATCAACTTGATTTATTCACTGATCAGCTGTTTGATTGATTGATTGATTGATTGATTGATTGATTGATTGATTGATTGATTGATTGATTGATTGATTGATTGATTGATTGATTGATTAATTTAGTAATTGATTGATGAATGATTGCTCGATAAATTTTATTGGTCGAGTGACTATTTAACAAAATAATTGGTGTGTTAATTTGTTTTATTAGCATAATTATGATCGTTGAGGATTGACTGGTTGATTCATCGGTTGATTCATTCTGCACCCTATAGGTTAAACAAAAACAATGTCGATCTCTATAGCTCTGTATTTTTTTCTTTTTAACAACAGATTTTACAATTTGACTGAAGCCTACTTCACGTCAGCTTTCATCAGCAGCAGTTCAGACTTTCATCAGAGCGGCAAAGTTCGGCTCCACACCGAGGCCCGGCCCCCCCGGCGCCACCATGCCGCCCCTGTCATTGGTTAGCGGCTTGGCCAGGTGTCCTGTTCTCACCGGATGGTAGGTATTGAAGTCAGCGCTCATCAGCCTGTGCTTCTCTGGCGTGCTGTGCGCCAGATGCGCAATGGCGGCCGTGGCGAAGTCGCTGCCCCAGCAGTCCTCCAGCACCATGGCTAGGCCCAGGTGAACAGCCAGGTCTCTCATCTGCCTGGCTTTTGTGAGGCCGCCAACTTTGCTAATTTTGATATTGATGCAGTCTGCCGCTCCGCGCATTGACAGCAAGCTATCCAGTGAGTCGATGCTCTCGTCTAAGATAAACGGCAGGCCGCAGGCGCTCGCCTCGCGCACCTGTCGGCACTGATCCATAGTGGCGCAGGGCTGTTCGATGTACACATCCAGGTCGGAGACAGACTGGCACACTCGAACCGCTTGGTGCGGGAGCCATCCTAGGTAAGATTTTTATTAGAAAAGTTTATTTAATTTCACTTGAAGACTTTAATGCATGCAGAACAGTCCTAAATACGGTAGTGACACGATCCCCCGGGGTTTTATCGCCTGCACCACACCCCAACTAGCGGCCCTTCCTCAGGGGTTTATCGACTGCACCAACACCCCAACTAGCGGCCCTTCCTCAGGGTTTTATCGCCTGCACCAACACCCCAACTAGCGGCCCTTCCGCAGGGTTTTATTGCCTGCACCACACCCCAACTAGCGGCCCTTCCTCAGGGGTTTATCGCCTGCACCAACACCCCAACTAGCGGCCCTTCCTCAGGGTTTTATTGCCTGAATTGACCATCGCAATTAGTGACCCTTACGCAGGTTTTATGGCCTGCACCAAAACCCCAACTAGCCGGCCCTTCCGCAGGGTTTTATTGCCTGCACCAACACCCCAACTGGCGGCCCTTCCTCAGGGTTTTATCGTTTGCACCAACACCCCAACTAGCCGGCCCTTCCGCAGGGTTTTATTGCCTGCACCAACACCCCAACTAGCGGCCCTTCCGCAGGGTTTTATCGCCTGCACCAACACCCCAACTAGCGGCCCTTCCTCAGGGTTTTATCGCCTGCACTAACACCCCTGCACTAACACGCTAACACCCCAACACGCCCTTCCTCAGGGGTTTATCGCCTGCACCAACACCCCAACTAGCGGCCCTTCCGCAGGGTTTTATCGCCTGTACCAACACCACAACTAGTGTCCCTTCCTCAGGGGTTTATCGCCTGCACCAACACCACAACTGGCGGCCCTTCCTCAGGGTTTTATCGTTTGCACCAACACCCCAACTAGCCGGCCCTTCCGCAGGGTTTTATTGCCTGCACCAACACCCCAACTAGCGGCCCTTCCTCAGGGTTTTATCGTTTGTACCAACACCCCAACTAGCCGGCCCTTCCCCAGGGTTTTATTGCCTGCACCAACACCCCAACTAGCGGCCCTTCCGCAGGGTTTTATCGCCTGCACCAACACCCCAACTAGCGGCCCTTCTCCAGGGTTTTATTGCCTGTACCAACACCACAACTAGTGTCCCTTCCTCAGGGGTTTATCGCCTGCACCAACACCCCAACTAGTGGCCCTTCCTCAGGGGTTTATCGCCTGCACCAAAACCCCAACTAGTGGCCCTTCCTCAGGGGTTTATCGCCTGCACCAACACCCCAACTAGCCGGCCCTTCCTCAGGGGTTTATCGCCTGCACCAACACCACAACTAGTGTCCCTTCCTCAGGGGTTTATCGCCTGCACCAACACCCCAACTAGTGGCCCTTCCTCAGGGGTTTATCGCCTGCACCAAAACCCCAACTAGTGGCCCTTCCTCAGGGGTTTATCGCCTGCACCAACACCCCAACTAGCCGGCCCTTCCTCAGGGGTTTATCGCCTGCACCAAAACCCCAACTAGTGGCCCTTCCTCAGGGGTTTATCGCCTGCACCAACACCCCAACTAGCCGGCCCTTCCGCAGGGTTTCATCGCCTGCACCAACACCCCAACTAGCGGCCCTTCCTCAGGGTTTTATCGCCTGCACTAACACCCCTGCACTAACACCCTAACACCCCAACACGCCCTTCCTCAGGGGTTTATTGCCTGCACCAACACCCCAACTAGTGGCCCTTCCTCAGGGGTTTATTGCCTGCACCAACACCCTAACTAGTGGCCCTTCCTCAGGTGTTTATCGCCTGCATCAACACTCTGAATTGCAATCGAACTCTTGTACCCGTGTTGGCATCCGCCACCAGTAGTTCGCCATCCGTAAGTGCCGATCGAACCGCTCGAATCCGAGCAGCGTCCAGCATCTCATCACTGCCGCCAACCTTCAGTTGGAAGCGCCGGTAGCCTCTGGTGGCGCGATAGTGCCGCACTCTCTCCACCATCTCCTCCGGGCTGCCCTGACTGATTGGCCGATACAGCGGCACGTAGTCTCCGAATCGACCGCCGAGCAGGGTGCACACTGGCAGTCCGGTGAACTTTCCCAAGATGTCCCAAAGCGCCATGTCGACCGGCGATTTTACGTAGGGATGGCCCTGTGATTTGAAATGTACTTTACATAACTATAGGCGGCTGCTCTGAATCAAAGTTGATTAGGCCAACAGACAGGCGACAGAAATGTTCATAGACAGTGGATTATGATGTCCATAGGCGGCAAGGGATTGGAATGTCCATAGACAGAGGATTGGAATGTCCATAGACAGAGGATTGGAATGTCCATAGACAGGGGATTGGAATGTCCATAGACAGGGGATTGGAATGTCCATAGACAGGGGATTGGAATGTCCATAGACAGGGGATTGGAATGTCCATCGACAGGGGATTGGAATGTACATAAGACAGTGGATTGGAATGTACATAAGACAGTAGATTGGAATGTACATAAGACAGTGGATTGGAATGTACATAAGACAGTGGATTGGAATGTACATAAGACAGTGGATTGGAATGTACATAAGACAGTGGATTGGAATGTACATAAGACAGTGGATTGGAATGTACATAAGACAGTGGATTGGAATGTACATAAGACAGGGGATTGGAATCTTCACTAGGATAGGAAAAAGGTTAGAGTGCAGGTCATCACCTTCAAGTTGTAGTCCATCTGCCTGTTGACCACTTCAATGTCCAAGGGGTCCATGCCAATCAAAGTCGGTCGCAGTTCCGATAATCCGGTCCTCAGCCCGTTAGCATAGCTCGGCAGGTAGTTCGGTCCCAACGGGCAGCACTCGCCGTAGCCTCGAATACCGGAATCGGTGACCAATTCGACCACAGTGGCATCGAGTACTCGAACGGATTTTCCATCGGACCAGTTGTAGCTTTCGTCTAGCAGGGGCAGATCAGCCCGGTAGATATTGACATTGCTGATTCTCATTTTTAATGCAGCCAGACACTTTTAGTAGTCTGTTTGCTTTTCAGTGTGACTGTTAATAAACTCTTATTTTATTAGGCTTGATATCGAAAAAGATTTTGCGCTTCTAAAAATATACACGGGTGTTAAGTAAAGTTGTAGCCTTTATGCTGCATGCTCCATATGTTGCGGTTCCACGTAGCACGAGAAAGAAGTGAAGGCTTGTTCTACGCTTCCATTCTTGAAGAAATAAGAGAGTCAGTTAATGTAACTAATTTAGCTAGCGTGTTAGCTAGAAGCATGATCGTTTGGCTCTAGATTTATGAACGAGACAGACCAGCGGACGAAGCAAATTAAAACTGGTTGCGACCGCGTTGGTAATAATTGGCTAGAGATAGAATGAAAATGAGCTCGTAGCTTAAGAGGTAGAGAGGTCAAAGGAGGGCTAGGTGTACAGAGGGCTAGGTGTACAGAGGGCTAGGTGTACAGAGGGCTAGGTGTACAGGGGGCTAGGTGTACAGGGGGCTAGGTGTACAGGGGGGCTAGGTGTACAGGGGGCTAGGTGTACAGGGGGCTAGGTGTACAGGTGGCTAGGTGTACAGGTGGCTAGGTGTTCAGGGGGCTATGTGTACTGAGGGCTATGTGTACTGAGGGCTAGGTGTACAAAAGGCTAGGTGTACAGAGGGCTAGGTGTACAAAGGGCTATGTGTACACAGGGCTAGGTGTACAGGGGGCTAGGTGTACAGGGGGCTAGGTGTACAGGGGGCTAGGTGTACAGGGGGCTAGGTGTACAGGGAGCTAGGTGTACAGGGGGCTAGGTGTACAGGGGGCTATGTGTACTGAGGGCTATGAGTACTGAGGGCTAGGTGTACTGATCGGGCTAGGTGTACAGAGGGCTATGTGTACAGAGGGCTAAATTGTGTACAAAAGCTAGTTTGTACAGAGGCTAGGGTTTGTAACGAAGTCAAGGATGTAGACAAAGACCACTAGAAGTTACCGCTGATACAACGGTAACTTTTCGGGGTCCTTTGTTGTATAGATGGCTAAGGGTGTACATGCATATGTACACTGGCAGGTGTACGGATTCTAGGGTGCATAACACTTAAGCATACACACTTAAGCATTAAAAAGCAGAGAAACTACTCGTACTCATAGAACTATTACTTTAAGGCTGAAAACCTTTTGGTTAAACAAATCCAGCATAATTCCATGGTTGGGTAATATTGACATCGGAGAAACACCCCAAATTTTGTGTGCGAAACTTAATACTGCGATTATATCTTCTGTCTTTCCAGATTGATACTGCAGCTGGCACCCCCAACCCCAACCCCTGCAGTGTGGCTTGTAATTTTCTTATCTGTCTAAAATTTCTTTGCTGCGAAAGCCCAAATACCCGAGCTCCACTTGCTGGTTTTAGAAAAAAACAGCCAGAAGACACAAGGAAAATATCGTTGAGCAACAGAAACAACGATATGACGTCAAAGTTGCAGTTGAGTTTGTTGCTGCTTTCGATACTGTTTTTAGCATCATCAGTTGGTCACGTGACCGCCCAACAGCAGCAATGTCCAGGCTACGGGCCTTGGCGGCTGAAGTGTCCGCTGTACTGCTGCCTGCAAGATTTCGAAGAGCCGCTGGAAGGTCAGTACTGCTGCAGTTCGTGTCGGTACAGTTACGATACAGCCGTGAGGAATTCTTACCAATGTACGGCCAGTCACTACCTGCACGAGACCTGGGCTGTGGTGCTCATGGCTTGCGGCATTGCTTTCATCTTGCTGGTGTGCTGCACCTGCTGCTGCTGCTGCTGCTGTGCACCCTGTCGAGATCGACGATCGAGGCGTAGAATTCCGTACGTTTGCTGCGAGTCCGGCAAGCAGCATCAGCAGTACCAGCATCGGTACTATGGCTCCGTCTCTGCACCCTCGTCCGTTGATGCCAGCCAACAGTACTTAGCTGCTCCGTCTGCGCCGCCAGCTTTGTCAATGTCTTCTTCTCCTAGTAGAAGACAGCAGCAAAGGAGCGGCAAAACTACCGATGCGGCAGCTGCTGATGAAGCGCCCCAGCCGCCGCCGTATCACGAAGCTGGAGCAAGCGACAACCGCGGAGAGCAGCTACCACCGCCACCAACCTACAGACCGTGAGGATTAATAAAGACACTCAGAAAAATCAAAATTCAATAGAGACTCACGTTTGATTGAACTCATTATGACAGGGAGACGATGCAAAGAGTAAATGTCGCTAATAGAGATAAGGAATGTCGGTGTTTAGATAGATCATAAAGAACTCAACAAGGCCAGCATTGGTATGTAATAAATCAATCAATGAAGCAGAGATGAGATACTCGTAATTACCGATAGATAAATTAAAGAGGCGATGGAGTTGACTTAATCGATTTACTGACGGACTCTGCTATCAGACTGTGACAGGCGAAATTTGTAAGCTATATAAAAAATCCAATTGCAAATTAATTGATTTTTTTATCATCTGCGATTAACTTTTACTCCACTTTTGGTTGTTGCTTTTTTGTATGAGCTATTTTTATCAAGCTGCCAGTATACGAGGGTCATCCCAAAAGTTTCAGCAATCGAATGATTTTGTGCCATAGACAACTTTTAGGACTACAGCACTTATACCACACGAAAGATGAGCATATTTCGGGTCTCTAAGTTTTTAGCATTCTAGCTGCAAATTCTATTTTCTAAAGAACATTTTGTGAGATACTAAATCAAACATCGGCCGACAACGATAAAATGGAATTTCCGTCGAACTTGGAGCAGCGCTCATACATTAAAACGGAATGTCTTCGTGGTGTCCCTGCAGCTCAAATTCACCGTCAGTTGCTGCAGGCCCATGGGCCAAATGCGATGAGCCAGCGAGCCGTGTACGACTGGTACAGTCGATTCAAGAATGGCCGCTCTGATGTCGAGGATGATGTCGAGGACGAGGAAGGCCAAAAGAAGCTCGCACAGAGTTGAACATCGAGTTTGATCCAAGGGCTGCTGAACATCGATCGCCGTTGGACATGCGAAGAAATGACTGAGCTGTCCGGAATCCCCTCGTCGAGCTTCATTATTCACCATCTTCGGCCTGCCTTGCGCAAAAAGCGGCCACAGACCCTGGAACTTGGTCCACTTCTTCTGCACGACAATGCCAGTTCGCACACAGCCCGCATTGTGCAGGACCTACTGCGGGACTACCAGTGGGAGGTGCTGCCTCATCCTCCTTACTCCCCAGACCTCAGTCCCTGCGATTTCGACCTTTTTCCGAAGCTTAATAACCAGCTCCGAGGGCGTCGTTTCCATTGCCTGGATGACCTGATCAGCGAGGTCGGCCGCATTGCAAAAGACCTGTGCGAATCCAGCGCTGCTGACGGCATTCAGAAGTTGCCTGGCCGCTGGGAGCGCACAATTCAAGTCAACGGAAGTTATTTTGAAGGTTTTTGACATGTTCATTGTTCTGACACTCGTTTGTTGAAAATTAATAGGCGTTTGCTGAAACTTTTGGGATGACACTCGTACAAGAGGCGTTTTCTAACTTATTTATTCAGATCGTAAAACTGTTCTCATAAAAGTACACGAAGACATTTTTAATAAACGCGTTTCAGTCTACCGACAGTGTACTAAAATAGCTCGTATTGAAAGTTTATTTTTTAATTCTTTAATAGTTTTAGTTTCACAAAAATATCAGGGACAATACAGCAATCTATCACCCAGTGATGCGAGTTGCTACCAGTAACAATTGATTGAGCTTGACGAGGTGTCAACCGCATTTATGGGAGTCATATAAGTTGGTGATTATCTTCAACAAGCTGATTATTCACTCGAACTTACTAAAAAATGAAACAATTAATCTTCGAGAGGAAACCTACTGCTTTAGTATGTACACGTAATTATTATTTGTTTATCAGTTTGTTAAAATCAATGTACTTGTAGCTACGCGACGCACCACGGACCACTATAGATTATGTAAGAACATACAGACACCACGATTATGATATGATCACAATAAATCTAAATCTATGGAATTTACGCTCATATTTGAAGTCTGGGCATTTGTTTTGGAGAAAAAAGTTGAGTTGTTTTAAGGTGTTGCGTTGACTTTCACACAAGTTAGATGCCATGCAAACGCTTTGATGATAAAGTAACATTACGTTTTGTTTTACGACGGTAAATCGGCATCATTTTTGTTTTAATCTTGCTCATTATTCTAAGCAAACGCGGCCAGACCGGTGGATCGCTCAATGTAGTCGAGCTCCCGTTTAATCTGGCAGGCGGTGCAGGCCGAGCAGCACATCGCGCAGCAGCAGTCGTCAATAGCGCTACCTCTGATGTTGTACTTGGAGCGGAGTTTTGTCCGATAGAGCAGCACAGGCAGGAACATGCCCGGATGGGCGCAGGACAGGCAGACTGGGGTGCAGCAGCTCTCGCCCATTCGTTCGGACAGACAACAGCACAGGTAGCAGGGCCCGCACAGCCAGATGCAGCAGCAGGAAGAGAAGTCCTCGCAGCAGCCGCAGAGACCGGACGTCCAATCGCGAGGATGATCAAACTTTTTCGATTGGTCCGTTGTGCTCATTGTGATGTTCACTTGACTGTTCATCTGCATCTGCTGCGGCTGAGGCTGAGTCAGTACCGGATTGGAATAAGCGTAAGATGGCTGCTGGCAGGTTGGAGGGTGAGGAAGAGTCATGTCAGACAGCTAATGCCACATTTTACGCCCTTACTAAGGCCTTACTATAGTAATCCATGCAGTATGTGACTTTGGAGGGACATTTAATGTGATTGTGGGTGGGGCTTAGTCTAATCCTACACTCTAATTGTACACTCCAAGGACCACTAGGAACACTTCCACGAATTTCAGGTGTTGCCTTGGCCTTGACGAATTGGGAATGGAGAGTCATGCAGACGACGCTCTAACCGCAGAGCTTTTAAAAGTCTGCACGACGTTTTTTCGTAACTAAAATTCGATTTTTTCTACAAAAAATGTATGAAGCTCCAACGAAAGCTACACCTATCTATTTGAGCAATGAGACAAATACAGTACACTGCGATATATTAAACTCAATGGTCTCACTTGGTAGCTCATGTCGCCGCCTTGCTGTAGCTCGTCGCCCTTCTCCATAGTAGGGAGTGAGTTTATTTTTCTGGTGGCCGCGTTCTTTATACGACTCGCTTTGAGAACTGTTGCGAGAACTCACCAAGAACAATTGGCGAGAATATTTGCAGACTGACGTCTGAAGACTTTGTATAGAAAGCAATTTGCAAGCTTAAAAGCGTTTAGACCAGTGTGGAGGAACCTCGAATAGCTTACCCTTCCCCCGACTCAAATTGAAAACCAGAAGGGTTGGCTACGTTTTGTAGCGGAGTAGCACGTCATATGACTCAATGAAGCATTCAAAGTCTAGCATTTTTACGTCTCGCTTCGTTTACGCCAAGCTGTTGCACAAGGAGAGCAGAACTGCCTGCAAAAAATCTATATTTCTATTGTTCGATTGAGCTCAGCTAAATAATCTTACCGTATGTCAGATTCGCCGTGAGGCAACCGTGAGTCCTGACTCGACTCCGCACCAAAGCCTCCACAACTGCACTGTAGTTTTGTAGCTAAAGCTCAGTCTCAAAAGCTTACCCTTAAATTTTTATTAAGCTCCTAGATTTGACCCCCCCTATTTCAGCTCCCAGATCTGATCCCCTATTTCAGCTCCCAGATCTGACCCCCCTTATTCAGCTCCCAGATCTGACCCCCCTATTTCAGCTCCCAGATCTGACCCCCCCTATTTAAGCTCCCAGATCTGACCCCCCCCCTATTTCAGCTCCCAGATCTGACCCCCCTATTTAGGCTCCCAGATCTGACCCCCCTTATTTCAGCTCCCAGATCTGACCCCCCCTATTTAGGCTCCCAGATCTGACCCCCCTTATTTCAGCTCCCAGATCTGACCCCCCCCCCTATTTCAGCTCCCAGATCTGACCCCCCTATTTCAGCTCCCAGATCTGACCCCCCTATTTCAGCTCCCAGATCTGACCCCCTATTTCAGCTCCCAGATCTGACCCCCCTATTTAAGCTCCTAGATTTGACCCCCCCTTATTCAGCTCCCAGATCTGACCCCCCCGATTCCGGTCCCACAACTGACCCCCTAACGATTCATACCCCAGATCTAACCCCCTCCCCTATTTCAGCTCCCAGATCTGACCCCCCTATTTCAGCTCCCAGATCTGAACCCCCTATTTCAGCTCCCAGATCTGACCCCCCTATTTCAGCTCCCAGATCTGACCCCCCCTATTTAAGCTCCTAGATTTGACCCCCCCCCCTATTTAAGCTCCCAGATCTGACCCCCCCCGATTCCGGTCCCACAACTGACCCCCAACGATTCATACCCCAGATCTAACCCCCCCTCGATTCAGCTCCCAGATGGCCAGATCTGACCCCCCTATTTCAGCTCCCATATTTGACCCCTCCCCCTTTTTCAGCTCCCAGATTTGACCCCCTTTTTCAGCTCCCAGATTTGACCCCCCATTTCAGCTCCCAGATCTGACCCTCACTGATTCATCTCCCAGATCTAACCCCCCGATTCAGCTCCCAGATCTGACCCCCCCCCTTATTCAGCTCCCAGATTTGACCCCCCTTATTCAGCTCCCAGATTTGCCCCTTATTCAGCTCCAAGATTTGACCCCCCGATTCATCTCCCAGATGGCCAGCTCTGACCCCCCTATTTCAGCTCCCAAATCCGACCCCCCTATTTCAGTTCCTAGATCTGACCCCCCCTTATATAGCTCCCAGATTTGAGCCCTCTTTTTCAGCTCCCAGATCTGACCTCCCCCCGATTAAGCTCCCAGATCTAACCTCCGCCCCCCCCCCCGACTCAGCTCCCAGATGGCCAGATCTGACCCCCCCCCTTATTCAGCTCCCAGATCTGACCCCCCCTTATTCAGCTCCCAGATTTGCCCCTTATTCAGCTCCAAGATTTGACCCCCCCGATTCATCTCCCAGATGGCCAGCTCTGACCCCCCCTATTTCAGCTCCCAAATCCGACCCCCCTATTTCAGTTCCTAGATCTGACCCCCCCTTATATAGCTCCCAGATTTGAGCCCTCTTTTTCAGCTCCCAGATCTGACCTCCCCCGATTAAGCTCCCAGATCTAACCTCCGCCCCCCCCCCCGACTCAGCTCCCAGATGGCCAGATCTGACCCCCCCCCTATTTCAGCTCCCAGATCTGACCCCCCCTTATTCAGCTCCCAGATCTGACCCCCCTATTTCAGCTCCCAGATTTAACCCCCCTATTTCAGCTCCCAGATTTAACCCCCCTATTTCAGCTCCCAGATCTGACCCCCCCTTATTCAGCTCCCAGATCTGACCCCCCTATTTCAGCTCCCAGATCTGACCCCCCCTTATTCAGCTTCCAGATTTGACCCCCTTATTCAGCTCCCAGATCTGACCCCCCTTATTCAGCTCCCAGATTTGACCCCCCTTATTCAGCTCCCAGATCTGACCCCCCTTATTCAGCTCCCAGATTTGACCCCCCTTATTCAGCTCCCAGATCTGACCCCCCTTCATCTCCCGGATCTAACCCCCCCCCCGATTCAGCTCCCAGATGGCCAGATCTGACCCCCCCGTATTTCAGCTCCCATATTTGACCATTCCCCTTTTTTCAGCTCCCAGATTTGACCCCCCTTTTTCAGCTCCCAGATTTGACCCCCCATTTCAGCTCCCGAATTTGCCACTCCTTATTCAGCTCCACGATTTTACCCCCCCCCCCATTTCAGCTCCCAGATTTGACCCCTCCCCCTTTTTCAGCTCCCAGATTTGACCCCCCTTTTTCAGCTCCCAGATTTGACCCCCCCGATTCAGCTCCCAGATGGCCAGATCTGACCCCCCGCTTATTCAGCTCCCAGATTTGCCCCTTATTCAGCTCCAAGATTTGACCCCCCCGATTCATCTCCCAGATGGCCAGCTCTGACCCCCCCCCTATTTCAGCTCCCAAATCTGACCCCCCTATTTCAGTTCCTAGATCTGACCCCCCCCTTATTTAGCTCCCAGATTTGAGCCCCCTTTTTCAGCTCCTAGATCTGACCTCCCCCCGATTAAGCTCCCAGATCTAACCTCCGCCCCCCCCGACTCAGCTCCCAGATGGCCAGATCTGACCCCCCCCCCTATTTCAGCTCCCAGATCTGACCCTCCTTATTCAGCTCCCAGATCTGACCCCCCTATTTCAGCTCCCAGATTTAACCCCCTATTTCAGCTCCCAGATCTGACCCCCCTTATTCAGCTCCCAGATCTGACCCCCTATTTCAGCTCCCAGATCTGACCCCCCCCTTATTCAGCTCCCAGATTTGACCCCCCTTATTCAGCTCCCAGATCTGACCCCCCTTATTCAGCTCCCAGATTTGACCCCCCTTATTCAGCTCCCAGATCTGACCCCCCTTCATCTCCCGGATCTAACCCCCCCCCCCGATTCAGCTCCCAGATGGCCAGATCTGACCCCCCGTATTTCAGCTCCCATATTTGATCCCTCCCCCTTTTTCAGCTCCCAGATTTGACCCCCCTTTTTCAGCTCCCAGATTTGACCCCCCCATTTCAGCTCCCGAATTTGCCGCTCCTTATTCAGCTCCACGATTTTACCCCCCCCCCCATTTCAGCTCCCAGATTTGACCCCCCCATTTCAGCTCCCAGATCTGACCCTCACTGATTCATCTCCCAGATCTGACTCCCCCGATTCAGCTCCCAGATGGCCAGATCTGACCCCCCCCTTATTTCAGCTCCCAGATTTGCCCCTTATTCAGCTCCCAGATTTGACCCCCCTTATTCAGCTCCCAGATCTGACCCCCCTTCATCTCCCGGATCTAACCCCCCCCCCCCGATTCAGCTCCCAGATGGCCAGATCTGACCCCCCCGTATTTCAGCTCCCATATTTGACCATTCCCCTTTTTTCAGCTCCCAGATTTGACCCCCCTTTTTCAGCTCCCAGATTTGACCCCCCTGTTGTGTTGCTGCTCAATGTGTGTGTGTAGTTGTGTGTACGTTCGTTGTACATCTGTTAGCTATCGATCGCATTACAATATATGATATATAAGTGAGAGCGCGTTGAGTTTGAGAGCTTGAGAGTTTCGCCTACAAACTTGCAGACTGGCTGGCTTATTCATTATTAGCCGGGGTTGGAGTCAGTCTGAGTGAAGTGTCTGCAAAACACACGCCAAGCCAACACAAGTTGCTACAACAGCACCAAACTGCAAAAGTGCAAACTAAAATGGCAAGCGACAATTCCTCAACAGAAGCGCCGCGGATCAGCGTATCGCCGCCAGATCAATTCCTGCCGCAGCCAGGCCGACCGACGAGGCCGTGGAAAGAGTGGAAGTCTCTGTTTGACAATTACCTGCTGGCGGCCGGTTATGACACTCTGCCGGAGGCGAGGAGGCGTGCGCTGCTGCTGCACTGCCTGGGCGCTGAAGGCCAGCGAGTCTTCACGGCTGTGGCGGCAACGAGGACTCCGGCTCCGACAGGATTCGCTGCGACAATCGCGATTCTGGACGAGTAGTTCGGGGTCAAAGTCAACGTGGTGGCCGAGCGCCACAAGTTTCGGCAGCGCAGTCAGCGTCCCGGTGAAAAGATTGCGGACTTTGTGGCGGCCCTGTATGCTCTAGCTGGCTCATGTGAGTTCCGCGACATGATGGAAGAAATGATTCGGGACCAGATCGTGGAGAAGGTCAGCGACAGGCGAATTCGAGAGCGCCTGCTGATTGAGGACGGTCTGACCCTGCAGAAGGCCGTGACTCTGAGCCAGCAGTGGGAGACCAGCATCGCCGAGGCCGGCGTGATCGAGATGGGAGGCGCAGCTGCTTCCGGAGCCCAGCTGGGAGAAGAGGTGAAGAGAGTCCGACTGCAAGCCGACAGGAAAGATGGAGGTCAGAGGCGATCAGCGGATCGCGAGCGCTGCTCGAAGTGCGGAGGCGGACACACCAGCCGAACTCGCTGTCCAGCTGAAGGCAAGATGTGCCATGTCTGCGGTCGGGCGAACCATTTCGGCCGGGTTTGCCGGTCGCAGGGAGCCAAGGTCGCCGAGGTCGTGGACGATAGCGACCACGCCGTGTACACAGTTCGCGGTGCTGCCAGCGCCGACATCCGCTGCCGGCTGAAGGTGCAAGGCACCTGGCTGAATCTGCTCGTGGACTCTGGAGCCAAGGTGTCCATCCTGTCGGAAAAGACCTTCAGAAAGCTCGGAAACCGGGTGCCACTGCAGCCGTCGACCAAGAAGCTAATCGCGTACAACGGCGAGGCGATCAGTGTAGTGGGCGAGGCAGTGCTTTCCGTCAACTACCGAGACCAGCAGGTGCCGTTTTTCTGCTTCACCGTGGTGCAACAAGGCTCCGATATCATGGGCGCGGACTTGATGCAGCACCTCAACTTCCAGGTGGTGGACAGGGACGGCGACCTGGTGCGCACAGTCGATAAAACAGCAGAGCTGCCGACCTGGCTTCCCGAGCGCTTCAAGCCTCTGGCGCAGGGGCTCGGGCGGATCCGAGGATTCGAGCACCGGCCCAGGCTGAACCCGGCCGTGCCTCCGGTAGCGCAGCCGCTCCGCCGTATTCCACTCAGCATTAAGGACAAGGTCCAGGCGGAGATCGACCAGCTGTTGGCAGACGACATCGTCGAGGAGATCCAAGCTTCCGAGTGGATTTCGAACCTGGTGATCGTCCCGAAGCCCGAAGGTAAAATCAGAATCTGCAACGACCTCAGGTGTCCAAACAAGGCTATAGTGCCGGATAAGCAGCCGCTGCCAACTTTCGAGGAGCTGACGACGGAGTTCAAGGGCTCGACCGTGTTCACTAAGCTCGATTTGAACTCTTCGTACCTGCAGCTGGAACTGGCGGAAGACCGGCGGGACCTAACGGCCTTCATCACGGAGAAAGGCCTTTACCGGTACAAGCGCGTCTGCTACGGCCTTAACAGCGCTCCAGCAGCCTTTCAGAAGGTGCTTAGTAAGATTCTCCACGGCTGTTTGGGGACGCTGCACTACATTGATGATATCGTTGTGCATGCTGCCAACGAGACGGAGCACCGGCGGCGGCTCACGGCAGTGCTGGACCGGCTGCTCGCCCATGGCGTAACGCTTAACACCGCCAAGTGCCAGTGGGCTGCAGAGTCCGTGCAGTTTCTGGGCTACATCGTCTCGGCGAGAGGCCTTCAGCCGATGCAGTCCAATGTGGAAGCCATCGAAGCGGTGCCGGAGCCTCAGAACACCGAGGCGGTGGCCTCATTTCTCGGAATGGTAAAGTTTTACTCGAACTTCCTACACAACCTATCCGACATCGCCGAGCCGCTGCTGCAGCTACTTCGCAAGGACCAGCCTTGGAACTGGACAGCGGACTGCCAGAAGGCCTTTTGGAGGCTTAAGAAAATGGTAGTGTCTCCAACGTGCCTGCGATTCTTCTGTCCCGACGACAAGATAATCGTGGCCTGCGACAGCTCTGCGCACGCTCTGGGTGCCGTGTTGATGCAAGAAGACAGCGCTGGCGTTCGCAAGCCAGTTGCTTTCGCGTCGAGGACTCTGTCGGCGACCGAGCGCAAGTACTCCGCGTCAGAAAGAGAGGCGCTGGCATGTATCTTCGCCTGCGAGCGTTGGCACTACTTCCTGTTCGGCCGGAGATTCGAACTGCACACCGATCACCAGGCTCTGACGACGCTGCTGACGGCTCAAGGCAGCGGCCACCGACCTTTGCGGCTGCACCGATGGGCCGACCGCCTGCTCGCGTACGACTTCCAAGTGTGCCACGTTCCCGGCAAGAAGAACATCGTGCCCGACTTTTTGTCACGCCATGGCGCTTTCGGAGAAGATTGCGCTGAAGATCCGACCGAGCACCAGGTGAATGCCGTATTGTTATCGGGCGCGTTGGAGGTTGTCAGCGCAAGCGAGTTGGCCGAGGCATCCCTGCAGGACCCGGTAATAAGCGAAGTGATAGCTCTGACGCTCCAGGGGTGGCCGAGCTCCATCAAGCATCTGCGGTCGGAGTTGCAGCCGTTCTGGAGGATTCGAATGCAGCTGACGGCCTGGAATGACGGCAAGTGCCTGGCCAACGGCACTCGAGCGGTGATCCCCGCATCCCTGAGAGAGAAGACGCTGAAGCTGGCACACTTCGGACACCTCGGCGTGAGCAGAATGAAGCAGCACTGTCGGGACGCTGTCTGGTGGCCGCAAATCGACCAGCACATTGAGGAGTTCGTGCGGCACTGTGAGGCCTGTCGGCTAAGCGAGAAGAATTTCAAGCCATCCAAGACGGTTCTGACCCCGACAAAGTGGCCGACGCGTCCATGGGAGGAGCTTCAGCTAGACATCTTTGGGGAGCTGCACTCGGCTCCGAACTCCTGCCGCTTCATCCTGGTGCTGTACGACTTGCACTCAAAGTGGCCGGAGGCTGCCTGCATGTCAACCATCACAAGCGCTGATGTCATCGACGCCTTGACAACGTGGTTTAGTCGTTGGGGGCTGCCGAAGAGTACGTATCAACACAGATGGAGGGCCTCAGTTCGTGTCCGGTGATTTCGAGGATTTTCTCCGGCGCTGTGGCATCCAGCATCGGCAGTCGCCGCACTACCACCCTCAGGGCAACGCGGCGGTGGAGCGTTTCAACCGGTTTCTCAAGGACGGCCTCAAGACGCACTTGGAGGAGGGCTATGACTTTAAGGACGCGGTGAAGGCACTGCTGTGGTCGTACAGAGCCACCCCGCATGCACTGACTGGAGTTTCGCCGGCGGAGCTGATGACAGGCCGGAAGATCAGCACTCCCCTGACAGCCCTACAGCCAAGGACGGCAGCGCGGCACAGACTGGCGGCCGGCATCAAGCGGAAACAGCAGCGAGTTTTCAACCAGCTCAACTCGACCAGGAGACCCCCGCCGACTTTCATGGTCGGCGACTGGGTGCGGGTGAAGCGGCCGTTCGCCCGCGGCAAGCTAAGCAGCCGCCTGTCCGAGCCTCGTGAGATCTCCCGGATCGCGAGCGCCACCACCGTCATCCTCAATGATGGCTCCCGCTGGCACGTCGACAATTGTGTTCGAGTGCCGCGGCCCGCCGGAGCGCTGCCACACTGGCCCGCGACGGCTTCCAGCGCGGCGGCGATTCCGGCGGAGGCGGCGGCGGAGGCGGCAGAGCCAGCGCGGCCGCAGCAGACAGCCCAGACTGCGGTTCGAGTGAGCACGAGGACGCGAGCGCCTCCACAGTGGTACGGGGAAATTGTGACGCATTAACTGATTTATTAGTGACTGCTAACTGACTTTCTCACGAACGATGTGCATTTGAAGCCAAATTAGTTGTTTTCAGACTAATATTGCGATTTAATGCTCAGTGAAATACTCAGTGTGATGATCTATTTTTATTCCTTCGATGCTCAGTCATGCGCTTTTATTCCTTGTTCAATATTTCGACGAATTCGGTTTTCGCGATTCCACTAATCGGAAGGGAAGGTGAATGTTGTGTTGCTGCTCAATGTGTGTGTGTAGTTGTGTGTACGTTCGTTGTACATCTGTTAGCTATCGATCGCATTACAATATATGATATATAAGTGAGAGCGCGTTGAGTTTGAGAGCTTGAGAGTTTCGCCTACAAACTTGCAGACTGGCTGGCTTATTCATTATACAACACCCCCCATTTCAGCTCCCGAATTTGCCACTCCTTATTCAGCTCCACGATTTTACCCCCCCCCCATTTCAGCTCCCAGATTTGACCCCTCCCCCTTTTTCAGCTCCCAGATTTGACCCCCCTTTTTCAGCTCCCAGATTTGACCCCCCCCATTTCAGCTCCCAGATCTGACCCTCACTGATTCATCTCCCAGATCTAACCCCCCCGATTCAGCTCCCAGATGGCCAGATCTAACCCCCCCGCTTATTCAGCTCCCAGATCTGACCCCCCCGCTTATTCAGCTCCCAGATCTAACCCCCCGCTTATTCAGCTCCCAGATTTGCCCCTTATTCAGCTCCAAGATTTGACCCCCCCGATTCATCTCCCAGATGGCCAGCTCTGACCCCCCTTATTCAGCTCCCAGATTTGACCCCCTTATTCAGCTCCCAGATCTGACCCCCCTTCATCTCCCGGATCTAACCCCCCCCCGATTCAGCTCCCAGATGGCCAGATCTGACCCCCCCGTATTTCAGCTCCCATATTTGATCCCTCCCCCTTTTTCAGCTCCCAGATTTGACCCCCCTTTTTCAGCTCCCAGATTTGACCCCCCCCCCATTTCAGCTCCCGAATTTGCCACTCCTTATTCAGCTCCACGATTTTACCCCCCCCCCATTTCAGCTCCCAGATTTGACCCCCCCATTTCAGCTCCCAGATCTGACCCTCACTGATTCATCTCCCAGATCTGACTCCCCCGATTCAGCTCCCAGATGGCCAGATCTGACCCCCCTTATTTCAGCTCCCAGATTTGCCCCTTATTCAGCTCCCAGATTTGACCCCCCTTATTCAGCTCCCAGATCTGACCCCCCTTCATCTCCCGGATCAAACCCCCCCCGATTCAGCTCCCAGATGGCCAGATCTGACCCCCCCGTATTTCAGCTCCCATATTTGACCATGTGATGAATTGAGATTGAGACGAAGCGATTGAATTGGCTTGAGCCGCAAGTTGTAAACAGCGTTTCTTAACTGACGCGTTGGTCCTTTATATTGTATTATAGAACTGAGTACATGTAGTTAGGACGAACGATGTACATTACGAAGAAGTACTGTACGTATAAACAGAAATCGATCAGTTCAGTGGAGGGGGAGGGTCTATAGTGGTAAGCTAAATTTGAGCAGCCAAACGCACAAAGCAGTATAGTTCAAATCGGTATAAGACAGCCAATTCACACTTCCCTCCCTAAGGGGAAGTGGGATCAATGAGATGAATTTTTACGAAAAGCGAATCGACGATAGCGTACATGTAGTATTGTAGTATTGGAAAACAATTGAATTAGCAAACACAATTGCAGAGCCGATGAAAAGTAAGGAAATAAAATTGTGTCGAACAAAATAGCGAAATATTGCATTGTCGAAAACTAGAATTAGTAGTGAATCAATAATTTGTATTGGAGAAACATACGTAATAATGGGTTGCATGAAAGACAGGAGAATTTGCGAAAAGTCAGTTCAAGATCATTGTCAGCTTCCGCAGTCACTCATCACACCCCCACTTGAAGTCGCTCTGGACATGACCGAATTCGAGGCGGGTATCGGCGGGTCGCACCCTCTGGCAACTGGTCAGGTACGTCCGCGTCCGCGGCTGCCGCCTTGTCTGCCGGGCCTGTGGGGACCGCGGCTCTTTCCTCCGATGGTGGCTGGATAGCGGGCTCGGAGACAGCCGCGGGGCTCAGAACATCTAGAGCCGGAGGCGCCGACGATGGAGTCGAGATGCTGGTGCTGAGGTGTTGAGAGTCAGCGGCGGATGGCGGAGGCTGCGCCGAATCAGGCAGCATCTGGTCAACGTGCCGCCGGACGATGCTGGTGCCAACTCGAACATCGTAGTTCCGTTGCGACGCCGCGACGACCACTCCAGGCAGCCAGCCGGATTCCTTGCCGAATCCTTTCACTCGAACATTGTCGCCGATCCCGAAGAACCGGGTGCGGCGCTGGGACTCAGCGGCAGCCTCTTGCCGATCGCGCACTTGGTCTACTAGAGATGGCCGCAGAAGGTCCAGTCTGGAGCGCAGCCGACGTCCCAGAAGCAGTTCGCTGGGAGAGGTGCCTGTAGTCGAATGCGGCGTTACCCTGTAGGCGAAGAGAAAGCGTTGCGAAGCAGCGGCGGAGTGACCGGATTTCCTGATGTGCAGCTTCAGTGTTTGTACAAATCTTTCAGCTTGACCGTTCGTAGCAGGATGGTAAGGCGCTGACGTGACATGCCGAATGCCGTTGCTGCGTGTAAAGCTTGCGAATTCCCTGGAAATGAATTGAGGCCCGTTGTCGGAGACAATAATTCTTGGTAGGCCCAGACGGCTGAAGATTTCACAGAGATGTGCGATGGTGCTGTCTGCTGAAGTATCCTTGACTAGACGAACCTCGGGCCATTTGCTGTGAGCGTCCATGATGACCAGGTAGACTCGCCCATTAACAGGACCAGCAAAGTCCAAGTGAATTCTGCTCCAAGGTTCGCTGGGAAATATCCAAGGATGCACCGGAGCTTTGGCTGGATCAGACTGGTGAGCCTTGCAGGTTTCGCATGTTCTAGCCAACTGCTCCAAGTCCTTGTCCAGCCCTGGCCACCAAACAAAACTGCGTGCCAGGGCTTTCATGCGACTGGCACCGGTGTGAGCCAAATGGAGTTCCTGTAGGACGGCCTTGCGCAGGGCCTCCGGGATTATAACGCGAGTCCCCCAGAGTAAGCAGCCGGCTTCGATGGTCATCTCGTTTTGCTGATGAGCGAACTCTGGAAATTCTTTGCCGGATAGTCGCTCTCCGGATTGCAGAAAGCGAAGCAGCTTGGACAGTATAGGGTCAGCCAGAGTTGCTTTGGCGACCAAAGTCGCAGTCACAGCAATGGAAGAGTCCTCCTCGAGCGTGAGCGAGTGCACCGCCTCTTCTTCAATAAAGTTTCCTTTTAGAGGCAATCGAGAAAGAGAGTCGCAATTGCTGTGCTTCTGGGTGGGCCTGAACTCCATGGCGTACCGGTATCCAGATAGACGGATGGCCCATCGCTGCATCCTGGCAGCCGCACGTGTCGGAATCTCTTTGTCTGGGCCCAGCAATCCCAGCAGAGGCTGATGGTCAGTGACAATCGTAAAGTGCCGCCCATAGAGGAATTGGTGGAAGCGTTGGACACCGTAGATTATGGCTAGTGCCTCCTTATCTAGCTGAGAATAGTTTCGCTGGGCTGAAGTCAGCGACTTGCTAGCAAATGCGATCGCGTGATCCTGACCGCCCACCCGGTGACTGAGAACCACGCCAATGCCATACGCGGAAGCGTCGCACTCGAGACGAATCGGCAGATTTGGGTCAAAGTGCATCAGAGCTTTTGATTCGAGCAGCATTCGCTTCGATGCTTGGAAGGCTTCGTTCTCGCGGTCGCTCCAAAGCCAGCTGACGCCCTTCGACAAGAGCTGATTAAGCGGCGCCACGACTGATGCCAAATTGGGAAGAAACTTGGCGTAATGCGTCAGCATTCCCAGATAGGATCGCAGCTGAGATACGTCTTTCGGAGCCGGCGCGTTCTGAACGGCGTCGACCTTGCTCTCGAGCGGCCGCAGCCCGTGTTGGTCAATTCGGTGGCCCAGATAGTCGATGGAGTCTTGGAAGAAAGCACACTTGGCGACGTTGAGACGCAGTCCGGCCTCTTGAAGCTTGTGCAGGACTTGCAGCAGATTTTCTTTGTGAGCCGCCAGTGAAGACCCGGTAACCAGGATGTCGTCCTGATAAACCTGGACGCCGTTGAGATGCCCGAGCAGACTGTCAAGGATGCGTTGAAAAATTGCACTGGCCGAGCAGATTCCGAATGGCAGGCGGTTCACCTTGAACAGTCCACGTTGAGTGTTGATAACGAGGTACTGTTTGCTGTCTTCTGATATTGGGAGCTGCAGAAATGCCTTTGCCAGGTCGAGTTTGCTCCATTTGTGGCCGCCACCCAGTCTCGCAAATAAATCTTCGATTCTCGGCAGCGGGTAGTGCTCTTGCTTTGCGACCTGGTTGAATGTGCACTTGTAATCTCCGCAGATTCGTACAGACCCGTCCTTCTTTACTACTGGCACAATCGGGGCAGCCCATTGAGAAGTCGCTATTGGAGTGATGACCCCTTCTGATTCCATGCGCTGAAGCTCTAAATCGACGGTCTCACGCAGAGCATAGGGAATCGGTCGCGCCTTGTAAAACCTTGGCGTAGCATTTTCTTGTAAATGAAGGTCGACTTCACTGAGGCGATACTTACCGAGACCCTCGGCGAAGACATCCGGAAACTGACGGACCAGCTCAGTAGCCATATCGTTAGGTGCTGCGATCAACGAGTTGACGGGTGCTGTCAAGCGAGGCCAATCTAGGCGGATGACGGTTAGCCAGTTGCGTCCCAGGAGTCGAGCGCTGCCTTCAGACACCACGAGTAGCGGCAGAGAAGCTTCCTGCCCTTCGTAAGTGACCTTCACTGTTACTTCTCCGATCGGAGAGAACTCCTGGTCCGTGTAGGTTCGCAGAGTCGTCTTGGACGGATGCAGTCGCAGATGAGACAGATGGCTATCATAGAATGCTTTGGGAACGAGACTTACAGCAGATCCTGTGTCCAGCTCAAAATGAGATTGCACTTCCTCGATTTGCAGAGGCACCAGAATCGGGGACTTGGAAGTCATTGAGACATGAAGTATTGGCTCTTCCTCGTAGTTTTCTTCGTCGTACTGAGACCCGGTTTCATTCTCCTCCAGGAGTTTCACAGATTTTGCTGACCTGCAAACCTTCTTAATGTGGCCAACCTTCCCGCAAGCATGGCATTTCGAGTTACGGAATTTACAGTTCTGACGCGAATGTGGACCTCCACAGCTGTCGCAGGTGCCTGGCTTGGATGCTGATCCAGCGGGACCAGAGTGTTGGCTGATGTTGTACTGTGCTCTCGGGCGTGCCACTGATGGATTCGCGCTGACTCGATTGGTTGCTGAAGTGTGCGCCATCTCGCTTGAAGATTTGTGAGCAGCTTCGAGGTCCAAGGCCAGTTTGATCAGCCCAGCGTACGAATGATCCGAACTCTCGAGTAGCTTAGAGCGGAAATTGTCGCTTCTCATTCCGAACAAAAACTGATCTCGAAGTCGCTCCTGAAGGGACTCGCCAAACTTGCAATGGTTTGCAGCGTTTTTCAGCCCTGCCAAGAAGTTAGCGAAAGATTCACCATCTTGCTGAAGACGTTGCTGAAATTTGAAACGTGCGGCGATCTCCGAAGGTTCGGGCGAGCAATGCTTCTTTAGTATGTCCTGCAGATCTTCGTAGGATTTTTCAGTCAGTTTCTGTGGCTGACACAAGTCGCGAAGCAATTTGTAGTACTTCTCACCAATGGCAGTAAGAAAGATAGCACGCTTGGCCTCGGCAGTCTCAACTTTGTTGCATATGAAATATTGGTTCATGCGCTCAGCGTAGATTTCAAGGTCTGATTCAGCTGAAAGTTCTGGAATTTGGCCAAAAGTCCTCGTCGCCATTGTGATGAATTGAGATTGAGACGAAGCGATTGAATTGGCTTGAGCCGCAAGTTGTAAACAGCGTTTCTTAACTGACGCGTTGGTCCTTTATATTGTATTATAGAACTGAGTACATGTAGTTAGGACGAACGATGTACATTACGAAGAAGTACTGTACGTATAAACAGAAATCGATCAGTTCAGTGGAGGGGGAGGGTCTATAGTGGTAAGCTAAATTTGAGCAGCCAAACGCACAAAGCAGTATAGTTCAAATCGGTATAAGACAGCCAATTCACAGACCATTCCCCTTTTTTCAGCTCCCAGATTTGACCCCCCTTTTTCAGCTCCCAGATTTGACCCCCCCCATTTCAGCTCCCGAATTTGCCACTCCTTATTCAGCTCCACGATTTTACCCCCCCCCCATTTCAGCTCCCAGATTTGACCCCTCCCCCTTTTTCAGCTCCCAGATTTGACCCCCCTTTTTCAGCTCCCAGATTTGACCCCCCCATTTCAGCTCCCAGATCTGACCCTCACTGATTCATCTCCCAGAGCTAACCCCCCCCCCCCGATTCAGCTCCCAGATGGCCAGATCTAACCCCCCCGCTTATTCAGCTCCCAGATTTGACCCCCCCGATTCATCTCCCAGATGGCCAGCTCTGACCCCCCCCTTATTTAGCTCCCAGATTTGAGCCCCCTTTTTCAGCTCCCAGATCTGACCTCCCCCCGATTAAGCTCCCAGATCTAACCTCCGCCCCCCCCCCCGACTCAGCTCCCAGATGGCCAGATCTGACCCCCCCCCTATTTCAGCTCCCAGATCTGACCCCCCTTATTCAGCTCCCAGATCTGACCCCCCCTATTTCAGCTCCCAGATTTGACCCCCTATTTCAGCTCCCAGATCTGACCCCCCTTATTCAGCTCCCAGATCTGACCCCCCTATTTCAGCTCCCAGATCTGACCCCCCCCCCTTATTCAGCTCCCAGATTTGACCCCCCTTATTCAGCTCCCAGATCTGACCCCCCTTATTCAGCTCCCAGATTTGACCCCCCTTCATCTCCCGGATCTAACCCCCCCCCGATTCAGCTCCCAGATGGCCAGATCTGACCCCCCGTATTTCAGCTCCCATATTTGACCCCTCCCCCTTTTTCAGCTCCCAGATTTGACCCCCCTTTTTCAGCTCCCAGATTTGACCCCCCCCATTTCAGCTCCCGAATTTGCCACTCCTTATTCAGCTCCACGATTTTACCCCCCCCATTTCAGCTCCCAGATTTGACCCCCCCCCATTTCAGCTCCCAGATCTGACCCTCACTGATTCATCTCCCAGATCTGACTCCCCCGATTCAGCTCCCAGATGGCCAGATCTGACCCCCCCTTATTTCAGCTCCCAGATTTGCCCCTTATTCAGCTCCCAGATTTGACCCCCCCCGATTCATCTCCCAGATGGCCAGCTCTGACCCCCCCCTAGTTCAGCTCCCCAATCTGACCCCCCTATTTCAGTTCCTAGATCTGACCCCCCCTTATTTAGCTCCCAGATTTGAGCCCCCTTTTTCAGCTCCCAGATCTAACCCCCGCCCCCCGACTCAGCTCCCAGATGGCCAGATCTGACCCCCCCCTTATTTCAGCTCCCAGATCTGACCCCCCCCTATTTCAGCTCCCAGATCTGACCCCCCTATTTCAGCTCCCAGATCTGACCCCATTTTCATCTCCTAGATCTGACCCTCTTCATCTCCCGGATCTAACCCCCCCCGATTCAGCTCCCAGATGGCCAGATCTGACCCCCCCCCCTATTTCAGCTCCCAGATCTGACCCCCCTATTTCAGCTCCCAGATCTGACCCCCCTATTTCAGCTCCCAGATCTGACCCCCTTATTCAGCTCCCAGATTTGACCCCCCTTTTCAGCTCCCAGATCTGACCCCATCTTCATCTCCTAGATCTGACCCCCCTTCATCTCCCGGATCTAACCCCCCCGATTCAGCTCCCAGATGGCCAGATCTGACCCCCCCCCTATTTCAGCTCCCAGATCTGACCCCCCTATTTCAGCTCCCAGATATGACCCCATCCCTATTTCAGCTCCCAGATCTGACCCCCCCATTTGAGCTCCCGGATTTGCCACTCCTTATTCAGCTCCCAGATTTGCCCCCTATTGAGCTCCCAGATCTGACCCCTTATTTCAGCTCCCAGAGCTGACCCGCCCTTATAAACTTTCCAAATTTTGCCTTGTAGTATCCGACAGTTGAAAACGAAAAACGAAAATTCTACTGTAGTAAAGTACACTTTGACTCAGGCGCTTATAAACAGTGATGCTAAAAATAGAAACCCCAGCTACGACCAGACAGGGGGTCGATCGCATAAGTGTACAATCTCTGCGTACTAAGCCTACCTATGTACACTTAGTACCGTATTTACAACACTGTAAATTCACGAGCCGTTTCCAAGAAATCTTCGGCCATAATACTCTGCATATAATATAGATTGTTGATAAACGCTTTGTAGTAAGTCTGAAATCTTTCTCAAACACAAACTACAAACTACATTAAGTCAACCGTATCGAATATATAATCGCTGACGCAAAGTAAGTAACAGCTTGTTACCATACCCACCCATGCACGGAAAATATCGATTTACTTACTATAATAAAGGTTTCTAATTCGCTAACCTGAAAAAATATTTAATTGAAAGTATATATGGACGGTACGGTAGGTAGGTAGTTAACTTTTGTTTAGCAGAAGTACAAGTATGTATAGCTGATTTTTTGTGCCATATAATTACTGAGATCCTTGACTTGGAATAAATCCTAACCAGGGAGCACTAGAAGATAAAGTTAGTAGTCTTTGATCCTGACAACAATTATAATTTCATACTGTTGCAACACTAGGAGAAGCTTCCTTTAGCATCGCTAAGTAAGCACCAGTAAGCACCACTGAAATTCAGTAAGCATAAGTAAGCATAAGTAAGCATGAGTAAGCACCAGTAAGCACCAGTAAACATCAGTAAGCATCAGTAAGCATCAGTAAGCATCAGTAAGCATCAGTAAGCATGAGTAAGCATGAGTAAGCACCAGTAAGCACCAGTAAACATCAGTAAGCATCAGTAAGCATCAGTAAGCACCAGTAAGCATGAGTAAGCATGAGTAAGCACCAGTAAGCACCAGTAAACATCAGTAAGCATCAGTAAGCATCAGTAAGCACCAGTAAGCATCAGTAAGCATCAGTAAGCATCAGTAAGCACCAGTAAGCATCAGTAAGCATCATTAAGCATCATTAAGCACTAGTAAGCACCAGTAAGCACCAGTAAGCATCAGTAAGCATCACTAAGCATCATTAAGCATCACTAAGCATCACTAAGCATCACTAAGAATCACTAAGCATCACTAAATTTAAGCTGCATGTGTACACTAAGCAGAAACACTGGTCGCTGACACACTTCAGGTAACTGCTGCAATTATGTCGGACCGACGCCAAAACCGAGGCGGCGGTGACGGCGGACGAGGTGGCAGAGGCAGAGGCGGAGCAGGGGGGAGCCGTGGAGGTGGCGGCGGCAGAGGCGGTCGTGGCGGAGGAGCAATGAGTCGCCACGACCGTCCAGAAGGCGACTATATTGGCGGAAACTTCCGTGCACCGATGGGAGCTTCAGGCAGCCGAACTCGAGGCGGCGGAGGAAGAGGCGCATCCGGTGGCGTCAGCATCAGCAGCAGCGGCCGCGGCGGCCAGCACTTCTCCAACAGGGGCCGAGTGATGCGAGAAAGCGAACTGCAACAACTCGAACTGGACGTTGACAGGGGCAAGTTGAAGTCAAACGAGCTGCTCATGCGGCTGGTGGACGAGCGCAGCGGTTTCGAAAATCTGATCGGCAGTGAAATCAAATCACCTCAGCTGTTTGCCACAGTTGCGCAGCTGTCAGCCAAGGCTGTTGAAGAGGACTTCTCTCCTCAGCTAAAAATCAAACTGCTCACTCAGCTCATGCACAGCAAACTATTTGACGACAGTCTGAGAATCTACCTGCCTCAGCTACTCCCGCTGTTAAGCCGAAACGAGCAGGAATGGCAAACTGTTGAATTTGTGCTCCAAATTCAGGACGCCTGCTTTGAGACGACTCCCCAAGAGGCTTACAATCGACTGCAAGCGCCGATTCTGGTTGTCAGGGCTAACCTGAAAGCGATGCGAAGCTTAGTTACCTGTCCGAGCTTCATCGACGAGAAGCTGGACGATTTATCCGATAAGCTTGAAGAGATGACGGCCAAGCAGCTGTCGATGCAGCTGCCACCGGACGCGTTGGAAGCAGCCGCAAGAGCCGAACGATTCCAACAGCCGCCGCAGGATTTTCGCGAACTAACAATTATTCCCACTCGCGAGGATCTGGCTGCGGACTTTAAAAACGTGTTCTTGCAAGCGAATCGAGTCAAGGGCAGCTACCCGTCTGCTGAGGTCTACCTGGACACTCAGTTTCGCCTCATGCGCGAAGACTTGGTTGAGCCGTTGCGTCGCGGTCTTGCCGAACTGCGCAAGGACCCCGTTGGCCGCAGGCGCATCGCAGACATCCGCGTCTACAACAATGTCAAGGTGCGCAACGTTTTCTACTGCTCTAACGATGGCATCAGCTACGCGGTTCAGCTGGACACCGAGTCGCCGAACTTCCGTAGAACAAACTGGAGCGTCTCCAAACGGCTGATTTACGGCTCGCTTGTCTGCCTGTCCTGCGACTCCTTCCAGACGCTGTACTTTGCCACCGTGCAAGATCGCAGATCGGCGCAGTTTGAGCATGAGGGCATCCTGAAAGTGCTGTGGGTCAACCAGCCGGACGAGTGGCTGGCATTTTCTAATAAGTTTGTCATGATTGAGACCACAGCGTTCTTTGAGAGTTACAGGCATGTGCTGGAGACGCTCAAGGACATGGATCCTGCGCGGGTGCCGTTTTCGCGATATCTGGTCGAATGCCAGACGAAGGTATTGTGTACTTTGAAATGCTTTTGTCGACATGAATGATAGCTTGGTGAGGAAGCTGGATAAGGAAACTTGATAAAGAAGCTTGATAATGAAGCTCTGGATAAGGAAGCTCTAGATAAGGAAGCTCTAGATAAGGAAGCTCTGGATAAGGAAGCTCTGGAGAAGGAAGTTCTGGATAAGGAAGCTCTGGATAACGAATCTTGATAAGGAAGCTTTCTTTGGGGCACAAAGCGGCAAATTAGAAAACTTTCATATTTACAAGCAATTTAAAATAATCACAAATCTCTAGGTTCGCCCGCCACAGTACCTCCAGTTCAACGCCACAATAACCTACGACTTCCGGCCAATAATGCCGGAAACAGCCCATCATCACGAAAATCTCGGCAAGGTCCACATCCAGGAGGATCAGGAGTGGCCAACTATGGAGTCTATTCAACTAGACGACAGCCAGTACGCGGCGCTGAAGACCGCCCTGAGAAACGAGCTGGCTATTATTCAGGGGCCACCTGGAACAGGTGAGGCGTTCAATAGCTGTTCTTAATTTTCCACAGTATCTTTCAATCTCTATCACAAATTATTTTTTAACAGGCAAAACCCATCTGGGCCTTCGAATCGCCCAAATGCTGGTGCACAACATCCAGAGCCGTCGGCCCAACTTCGGTCCCATCCTGCTGGTGTGCTACACCAATCACGCTCTCGACCAGTTCCTCGAAGGCATCCTCGGTTTCGTCCAGGCCGAGGACGCTGTACGCGTTGGCGGCCGCTGCCAGTCAGCGAAACTCGAAGGCTGCCTGCTGTACCGGAAACGCCGCACGGACCGCATCGTGTACGACCTGCGCACCAAACTGCACGGCATCGAAGACAAGCTGGGCAGAATGTGCATCGATTTGGACCTACCCTTCCGCAGGCTGATCAAGTTTCACCTGCTTTACGATTTCATCTTGCCGGAGCATCTCGCCAGCCTGGAGGAGCATGCGCCTGAGCACATTCGCCTGTCGGCGATGGAATCCGCGGCCAGAAGGCGACACCGGGCCGAAGCCAGCGATCTGGACCGGCTCAGCGAGCTCTTCAACTTGTGGATACTCAGCGTGGGCGTTGTGGCTAACCAGGAGGTCGAACTGTCGTTAGACGAGGCTCTGGCAGCCGAAGACGAGAACAACGACCTGATAGAGGAGGTTATCTTCCAGGAGGCCTACGAAGCCGCTGCAAGGATCGTTCTGGGCGACGACGGGGACGACGACAACGAAAATGACGACAATGTGCGCGGCGAGGGCGACTTTGAATTTGACGTGCGCGACGCGTCGCACAGTTTGCTGTCGGATCGGCCCGGCCGCCGAGAGGAGATGGAGCACAGCATCAGGGCAGAGGTCGAGCGCGAGAAGGCTGTGGACATTGGCAACTGCGTCCTGGTCGACCAGGACGGCTTCCAGACGGTGTTCGACCAGCGCAGGCAGAATCGACAGATTGAGCATCAGCTGCAAATCCAGGAGGCGATGCCCGAGCAGGAGGCCAGAGAAATCGTCCACATCTGGAGCCTGGACGAGAACAGCCGATGGCAGTTGTACAGACGCTGGCGAGAGCTGTACCTGCTGCAGCAGGGCGAGAAGATTGAGCAGCTCAAGCGGGAATACAATCAGGTGCGCGCCCAGCTCACCGAGGCCGTGTACGAGTGCGACCGTCGGGTGTTCGAGGCCAGCCGTTTGGTTGCCATGACAACTACCGGAGCGGCGCGCTATCGCCGAGTTCTACGCCAGGTTCAACCGAAAATTGTCATCGTTGAAGAGGCAGCCGAGGTGCTGGAATCGCACGTGCTGGCTTCGCTGAGTCCGGGCTGTCAGCACCTGGTGCTGATTGGCGATCACAAGCAGCTCAAACCGAACCCGGCCGTGTATGAGCTGGCCAAAAAGTACAACCTCGATGTGTCCCTGTTCGAACGGCTGGTGAACAATCGGGTGCACTATGACACTCTGGTCTACCAGCATCGGATGCGGCCAGAGATCGCCAAGCTGATGCAGCACATTTATCCAGGCCTGCAGGATCACGTCAGTGTGCTCACCTACCCGGACGTGATGGGCATGTCCAGCAACTTGTTCTTCATGAATCACCAACAACACGAGGACTACGTTGAAGAGATGCGCAGCAGGAGCAATCAGTTTGAGAGCGAGATGGTGGTGCAGCTGGCGTGCCATCTGGTGAAGCAGGGCTACAGTCAGAGCCAGATCACCGTACTCACCCTGTACAGCGGGCAGCTGCTCAGCATCAAGCGGCTAATTCCCAAGTTTCCTTTGATGCGCGGCGTGCGAGTCTGCGTTTGCGACAATTACCAGGTAGATTTGGGTGTCTATCGGTAGATTTGACTGTCTATCGGTAGATTTGAGTGTCTATCGGTGGATTTGAGTGTCCACGGTAGATTTGAGTGTCTATCGGTAGATTTGAGTGTCAATCGGTAGATTCTATCGGTAGATTTGAGTGTCTAGGGATTTGAGTGTCTAGGGATTTGAGTGTCTAGGGATTTGAGTGTCTATCGGTAGATTTGAGTGTCTATCGTTAGATTTGAGCGTCTATCGGTAGATTTGAGTATCTATCGGTAGGTTTGAGCAGGGACCTCTTAAGCTAGCACCGGGACACGCAAGTTTTTTTACCCCCCTGCAAGATGAGGCCGGTTTTGGCCAATTGTGTGTGGCTGTATTTTGCAGCAGTGATACGCACGCTAGTGGATATTTATGCGGTTTTCTACAATATGCTTGCTTTTGCTTTCCAAAAATGATTATTTGGATAAATAGAAGTTTATTCACGTATATTTTAAAATCTCTTATTGATTTATTCAGTAAAATTTAGTTAGACAAAAACGTTTAAATTTCAGAGCAAGTAAGCAATTTTCAGTACATTTTATAGCAATTTTAATCGCAACGCAGTTTTCATTTTATCAGCAAAAACATCATCTATCTATCCAGTAACTTTGTGGTAATTAAAATTTTAAACAGATTATTCAACGTTAGTTAAATTAGTAAATTAGTAAAACAGCGCATTGAGAAGCATCAAAGTACGAGTATACGGTAATATAACGCATTGTGAAATATTGATGCATTCAGATATGTGCATAAGTGCCAAAAAGCATAAGATAATTCCAGATGGCTTTTAATCTATGAGTTACATTTGACGACATAGTAATTGAGAACATGTCCATTAATACAGTTTCAATGAATATGAAGATGATATGATCATTGCCTTACTTGTCAGTGCACAGGCTGGAAAGCTTCGCAACCTTCCTACTTCTTCTGGCAGCGGTGCTGGCTGCTGACAAGTCCTTCGACAGGTTCTTCATCATCGAGTTAAAGAAGAATCTGACAACGCCGCCCTTGATGCAGTGGCCTTGAGAACAGATAGTGCGACCAAAGAAGCTTTCCATGAAGATACCGTCCTCCATCAGCTCGTCCACGAGGTTGGAGAACAGCAGCATCTGGCTCGAAGCGCAGAGCAGCTGGCATCGCAGTGTTTCGCTCTGTCGAATCTCCTCAAAAATTCTCCAACAGTGGCTTGCTAGATTGAAAACAACTGCAGCCGGCTTGGACAGCCCGCCGCGATTGATCTCGTCAATAAAAGTGGAGGCAGCGGACTGGACCGGAGCATCTGCTTCAAGAGGAGGCAGAACATCTGATTCAAGCAGAAGCTCCCGGCAGGACTCGCAGCCACGCCTGTTCTGCAGAAGCTTCTTTGCGATGCAGCCGCTCATGTAGTAGATGACAGTGCAGTCGGATTCTCCAGGCTGAAAAGTCATCTCCATTTTCGCTGCCATCTCCTGAGCCAGTTTCTTCATGTTGGACTCAACATCAGGAAAATAAGTCGACTCGGCGATTGCACGGTCAATATCGTGGAGCGAAAACTGCGAGAACTTGAGCAAACTGATAGCTGCAATCTTCCGGTTGTTCTCGGAGAGCTGCCTGGCCGAGATGAAATAGTTCGTTCCAGACATCTGGCGAAGCCAACCGAATCTGCGCTCGATGCTGTCAGACTGCAGGGCACCGAGCAGGACGTAGGAAAAGTCTTCACGGTCCAGAAGGTGCCTCGCGCACGCAGCGATAGCTCGGCAGGTATGGCGACAAGCCAAGAAGGTCTCCCTGGACAAGCCGCGGCTGCCGGAAGTTTCCCAAGACTGAAATCATGTGTGTGAAATGGAAAAGAATTTAAGCTAAAGTAAACTAAATTATTTTAAACTAAGTTTTAAACTAAAGTTTAAAATAATTTTAAGATAGCTTTTCTTTTTCTTGTCGGATACTTTTACTATACTAACACGTCCGTTATTTAAAGTAAACTATACTATATACTCTACTCTACTGTACTTGGCCTATTTTGGTTGTACTGTAAGTACACTTATGTTCTCTTCTTTTCCTCACCTGAAGAAACTCGCTGAATTCCTCAAGATACTGAAGCTTCCAGTCGAGAGATGACCGCACAGGATCCTGATCTATGTCGCGCTTTCGCCGGCCTTTCGATGCCGTCTTGACATTGAGAATTTTCCAGAGCTTAAGCACAGCGCCGATGAACTCTGCGGTGTCGGTCCAGTCCTTTCCTTCGTGATCGGAGTAATACTTGAGCGCGTCGCGTGTTGACTCGCAAAAAACCGCCGCTGCCAACTTCGCGGATGATTTTTCAATGCTTCGCGGCTGATTACAGTTGGACTCAACTTGTGGGCCAGTCGCACTGTTTTGCAGGCTTCGATATTGTACAGATCAGTGATGTGCTGAAACTGGGCCTCACAAGTGCGCAGCAAAACAGGTGGAAAGGCAGGACATTGGAAGTTTTTTCTGACTTGGAAATTGTTGTAGATGTTCTTGAGGTTGTGCACAGGATCGAAGAAAACGAACATCGGCTGACCCGTGGTTTTGTCGATTACCGAGGTCTTGAGCTCTCCATCGCAGATGTAGTCAGTGGCGAATTTACGATTGACTGCAGCATTGTCAAGTGAGACGGCAATCACAGTAAAATTCAAAGCTCGCAGCAGTTCCATCACATCTTGAAACCAAGTGTGAAGCTTCTTGGCTGTTAAGTTGGCTACAGCCTGCATTGCTACCATGTCCTTGTACTTCCCAGCAATGGACTTAATCATGAAGCAGCAGTACGTGGTAGCAATCGCTCCGCATTCATCAACTCCGCGTACTTGCCCGGCACTGTATTCGATTCGGTTGGCTATGTAAATCTCATCCACCATTAGCAGCACCACTTTCTCCATCTGAGTCAGCTTACTTGCTCGAAGGCGCAGGTAGCCGTGGCTACTCAATCCATCCCGTCCAACTCGTCTGGTGACATTTTGCAGCGTTCTCACTGACGGGAGGTGAAGAACTTCTTGCTCACGCAGAGCATTGTAAGCGGAGGTGCTGATGGAGTAAATCATATAGCTTAGAACTATTAGCTCTTGAGAGTAGACTCTTGCTGCCTTTTTAGTCCTACTGAGCTGTAGCTGCTCCAGGAGAAATGCCACAGATCTGTCTTCCTTCCGTTCGAGCACATTTGTTAGGCTATCCTCTGCCAAGTCAAGGAAGCCGTTAGCCTGCTCGGGCGATTCAGACAGATTAGTGCTTTCCTTCCAGTTCTTTACCCTTGCCATAAGATTCAGCAGCCCACTAATAGTAGAAATCATGCCTTCGTTACCAGCAAAATCGGTCACCTTGTCCTTCGACAGCGGGGAGCCGTTGATACCAATAGAAACTTTATGATCGGAGTCAATGCAGATGGAACAGGTGATCCGGCAGACTGGCTTCACATCCAGCATGTAAATACACAACTGGCCGTCGCAGATGCTGGTGTGAAATCCAGCAGGTCGGCTCTGCTCTGCATCGAGCAACTCCTGAATCTCCACGGGTGTGCGATCGAGAATTGAGTCTTCAACAAAAAAATCGTCGATCTCACTCTGAAGACGCATATTGTCCAAGTCGAGTCGAGCAGAGGATGTTGCTGCACACGTGCTTCGCGCTGGTTGTCGAGGCGTTGACAGATACTTTGGTGCATTGGGAAAAATCTTAGGCACAGCATCGGGCTTCAGATATCGCTTTTTAAGCGTGCTGCTGTCCCTCTTGCGCCAGGTGCCAAAGGAGTCCCGAGACGTTTCAACGAAATCTTGCTCCGAAAAGTGCAATGAGCAAATTCGCATGTACTTCGTTGGCTCCAAGTTTTGATTGGGAATCGATTTCTTCCACTTTTCTAGCAAGTCTGGGTCGCTCAGTGGAAAAGAATGGAATGTAACAGTTTCAGCAGTTGCAGAACTTGTGTATCCACTTTTGCAGCCGACTGCAGAGCACTTGTTGACCATGCTGCAAATTTAATACTTTTTAATGCAAATATAAGTTCACTAAAAATATTATTTCCGTAAGGGCCACAAGCAAAATGAATACGGATCGAGGAAGTACTGAGAAAAATTTGCTGTTGAAAACTTGGAGGAAGCTCCAGTTCCTTCTAATATTCGAAGTATATAAGCAAGCAGACAAAGCAAGTCTGTGCATTTCCTCCCTGCCCCCTGTAAAAAACCGGCCTCATCTTGCAGGGAAACCGTGACTCATGGCCATACCTTGCGTGTCCCGGTGCTAGCTTAAGAAGTCCCTGGTTTGAGTGTCTAGTCAACACAATCGGTAGATTTCAGTGTCTAGTCAACACAATCGGTAGATTTCAGTGTCTAGTCAACACAATCTGTAGATTTCAGTCTCTAGTCAACACAATCTGTAGATTTCAGTCTCTAGTCAACACAATCGGTAGATTTCAGTGTCTAGCCAACACAATCGGTAGATTTCAGTGTCTAGTCAACACAATCGGTAGATTTCAGTGTCTAGTCAATACACAATCGGTAGATTTCAGTGTCTAGTCAACACAAAATCGGTAGATTTCAGTGTCTAGTCAACACGAAATCGGTAGATTTCAGTGTCTAGTCATCACAATCGGTAGATTTCAGTGTCTAGTCAACGCAATCAGTAGATTTCAGTGTCTAGTCAACGCAATCGGTAAATTTCAGTGTCTAGTCAACGCAATCGGTAGATTTCAGTGTCTAGTCAACGCAATCAGTAGATTTCAGTGTCTAGTCAACGCAATCGGTAGATTTCAGTGTCTAGTCAACACAAAATCGGTAGATTTCAGTGTCTAGCCAAACGTTACTTAATAGATTTCTTTCTAAGCATCCAAAATCAAAGCGTAACTTCACCGCGCCTTTTCCCGGAAATCTCAGGGCGAAGAAAACGACATTATCATCCTGTCGCTGGTTCGCAGCAACGACGACTTCGACATCGGTTTCCTGAAGACGGAGAATCGCGTCTGCGTGGCACTGAGCCGCGCCAAGAGAGGCCTGTACGCTGTCGGCAATTTCGACCTGCTAGCGGAGTCCAGCCGTCTCTGGCGTCGCATGGTCGACACGGTGGCGCACGAGCCCGGTTGCTATCGTGACGCACTCCGTCTGGCCTGCCAGAACCACCCGGACGAGCCCAGCATCGAGATTCGCGAGCCGGCCGACTTTCGAAAGTCGCCAGAAGGTGGCTGCAACAAGCCCTGCGGACAGCGGATGCCATGCGGTCACGTGTGCAAGAAGGCCTGCCACCCCACCGACAAGGAGCACGCGGAGGTCATCTGCAAAATGCCCTGCCCGAAGTCCTGCTCCAAAGGACATCCGTGTCCTAAACGATGCCATGAGCAGTGCAAGTGCACCGTTCGGGAGCCGAAGAGAATCCCGAAGTGCGGCCACACGCAGATGGTGAGAGCTGTTTGGGGGGGGACTCGTCAGGTGTCTTAGACTTTGACACTTCTATCAGGGTAAAATTTGCGTCAGAGGCATTTGCGTTGCTTTATCTTTATGCCTGCCAAAATGGGCCAGATGTGCAACCGACAGCTCAGCCGCAGCTATTGCGTGGCGCATCTGAAGGCTGCGTACGGCTGTTCAGTCCAAGGACTGAGGAGTGGTCGCCACAGCCTCAATTATTCCAGCTAATGCTGGCACCCATTTTACAGCTGGGTGAACTGAAGCAATGCAGAGTGAGGTGTCTTGCTCAAGGACACAAATTGTTCCGAGTGGGTCGAGAATCTTTGAGTTTCTTTGAGTAAGCGGCAGTTCATTTGAGTATTCCAAATCAAATTATAGTATTGACCATTTTTTAATCTTTCAAACTGCCAGGTGGAATGTTGGATGCCTGCAGAAAAGTTCACCTGTCAGGAGCCGTGCACTCTGGTGCTGGACTGCGGCCACTTGTGCAGTAGGAAGTGCGGCGAGCCTCACAGCTACCAGTGCCTCGCCCGGGTGGAGCGCAGGCTGCCCTGTCAGCACATGGCCAGCATCGCTTGCAGCGAGACTAGCGGCCTCTTTTCCAGGTGTCAGCAGCCGTGCGGAGCTGAATTGGCTTGCGGGCACAGGTGCAAGGGTCGCTGCGGTTTGTGCAACCAGGTGCGCCAAGGTTGGGGTTTGAAAAGGCTTGTGGGTTATGCTGAGTGACTCTATAAAGTGGGTTTTGAATCGATAATTTGGAGTTGGGTTGGCACGCCAATAACAGATCGATAATTGCGGTTGGGTTGGTGGGGTAATAACAGATAGATAATGGGGGTTGGGGTGGTGGGGCAATAGCAGATCGATAATGGGGGTTGGGGCGGTGGGCCAATAACAGATCGATAATGGGGGTTGGGGCGGTGGGCCAATAACAGATCGATAATGGGGGTTGGGGCGGTGGGCCAATAACAGATCGATAATGGGGGTTGGGGCGGTGGGCCAATGAAATATCGATAGTACATTTTAGTCAAAATCGAGTAAAACAAGCCAAACCACAATCGTTGCAGGGCCGACTGCACGTGCCTTGCAGAGAACTGTGCGAGCGGGTGCTCGTGTGCGGCCACGTGTGCCGCAGCTCCACCTGTCATCAAGCTTGCCCGCCCTGCCAGCAGGGTTGCCTAAACGCTTGCCGACATAACAAGTGTCAAATGCCATGCGGCGACGCCTGTGTACCATGCAACCAGCCCTGCGATAATTGGTGCCCTCACGGGCAATGCACTAGAAAGTGAGTACTGAGTGTTTATATGTTATCGTATGTAATCATTACAGTGTATAATAGAACAGGATGTGAACTGAACACTGTGAGAAGAGAGAGCAAGCAGGGTGTGATTAGTCATCGATCGATGTGCACTGGGAGGATAGAGAAAGCAGGATGTGATTAGTCATCCATCGAAGCACAATTGGTGAAGAGAGAGCAGGGTGTGATTAGTCATTGACCGATGTACACTGGGTGAAGAGAGACAGAGAGAGAGAGCAGTGTGTGGTTAGTTATCGATCGATGCACACTTTGAGGAGAGAGAGCAGTGTGTGGTTAGTTATCGATCGATGTATACTGAGAGAAGAGAGAGCAGGGTGTAATTATAGTCACCAATACACAGTAAGCTGATTCACCATTTCTCAAAGTTCGGCAGTAAAAAAGCATAAACTTTTATGCTATCAGTCCAGATTTAATGCTAAATTGTCTTCGCAGATGCCACGAACGATGTGACCGCGATCCTTGCAACAAGCCATGCAGCTTTAAGCCGAAAAACAACGCATGCAAAGTATGCAAGATCGGTAGTCTGGAGTGCATCGGTCTGTGCGGCGAGAGGTCGCATCTGATCGTTTGCAGACGCTGCGGTACGGATCAGAAATTTCGAGACATCTTTTTCGGCACCGAAGATGACCCAGATGCGAAATTCATCAGATTGGACACGTGTGAACATGTCTTTGAGGTAATACAACCTAGCTAAAAGTTGTCTATCATGTGTACAGTTATAAAAGCATTTGCTTTTACGCTACTGTTAG
Organism: Macrostomum lignano; assembly: GCA_002269645.1. Classification (NCBI taxonomy): domain Eukaryota; kingdom Metazoa; phylum Platyhelminthes; family Macrostomidae; genus Macrostomum; species Macrostomum lignano. The sequence goes on along the minus strand of NIVC01000032.1, from coordinate 599,201 downwards.
TAGTTTTGGCTTAGGGAAATATTAGAAGCTAGGTTAGATAACGAGTTTACTGGGGCTCGTGGGTTGCCTTGAAGCGGCCTTGTCTCGCATAGAGACGCCTAACCGCAGTCACTCCTGTGAAACTTGTCTCTGCCTGGCTGAAAGCTTGTAATGAGTGAGTAGGCTGGGTTGGAGGGTAATAGTGGATCGGGAAGGGCTGTGGGTAGCTGTATAGGAAGGCAGGCCTATACCTGTACCAAGGTGCTCTGACGGTATCCCTCAGGCGCCCTCTGAGTGTACAGCCAGCGACCCTATTAAAGCTGGAGTGTGCCAGAACCAGGACCGAGTCTGAGCAGGACGAGACCGTTGGCACGGTCACAATAGAAATGGCGGGTTGGCGAAGCAAAGGGTGAAATAGTCCCGGCGAATAGCCCTCCTGCCGCTTCAAAGATAAGAGACTGTCTGGCAAGAGTACCCGGGGTTTAGTTGGGGGGGGGGAGGCTCCTTCGGGTGGCCACGGCCGTGGGGGCGGTCTTATGACCGGTGTTTTGGCCTTTCTAACCCAGGAGAAGGCACGGGCTCCCCTGAATGGTTCTCTCTTCCCCCTCTAGCCTCGGGGAGGTTTATGATTTGTACCCGGGGGTGGTGGGCGGTCGGCCCCAGCATGGTAGCCACGGCTCTAGGCCTTCGGGCCATCCCTAATAGGCTTGGGTCTATCTAATCTGGTTTTTGGGCACGGGCTTCCTGACTGGTATGTCGTTCCGCTGTCACTGTCCCCCGGGGAGGTTTGGTTTTTTTGATACAGCCCTGTACAGTCCTCTATAGTCTAACTTGGCTTTTAGTGTACATTAGTACACTCCCTATCAGGAAACTCATTTATGTCTAGTGGCGTAAGAGCCTATTTCAATGGCTGAGGCGCCGGAGTACTTATTTAGTTAGTTAGTTAGTGTCCCTAGAACCATATCAGCGTCCCCAGCCTAGTCCCTAGAACAGGGGTCGGCAAACTTTTTTACTTCAAGGGCCAGATAGAGAACATAAAGCATGGCTGCGGGCCAGAGGAGGGAAGATAGGAGAGAGAATAGAGAAAGAAAAGGGAGAAGAGAGATTGGAGAAAGGAGAGGCGAGGGGCGAGAGGCGAGGAGAGGCGAATAGAGGAGCTTGGAGGGAGAGAGGATGAAAGGAATATGATGGGGAGGAGAGGATAGTAGACAGCAAGAAAAGAAGAGAAGAGGAGAGGAGTGGAAAGGAGAGGAATTGAGGGGAGAGGAGAGGAGAGAAAAGAGAGAAACTAGGAGTGGAGAAGAGAGGAGATCGGGAGAAGTGAAGAGAAAAGGAGAGAAAAAGAGACAGAGGAGGTCAGAGAAGAGAGCTGAGAAGAGGCACAAACTCTGAGCAGATCGGATTGCTATTGTGAAGTTTCAAATGTTACCGACCCCTGCCATAGAAGCTGGATTCCACACAGGCCTCGTGCCTTAGGAGTGCAACTAAGTGTTCGCTCTCTTCCAGTTCCGTCCATGATCGACCCTGTATGATGGTTATAAAGACATTATAAATGTCGATTCTCGCAGGTGACCGGACTCGACCACTGGATGAAGACTCCATCGCCGCAGAACGAAATCGTGCGCAAGCTCTGCCCGCTATGCAAGACGCCAATCACGCGAGCCTCCTGTCAGCGCTACAGGCGAGAGGTTGCTAACGTTGAGGCCGACATTGAGCAGGTTAGGCATCAAATTGCCCAGCAACGGTTGGACTTGAGAACTGCCCTGCGCGGCCTGCCCAGCACCGTGGAGGCTGAGCGAGAGAAGATGCTCAGCGATGCCGAGGTGTTGGCGGCGAGCACCGAGTTCGCTAACTGGATGGCGCACTCGCTGAGCAAAAATGAGCTGAGTCGGTGAGAATGTCAGCTTGTCTGTTTGTTTGTGAATCAGGTTCTGTGCCATAGTGTCCGGTATCTTAGTGTCCGGTGTCTTAGTGTCCGGTGTCTTAGTTTCTGGTGTCTTAGTGTCCGGTATCTCAGTGACTGGTATCTTAGTGTCCGGTGTCTTAGAGTGTCTCAGTTTCGGGTGTCTTAGAGTGTCCGGTGTCTCAGTTTCGGGTGTCTTAGAGTGTCCGGTGTCTCAGTTTCGGGTGTCTTAGTGTCCGGTGTCTCAGTTTCGGGTGTCTTAGTGTCCGGTGTCTTAGCGTCCAGTATCTTAGTTTCTTATCATCCAGTGTCTAGTGTATTTCAGTCTGTGTCTGTTTGTCTACAAGCCAGTGCCTCCAAACCTCTATATCCCCAGCTTCCTCAGATGCGGCATGAGCTACAAGAAGGAGCGATACGGCGAAGCGGCCCAACTCCAAGAGCTCAGACGTCTGCAGCTGCTCACGCAGCTCCTTCAGCAGCTCAGAAAAATCAGCTCAACCAACTGGTTCAAGGAGGTCAACGCGCAACCCGTTCGTCATCCCGAGACAGCGGATTTCAACGACTTGCCGCAGCTGCAACGAACTCGCCCGCTTGAGTTCGCCAGCATCCGCATGAGCATCGACTCAATCCGGCTCCTGAGCTGGCTCGAGGCGACCCAGCCGCTGAGCGAGTACTCGGTGCAACAGGCTGAAGACGAGCTGTTCCGGCTGAGGGTAACTTAGGGAACATTATTGGAGTATGCCTGACTGGAACATTCACAAGCTCGAAGCTTCACCACAAGCTCAAGCAACGCCACCGCGGTGGAAAAACCGTGCAAACTAGGTTAAAACGGCATTATCATTTTAAAGTTTAACACGTACTTTCAATTCGCAGGCTCTGGCCCACTTCGCTCAGCTGCATCACCAGCTAAGAGGCTGCACGGGTCTAGATGATGAGACTCAGCAGGCGGCTGACAAAGCGATGGAGAAGCTGGACAAACTGCTCAAAGCTCTGACTGACGGCTCAAGGTTCAACGAAACTCGACAGAAGCTCGCCACCGAAATTGCCGACCAGATCAACGAGCTGGTGAAGTCCGTGGTTCGAGTCACCCGACTAGAACGGCAGATGATAGTCAAGGCGATGCAGCTGCCCAGCGGGCACTGGTTCAAGTGTCCCCGGGGTCACGTGTACGCCATCGGCGACTGTGGCGGAGCCAATGAGGTGGCTGCGTGTCCGGAGTGCGGAGCCACGATTGGCGGAGAGAATCACCAGCTGGCCGCTGGCAATGCGCACGCGCCTGAGATGGACGGCTCGGAGCATCCGGCCTGGTCTGAGGCTGCCAATCAGATGATGGGGAATCTGCAGCTGTACGACTGATGAGGCGCTGCGGCTGGAGACTGGGAGTTCGATAACTTGCTGACTGGATAGACATAGGTTCATTACGGTATAATCATAGCAACATCATAGCAACGGCGTAGCAACAGCATAGAAACAGCATAGCAACGGCGTAGCAACAGCATAGCAACAGCATAGCAACAGCATAGCAACAGCATACTAAAGGCATAGCAACGGCATAGTAGGCATAGCAACGGGACAGTAACATTATGCATGTAACGGAATATTGACTGATAAGCAACTGGATGTAAAAAATCGTAGATTCTTATTTGATCTTTAGTTACTTTAAGTAGCTAGCTACGTGTTGCTAAGCCACTATAAATCATTCTAATCCCCCCGGGAAAAATTGTCTTTAAAAAATTAAAAACAAACTTACTTTTTAGAAAATTTATATCAGTGTAACAAATTTTATTCAACAAATTCTGATCTGAATTCTTTAACTCTACCACATACAGTACTACTGGCGTTATTTGTTTGTATCATATAATCATTCGGGAATAAGATCGGCACACAATCTTTTGTGTTGCATACGGTGACAACTTCAAATATAAACTTCAAAAATATTTATTTAATTCCTAATCGTCAATTCTACAAAAAGAGCTGAAAAAAGAGTTAAAAACGTAACGAATTACTATTAGTTCCTTCCCACACCTCCCATTCCCCACACTACACATCCCCACACTTCCCAACCCCGACACTTCCCACCCCCACACTTCACATCCCCTACACTTCCTACCCCCACACTTCCCAACCCTAAAGTTCACATCTCCCCACACTTCTCATTCAATTCCCCACTTTTCATATTTCCTACACTTCACATACCCCACACTTCCCCCGACCCCCACATTTCCTATTCCCTACACTTCCAACCCCAAAGTTCACATCCCCTACACTGCCCACCCCCACACTTCCCATTCCCTACACTTCCTACCCCCACACTTCCCAACCCTAAAGTTCACATCTCCCCACACTTCTCATTCAATTCCCCACACTTCCCATTTCCTACACTTCACATACCCCACACTTCCCCCGACCCCCACATTTCCTATTCCCTACACTTCCCAACCCCAAAGTTCACATCCCCTACACTGCCCACCCCCACACTTCCCATTCCCTACACTTCCTACCCCCACACTTCCCAACCCCACAATTCCTATTCCCTACACTTCCCAACCCCAAAGTTCACATCTCCCCACACTTCTCATTCAATTCCCCACACTTCACATTCCCCACACTTGACATCCCCTCTTCCAATCCAGCCCCATCCTCAGCTTCACCCGCAGCAATGGCTATCGAAGGCGGCCGGAGCCGGACTCCGGCAAGCTAAGCTGGCAGAGCTGAGTAAAATCGATTTAATTAAAATTCCACTAACATTTCCAACAGCTCAGGCGCTGCTTAGCTCTTCACACTGGATGGCAGGAAGATGACGGGCAGCTGGTTGACTGTGCTGGTTGCTGGGCAGAAATTACACCTGAGATAGATGGCTGATGAAATCTGATGAAGAGGACCGTAGCTTAGTGCAGTCACATTGATTTGGGGCTAAATTGGAATCTCGGCTTGGCTCTGCTCGTGCAGCCCGTCGAACTTTTCACCCGGAATTTCGACCGGAATTTTTTGCGTTCACACGGAATTTTTTCCTATTCCAGTAATGCAATCTGATCCGGGTGGAAATTCCGGATCTGTAACGAAAGTTTACAGAATCCGGGCGAAATTTCCGGATCAAAAAGAAAAATTCCGGAAAATAGACCCGGATCGCTAAAAAAAATCCGGTGACTGTTCCGGGTGCGATCCGGGCGAGTGGAACGGATCAGCACACAAATCCGGGCTAAATTCCGGGCGAGTGAACCGGATCAGCACACAAATCCGGGCGAGTGAACCGGATCAGCACACAATTCCGGGCGAGTGAACCGGATCAGCACACAAATCCGGGCGAGTGAACCGGATCAGCACACAAATCCGGGCGAATTCCGGGCGAGTGAACCGGATCAGCACACAAATCCGGGCGAATTCCGGGCGAGTGAACCGGATCAGCACACAAATCCGGGCTAATTCCGGGCGAGTAAACCGGATCAGCACACAATTCCGGGCGAGTGAACCGGATCAGCACACAAATCCGGGCTAATTCCGGGCGAGTAAACCGGATCAGCACACAATTCCGGGCGAGTGAACCGGATCAGCACACAAATCCGGGCTAATTCCGGGCGAGTAAACCGGATCAGCACACAATTCCGGGCGAGTGAACCGGATCAGCACACAAATCCGGGCGAATTCCGGGAGAGTGAACCGGATTAGCACACGAATCCAGGTGAATTCTGGATGATTGAACCGGATTTGCAGCCAAATCTTGGGCTTATCACAGTAGCAGAAAATTAAATAAAGAACGGGTCATTGTTCCATACATTTTCCACGACTACGAATTGAATCGAATTCGATTTAGCCGTCCACGAACAGAAATACTGAATTCAGTTGTGCACAACTGCAAATCGTATATTTCTATACACTTCTACGTACTTTCAGAAACAAAAAATGCTGACCTTCTGAATGTCACTCGGATGGGCAGCTGGACTTCGATGCTACCATCAACTTTTTTTGAAGCCGTATACGGTTTTATATACCTTATCGCGACATTGGCTACTCTTCAGGGATCCCCATCGCCTACCTCTGATTGCATCTGTCAGGTGGGTCACTCGCTATACAGCTAATTAGCTAGTTAACTCAAGTCAGCTGACTTATCTATTCACTTGCTTAAGAATTGTAAAGATCTCCGCAAAAATTAAGGAACGACTTTTGTCTCATTTTCCAGGACCTATCAGGGCTCATAAATGTAGACAGCCAATGTCTCGAAGAGCGTTTCTAATGAAATCGAATCCAGCAAATTTGGCCTTAACAAAAAGCTAGAAATTAATTGCGAATAAATGCGGTGGTGGTGTTATGCACTCGATCTTGGACATCGCCCGCATTTCACTCCTCGAGTAGCTCGCCGTCTGGAAATATATGTTTCCAGAAGTCGGCCCCTCATTTCCGGCAGCACTGGCGATTCGTCGCGCCTTCACCTGGTCCGCCTTCTTTTGCCGCTCTGCGGCTGGCCGAGATTGAAAGAGCACTGCCTGGCTTCTCGCCACGGTCGTGTCGGATTCCGACAAGCTCGTAGCGGAGATAGCTTCCAATCGAAGAACTTCAGCTTTCAGCTGACGATTTTCGGCTTGAGCCTCCGACAGCTTTTCACGAACTCCGCTCAATTGATGGCCTATTAAGTACATGAAAATGAGGAGAGTGGCGAAGCAGATTCAAACTTAAGAATCGACAACACTTATATATATACGAGGCTGCTAACGTCTTCTAGTATATGCATAAAAAACTTACACAGTTCGTCCTCGGCTTCGCCTTGGGCCCGAATCTGATCCATCATTGTGGTGCATGACGGGCATCGTGACGGCTGCGGTTGCTGCGATGGCACACGCGCCAAAGCAGTCGCTTCAATCGCTTGGGCCTTTCTATCCAAAGGCCCCTTCCAGAGAGTGGCGGAATACCGGGATCCGGTACTCTTGTTAGCAGCCGTGACAACGTGATCTGCTCACGGCTGGTGCAACTGCAAACGCCTTAGACAAACCAATGGAGCATGCACCGACAAAAATCGGATTAGCGTCTATCTTAATAGGAAAGCTGCTTTGCATACTGGGCCAGTTAGAGCTATTTGGAACCATGCCACAGTCTCCGTCTAGACACCCAGCTGTGCCAAACAATATGGTTGGCTGATTTTATGCTTCTAAGCGTCAAATATGACGATAGAATCATTCAGCCCGTTGACACACTAAGCAGCTGTGATAGACTACATGCCAGTGGAAGTCAAACCTCTCGCACACAAACAGGGCGCAACAATTTTTCAATTGTCACCTGTACGGAGGATGGGCTCAGCCTCACATTACGGACGCTACAGTGCCGCCGTAAAGCAGATCAATTCACATTGCAATTCCGAGGCTTTATTACCCCTCGCTTTCCAAGAGGAATTAGCGCCGTTGACCAAATGGATGCCAGGGATTGCCTGATGGGATAGCCATTTGCTGGGGTCTGTATTCAGCGGTTTTCCATCGGAGGCTTCCTCTCAAAATCCCCATGGTACTTGTATAATGGATGCCGGATTGATTCCGACTCAAGTCCCGAAATTTTCCCGGATCAGCTTCGCCCGGAATTTGGCTGAAATTCGGGTCAAAGGAGCTGATCCGGGTGAATTTTCCGGATCATTTGGTCCGGATCACTGGGGAATTCCGACTCAAGTCCCGAAATTTTCCCGGATCAGCTTCGCCCAGAATTTGGCTGAAATTCGGGTCAAGGGAGCTGATCCGGGCGAATTTTCTGGATCATTTGGTCCGGATCACTGGGGAAATCCGACTCAAGTCCCGAAATTTTCCCGGATCAGCTTTTCCCGGAATTTGGCTGAAATTCGGGTCAAGGGAGCTGATCCGGGTGAATTTTCCGGATCAGTTGGTCCGGATCACAAGGGAGTTCTGACTCAAGTCCCGAAATTTTCCCGGATCAGCTTCGCCCGGAACTTGGCTGAAATTCGGGTCAGGGGAGCTGATCCGGGTGAATTTTCCGGATCATTTGGTCCGGATCACTGGAGAATTCCGACTCAAGTCCCGAAATCTCACCCGGAACATTTTCACCCGGAACACCACTGAAATTCGGGTCTACACCCAGAATTCCATAGTGTTCCGGGTGAAAAATTCCGGAAAATCAGACCGGAACAGCTTTCCTTTTCCCGAAAATCATATTTCCGGATCTTTTTCCGGAACAGGGGGCTGTTCCGGGTCAAAAAAGCTGATCCGGGCCTTCACCCGGAAATCAATTAAAAATCGGGCCCGGATCACAAAATTCCGGAAAAAATTCCAGGTGAAACGTTCGACGGGAGTTAAAGCCCTTTAGGGCCAACCTCCAAAGCACAGGGAAGTGTACATGCCTAACGATAACTAAAGGGCCGTTGTATACTTCTGTGTGTGCCTGCGCTGTGTGAAAATGTCGCTTAAAGTGCGCCTGGGTCTAACAAGTCTCATCCGATAAAATAACACACAGACTGAAGACACAACTAAAAAGGCAATTCTGAGTCTTCAGGCACTGAGTCTGCTGACACAGCTCAGCCCTATACACAAGTAAATGTATTGAGTTTGCACCTTAAATAAGCATTTGTTGCATACTCTGAAGCTGCCAGCAGGCAAAGGCGGTGCTGCAAAATACAAAATTAAAATAATCAGTCAGTTTTGAGTCCTTGAGCCCCCCCCCCCTGTGAGCTGCACAGATTAAAGACGGTATTAGGACGGAACGGACTGTCTATGGTTGCATAGTTTAGTTGCTACGGGCTGCCTGCATTGGGGACTTAAATGCGAGCCAATGAGGGAGAATTCTAAAATGCTGCGAACCCGCGCAGATTGAAAATAGTTTAACAAAATGAGTTCATGGCTTTGTGTGGCTATAAAGTACATCCTACAAAATTATAAAGTACATTCGATGTACCTTTAGGTACAATAAAAGTACATTTGGTCTGGACTTTTAAGACGTGCATTATTTTTACAGAACTGGTAGGCAATAAATCAATTACTAGGAACTAGTAAAGTACATCGCGTGTACTTTAATTAGGCTGGTCTAAGAGTGCTGTGAAAAAGTCTTAAAGTATGACATAGCCTTAAAGTACTTTTCTTCAGAGAGCGGCACCTCCGCCGGCGTCCTTCTCGGCTGGCGTCGACGTGGTGGCCGTCGGCCGCCTCGACGCTTGCGAGGACCGCGGAGCTACGGGTGGCGGCGGGGGCAGCGGCCGCTGCTGAACAGGCGGCGTCGACAGGCCGCTAGCGGAGGCGGTGGGCGTCGAGTCGCCGTCGTCGTCGGGAAGGTCGCCGGTGGCAGCAGAGCGACGCAAATGCGAAGCTGATGGCAGAGAGAGACGCATCGTGCGGTTGAGCGACTGGTTGAGCAGCTGGAGGGCGAACAGGGGTTCTGAATGGCTGATGCGGAACACAAACACTAACTGCACTACTGATAGTAGCGAATGGCTGATTGATTATTAACTGCACTACTGACAGTAGCGAGTGGCTGATTGATTATTAACTGCACTACTGACAGTAGCGAGTGGCTGATTGATTATTAACTGCACTACTGACAGTAGCGAGTGGCTGATTGATTATTAACTGCACTACTGACAGTAGCGAGTGGCTGATTGATTATTAACTGCACTACTGACAGTAGCGAGTGGCTGATTGATTATTAACTGCACTACTGACAGTAGCGAGTGGCTGATTGATTATTAACTGCACTACTGACAGTAGCGAGTGGCTGATTATTTATTAACTGCACTACTGACAGTAGCGAGTGGCTGATTGATTATTAACGGCACTACTGACAGTAGCGAGTGGCTGATTGATTATTAACTGCACTACTGACAGTAGCGAGTGGCTGATTATTTATTAACTGCACTACTGACAGTAGCGAGTGGCTGATTGATTATTAACTGCACTACTGACAGTAGCGAGTGGCTGATTGATTATTAACTGCACTACTGACAGTAGCGAGTGGCTGATTGATTATTAACTGCACTACTGACAGTAGCGAGTGGCTGATTGATTATTAACTGCACTACTGACAGTAGCGAGCGGCTACCTGCAGCACGGAGTCAACGCTGAGCTCAGCATCCGGGCAGCTGAACTTCTCCTCAATGTCCCGGCGAAGGTGCAGAGCAAATCTGGCGCACAGGCTTCGCTGCGACCGGCGAAGGCGCCGCTCAGCGCGCTCCTGACTGTCGGTCACGTGACCAACCACTTCGTCCCGGATGCGGCTGATGGCGGCCAGGTAGCACTGCTGGAGGCGGCGGCCCAGCTCAGTCTCCTGCTCGGCTAGAGGGTCCGCGACTGTCAGACTGAGTTCGGGAGGCTGCTGCTGCTGAGAGGCCTGCGGGATCAAGCGGGGTTGGCGCTGAAGAACCTAGACGACAAATCGGAATTCCTAGAAATGCCACCCCAACAGAATCATAGACTACACCACACCATCACAATCTCAGAAATCCCACACTATCAAACCAGAATCTCAGAAATCCCAGACCATCAAAACCCCAGAATCTTAGAAATCCCAGACCATCAGAATCTCAGAAATCCGACACCATCAAAACCCCAGAATCTCAGAAATCCCACACCATCAAAATCTCAGAAATCCGACACCATCAAAACCCCAGAATCTCAGAAATCCCACACCATCAAAACCCCAGAATCTCAGAAATCCCACACCATCAAAACCCCATAATCTCAGAAATCCCACACCATCAAAATACCAGAATCTCAGAAATCCCACTCCATCAAAATACCAGAATCTCAGAAATCCCACTCCATCAAAACCCCAGAGTCTCAGAAATCCCACTCCATCAAAACCCCAGAATCTCAGAAATCCCACACCATCAAAATACCAGAATCTCAGAAATCCCACTCCATCAAAACCCCAGAATCTCAGAAATCCCACTCCATCAAAACCCCAGAATCTCAGAAATCCCACACCATCAAAATACCGGATTCCCAGAATCCCACCTGAACAGCAGCATCCGCTGTCTCCGCCCTCTCCTCCACCCTGCCGTTAGTCTGGCAGGCAGCCGGTCGTCGGTCCCGGATTGCGCAATTCGCAGTCTGCAGCTTCCGAGACGCTTCATCAAGTTGAGCTTCCAACTGCCGCCTCTCCTGGCCCAGCTGGGCAGCCACAGCCTGAGCCTCGGCCAGTCGAGCTTCGTATCGCTCGCTGGCGGCCCGACGCTCCTCGGCGAAGCCTGCCAGCAGCTCTTCGCGCATTTTCTCCCGGCAGAGATCGAAGTGCGCCTGACAGGTGCGCTGGATCCGCTCGAATTCGGCCGCCTTGTCCTGCTCTGCTCGGTCCCAGGCGGCTGCGAACTCCGACTGGAGCTGCTCACACTGGGCTGACAGACTGCGCTGCGCCTCTGATGACTGGGATAGCTCTGACTGGACTGAGGACAGCCGCGACTCCAGCTGAGGGTGAGATTGGGTGAGATGAGGGTGAGATTGGGTGAGATGAGGGTGAGATTGAGTGAGATGAGCGTGAGATTGAGTGAGATGAGGGTGAGATTGAGTGAAATGAGGGTGAGATTGAGTGAAATGAGGGTGAGATTGATTGAGATGAGGGTGAGATTGAGTGAGATGAGGGTGAGATTGAGTGAGATGAGGGTGAGTTTGGGTGAGATAAGGGTGAGATGAGGGTGAGATTGAGTGGGATAAGGGTGAGATTGGGTGGGATGAGGGTGAGATAAGGGTGAGATGAGGGTGAGATTGGGTGAGATGAGGGTGAGATTAGGTAAGATGAGGGTGAGATTGGGTGAGATTGGGTGAGATGAGGTTGAGATGAGGGTAAGATGGGTAAAGATGGAGGTGAGATTAAAGATAGCGATAAGATTGGGGTAAGATCGGAGTGAGATGGTTTTGAGATACGAGAGATAGGAGTTTCGAAGTGTGATTAGGATGAGATGAGAGTCTAGGGGTGAGACAATGAAGGCGCATGGATTTACTTGCTAGTGACTACTTAGCGCATCGATTTCTGTATCCACATCTCACTTCTACATTTAACTCAAAGTTTCGATACATATCGGCAGACACCCAACTGCTAAACTCACCTCGGCCGCACGTTCTTCAGCTGCCGCCAGCTGTTTCCGCAGTTGGTCCTCCTCTGCTTTGAGCTTCGCCACTGCCGCAGCCACCGCTTCCTCCTGCTGCTTCTGCGCTTCAGAGCGAATTCTTGTCTCCATGGCAACGGACTGCTCGCGCTGATCATTCAAAGCGAGTTCGGCCCGTTCACAGCGCAGGCGGGACTCGTGGCTGGATTTCTTCAGCTGGATGAGCTCCTTCTGCAGCTCGGATACTTTCTCCCGCTTCTGCTTGTACAGATCCTGGCAGCGGAGCAGCTCGGCCTGGGGATTCGGGCGTGGGGAGAATTATCCTAGTGAATGAGCATGGGGATTCGGGCGTGGGGAGAATTATCCCAGTGAATGAACAATATGATTCGGGAGTGGGGAGAATTATCCCAGTGAATGAACAAGGGGATTCGTGAGTGGGGAGAATTATCCCAGTGTCTCACCCGCAGGCAAGCTACGCTCTTGTCCCTGTCAGTGGAGGCTCCAACACCGGGCATGCTGGTGCTGGTGGCTTCTCGACCTCCCTCGGTGGCGCCAGCAGTTCCAGCAGCCGGGGACCTCAGCGAGGTTGGCAGGAGTCGCTCGGCCGTCTCGTACATCGCCAGCTGCTCGCGTAGGTCCGCAATCTCCTCCTGGAGCGCGGAGTTCATCTCCTCGGTGATGGACTTGGCCAGGTCTCGCTGGGCCAGCTGGTGTCGAAGGTTGCCGACAATCTCCGAATCGGCACCGCCAGCCAGCAGGTCCTGGCAGCGTTGCTGAGCCTCATGAAGCTGCTGGGCCATGGCGGCCACCTGTTTGTTGGCGTCAACAACCTGCTGGCTCTGTTGGGAGCCCAGCTTGGTTGCTAGGGCCCTGGCCGCATCCAGGTCCGCCTGCCGCTGCTCGGCCTCCGACTGCAGCCGGTCGATTCGATCTTTCAGGTAGAAAATCTCCTCGTCTTTTTTGTTGCGCAACGACTGGATGAAATTCTCCTGCGGGCAATTTGTATGGAGAATCCGGTAAAATTTCCTATTAACTTTAGCTTTGGGAAATTCCAGGACCATAGGGAATCCCGGAGCTATAGGGAATTCCAAGATAATAGAATCCGGTAGCTATGGGGAACCCCAGGACAATAGGGAATCCCGTAGCTATGGGGAACCCCAGGACAATAGGGAATCCCGTATTTATAGGGAATCTCTCTAATAGAGAATCCCGTAGCTATGGGGAATCCCAGGACAATAAGGAATACCGTAGCTATGGAAAATCACAAAAACACAGCCAGCGAAATCACACATTGAATGGTATCAAACTTGGAAAACTGGTGGAGAAGCCCTTACCTGCTGATCCCGAACTCGTCCAATCGTGCCAGCCGTGGTCATCTCAGTCAGCTGAGCGGTCAGCGCCTCATTCTGACAGCCGGCTTCAGTCAGCTGACGCTGCAGCTGCTCATTCTCGGCTAGCAGCTTGGCTGTCAGCTCTTGACGCTTGGCGGACTCCTCTTTGAGACTGCGGATCTGCGCGTGGTCATTTATTTTGGTAACAAATAGCATTCAGTGCTACTGCCAGTAGAGTAATTTCCACAATATTTGATCTTAGTTGTCACTGACTCACTCAATGCTACTGTAAGTAGTTTAAATAGCAATAAATCTCAATTCGCACCTGTTCAAGAGCCTCCTTAAGCCTGTCCTCAGTACTAGAAGCGACCTTCTCGGCTGATTCGCGATTCGCTTCCGTCAGGGCCAGTTTGTGCTTCAACAGGCGCGCCTCCTTGGCTGAAGATTCCTGAGATAGGATAAATAAACATTTATTACATGTAATAAAAATAAAATTATTTATCTAATTTAGTACAATTTCTTACTTGAAGTTCAGTCAGTTGAGCCTTTAACTCCTCGATATGACGACCTCGAGCTCGGTACAGAATATCAAGCTGGTCAAGATCTCGTTGGTTCTCGGGCACAACGCTGACTCCGACATCGACGCCGCGAGGTCGGGTGAGCTGACTGTGCCGCATGCTGGGAGGCAGGATGTTGAGCTGGGCAGCGGGATGCTGGATGGGATTCTGGAACAATGAATGATGAAGGATGCTGGAACTGACATCACTGATGAAGGATGCTGGAACAGACATTGCTGATGAAAGATGCTGGAACAGACATTGCTGATGAAGGGTGCTAGAACAGACAGCACTGATGAAGGATGCTGGAACAGACATTACTGATGAAGGATGCTGGATCAGACATTACTGATGAAGGATGCTGGATCAGACATTACTGATGAAAGATTCTGGATTAGTCATCACTGAAGGATGCTGGATGGAACAGACATCACTGAGGAAGGATGCTGAAGCAGACATCACTGATCAAGGATGCTGGAACAGACATCACTGATTGATGAAGGATGCTGGAACAGACATTGCTGATGAAGGATGCTGGAACAGACATTGCTGATGAAGGATGCTGGATCAGACATCACTAATGAAGGATGCTGGAACAGACATCACTAATGAAGGATGCTGGAACAGACAGCACTGATGATTGATGAAGGATGCTGGAACAGACATTGCTGATGAAGGATGCTGGAACAGACATCACTAATGAAGGATGCTGGAGCAGACAGCACTGATGAAGGGTGCTGGAACAGACATCACTAATGAAGGATGCTGGAGCAGACAGCACTGATGAAGGGTGCTGGAGCAGACATTACTGATGAAGGATGCTGGAGCAGACAGCACTGATGAAGGGTGCTGGGATACACGAACCACAGATTTCAAGAGAAAACGGACCCGATCCATCCCTGGCAGATGCTGAGGCCCAGAGTACTCAGCCGATGACAGACCGCAGCCGGTGGTCTCGGGCGACAGGGTGGCCAGCTGAGCTGTGGACCTGGACGTCGCCTCGGACGGCAGCATCAGATGGTGAGCGGGATGGCTGGCCGGCAGCAGGGCCAGCTGGAACATTCCACCAGCCGCCGTGACTGGAATATCCCGTTCCGCCGACGCGGTGTCGCCACCGTCGTTAGAGTCGACATTGTCTAGACGTCGATTTGCCTTCATCTCGTCGTCTTCGTCGTCGCTTGTTTCTTCATCGACATCGACATTGCCGTCGTGGTGGTCGTCGTCATCAACCGAGGAGCCTTCAATCGGTGGTCGGATTTCGGCGGCCTCATCTCGATGCCGATGCTGGTGCTGCAAGTTGTGTCGATAGACGGGTGCGTCGGCGGCGTCAAGTGACGACTCGGACAGCTCCTCGCCGACGCCGCCTCCGTCGCGGTGCACGCCGAGATCGTCATCGTCGTCTCCATCGCCACTGTCGCTGTCGCTGTCGTAGAAGCTCTCCAACTCGTTGTCGATGGCCTCCTGGATGTCGCGCTGACGCTGAGCCAGATCGGCCTTCATAGCGGCCTCCTGCTGGGCGGCCTGGCGCTCTAGAAACACGCTCAGCGTGGTGGCGCGAGCGCCAGTTGCCATGGCAACGGTGCGAGAAATCTAATTCGTCTTGGAATCGATGGTTGTCCTGTTGCTTACGCCAGTAGCGTACCAATAAAGAAGCAGGAAAAAGTAAACAAACATTATGGGAAATTAATTCCATGGGAATTATTTTTCTTTCGGGCAATCTTGAGTCAGAAATACTAAGCTAAGGCTTTAATATGTACAAAATATTCAACGAAAAATATCACTAAAGGAATACGGAGAGGTAAATTTGGAGGGGAAATTACGAGGGGAATTTTTGAGGAAAATCCTAAATGGCTAATCTAAAATGAAATTCCCTAAAAACAAATTGCAACAGGAGAAATTCTAAAATGGAATCCTGAAGAGGAATCCCAAAGGGGGTTCCAAAGAAGAATCCCAAAGGAGAATCCTAAAGAGGAATTCCGAAGAAAATTACGAAGGCAAATTGCAAGTGGGGAATTCTAAAAAGAAATCACAAAGAGGAATATCCAAAGGGGAATCGCATGGGAGAATCCCAAAGGAGAATTCCAAAAGGGGAATCTTAAAAGGAAATTCCGATGGCGAACTACAACTGGGAAATTTTAAAGAGAAATCACAAAGAGGGAAACCAAAGGGGAATCCCAGGGGCGAATCCCAAAAGGGAATCCCAGGGGCGAATCCCAAAAGGGAATCCCAGGGGCGAATCCCAAAAGGGAATCCCAGGGGCGAATCCCAAAAGGGAATCCCAGGGGCGAATCCCAAAAGGGAATCCCAGGGGCGAATCCCAAAAGGGAATCCCAGGGGCGAATCCCAAAAGGGAATCCCAGGGGCGAATCCCAAAAGGGAATCCCAGGGGCGAATCCCAAAAGGGAATCCCAGGGGCGAATCCCAAAAGGGAATCCCAGGGGCGAATCCCAAAAGGGAATCCCAGGGGCGAATCCCAAAAGGGAATCCCAGGGGCGAATCCCAAAAGGGAATCCCAGGGGCGAATCCCAAAGGGAAATCCCTAGGGGGAGGGGTCCCAAAGTGGAATCCTAGGGGGAAATACCAAAAGAAAGTCCGAAGGCAAATTGCAAGTGGAGTATTTCAAGAGAAATATTGCAATATAATAGAAAATTCTGTAATCTCACAGAATCAACATTAACATATTTATAGATATTCATTCAATTTAAAATGCTCTACAATAGGGAACTGCATTTAAATATAAATTACTGCAACAATAATGATTTCAATTAGCAAACATAGCTACTCAATAGTAGCTAAATAAAAATGCGCCGATATTTTAGAGGTAAGCCATCTACCCGTGAACGATCGAGACAGTTAATGATTTATTGCTATTGTGCAATAAACTAATAAAACAGTTATAGAGAGCTGTTGGAATGAATAATAACAAAAAATTTGACGCAGTGAATTTCAGAAATAATCTGTATCAGAATCTAGTATACAGTAGTATATGAAGATCATAGCAACACTACAATGTGTCACAAAAAAGTTAAAATGGTTAACTAATATAACAATAAATATTCTCGGGAATGAGTTAGTAAAAGAAGCAACTGTTATTTGTTATTGGTTATTTACACATGCATGTAGCTGATAATTACAACTGTGCAGAATCTTATTCTCCAATGCAACACAACGTTCAAATCGACTAATTTAAAAAGTACACTCCCTACCTATCATATAAAGACAACTATAGATGTGTAAGAACATCTAATTGGACTAAACAAAAAGTACTATTTAAACTGTAAGTCTGAAGATATTACATGTATATACATAAAAACTGGGTTGAATAAATAAACACTTATAGAGCTTATAGACAACAGACACAGGCTTATAGACAACAGACACAGGCTTATAGATAGCAGACACTGGCTTATAGATAGCAGACACTGGCTTATAGATAGCAGACACTGGCTTATAAGTAGCAGACACAAGCTTATAGATAACAGACACAGGCTTATAGAAAACAGACACATGCTTATACATAACAGACACAGGCTTAAGGCTAACAGACACAGGCTTATAGATAACAGACACAGGCTTAAGGCTAACAGACACAGGCTTATAGATAACAGACACAGGCTTATAGATAACAGACACAGGCTTATAGATAACAGACACAGACTTATAGATACAGACACAGGCTTATAGATAACAGACACAGGCTTATAGATAACAGACACAGGCTTATAGATAACAGACACTTGCTTATAGATAACAGACACAGGCTTATAGAAAACAGACACAGGCTTATAGATAACAGACACAGACTTATAGATAACAGACACAGGCTTATAGATAACAGACACAGGCTTATAGAAAACAGACACATGCTTATACATAACAGACACAGGCTTATAAATAACAGACACAGGCTTAAGGCTAACAGACACAGGCTTATAGATAACAGACACAGACTTATAGATAACAGACACAGGCTTATAGATAACAGACACAGACTTATAGAAAACAGACACAGGCTTAAGGCTAACAGACACAGGCTTATAGATAACAGACACAGGCTTATAGATAACAGACACAGGCTTATAGATAACAGACACAGGCTTAAGGCTAACAGACACAGGCTTATAGATAACAGACACTTGCTTATAGATAACAGACACAGGCTTATAGAAAACAGACACAGGCTTATAGATAACAGACACAGGCTTATAGATAACAGACACAGACTTATAGATAACAGACACAGGCTTATAGATAACAGACACAGACTTATAGAAAACAGACACAGGCTTAAGGCTAACAGACACAGGCTTATAGATAACAGACACAGACTTATAGATAACAGACACAGGCTTATAGATAACAGACACAGACTTATAGAAAACAGACACAGGCTTAAGGCTAACAGACACAGGCTTATAGATAACAGACACAGGCTTATAGATAACAGACACAGGCTTATAGATAACAGTCACAGGCTCATAGATCTTACAGGAGACACAAGCTCCAAAGACTGTTAGAATAATAAAAATCTAAAGGCTAGGTAGGCCTTCAAAACTCAGCAATCACTTGAGCCGCACAACGCACATGCCCGTGTCGCAGCGGCCATAAATCATACACGAAGCGGCTTCATCGTGTAGCAGCCATTCATTTCGAATCGGATCAAATGCTTCAACGCTGCTCAACAACTGGGTGCCGTCGTAGCCGGCGGCGACAAAGATTTTACCATTGAGATGACAGGCGCCCACGTAGCAACGGGGAATATTCATGCACACTATTGAGCTCCACTGACCCTGCCGGATGTGATAGGCCTCAACAGAGTCCAGGTGTACCGGCTGTTGACCATCCGCGCCGCCGTAGCCGCCGCAGACATAGATCGTGTCGGCAACCACGGCGCATCCGGAGCCGGAACGGCGCATTCGCATTGGCTCGCAGTTCGACCAGTTGCCTCGCTTCGGGTCGTAGCGCTCCATCGATGACAGCAAATGGGCACCGTCGTAGCCTGCGGCGGGGAGGAAATGTCGAGGTAAAAAGTGTGACCGTAGCTGTCTGCCACTAGCTGTGCCTGTGTTTAGCTGTTTTTGTCTCTCTGTGCTTGTCTATACCCATCTGTCCGTAGCTCTCTGAAGCATCCCTCTGTCTGTAGCAGCCTGTGTCTGTCTGCATCAGCCTGTGTCTGTCTGTAGCAGCCTGTGTCTGTCTGCATCAGCCTGTGTCTGTCTGTAGCAGCCTGTGTCTGTCTGTAGCAGCCTGTGTCTGTCTGCATCAGCCTGTGTCTGTCTGTAGCAGCCTGTGTCTGTCTGTAGCAGCCTGTGTCTGTCTGCATCAGCCTGTGTCTGTCTGTAGCAGCCTGTGTCTGTCTGTAGCAGCCTGTGTCTGTCTGTGGCAGTCTGTCTGTCTGTCTGTCTGTCTGTCTGTCTGTCTATAGTAGCCTGTGTCTGTCTGTAGCAGCATGTGTCTGTATGTCTGTCTGTCTGTCTCTAGCATTCTGTGTCTGTCTATAGAAGCCTGTGTCTGTCTGTCTGTCTGTCTGTGGCAGTCTGAGTCTGTAGTAGCCTGCGTCTGTCTGTAGCAGCCTGTGTCTGTCTGTCTGTCTGTGGCAGTCTGTCTCTGTAGTAGCCTGCGTCTGTCTGTAGCAGCCTGTGTCTGTCTGTAGCAGTCTGTGTCTGTCTGTCTGTCTGTCTTTCTGTCTGTGGTAGTCTGTGTCTGTCTGTAGCAGCCTGTGTCTGTCTGTCTGTCTGTCTGTCTGTGGCAGTCTGTGTCTGTCTGTCTGTCTGTCTGTGGCAGTCTGTGTCTGTCTGTCTGTCTGTGGCAGTCTGTGTCTGTAGTAGCCTGCGTCTGTCTGTAGCAGCCTGTGTCTGTCTGTGGCAGTCTGTCTGTCTGTGGCAGTCTGTGTCTGTCTGTCTGTGGTAGTCTGTGTCTGTCTGTAGCAGCCTGTGTCTGTCTGTCTGTCTGTGGCAGTCTGAGTCTGTAGTAGCCTGCGTCTGTCTGTAACAGCCTGTGTCTGTCTGTCTGTCTGTCTGTCTGTCTGTCTGTCTGTGGCAGTCTGTCTCTGTAGTAGCCTGCGTCTGTCTGTAGCAGCCTGTGTCTGTCTGTAGCAGTGTGTATCTGTCTGTCTGTCTGTCTGTGGCAGTCTGTCTGTCTGTCTGTCTGTGGCAGTCTGTGTCTGTAGTAGCCTGCGCCTGTCTGTAGCAGCCTGTGTCTGTCTGTAGCAGTCTGTATCTGTCTGTCTGTCTGTGGCAGTCTGTGTCTGTCTGTCTGTCTGTCTGTGGCAGTCTGTGTCTGTCTGTCTGTCTGTCTGTGGCAGTCTGTGTCTGTCTGTCTGTCTGTCTGTGGCAGTCTGTGTCTGTCTGTCTGTCTGTCTGTGGCAGTCTGTGTCTGTCTGTCTGTCTGTCTGTGGCAGTCTGTGTCTGTAGCAGCCTGTGTCTGTCTGTAGTAGCCTGTGTCTGTCTGTAACAGTCTGCGTCTGTCTGTAGCAGCCTGTGTCTGTGGCAGTCTGTGTCTGTAGTAGCCTGCGTCTGTCTGTAGCAGTCTGTGTCTATCTCCGCTCTCACCTCCCATACAGAAGAGGGCATTGTCAGCCACCAGCAGGCCGGCCCCCTCCCTAGGCGTGGCCATATCCTGCAACAGTCGCCATTCGTCAATCTTGGGATCGTAAACCTCCAGACTGCGCAGACGGACGCTGCCGTCGAAACCGCCACAAACAAAGATCCGACCCTGATAACTAGCCGCCGCTGATAGGCCTCGCTTATGCCGCATCGGTGTGATGCTGCGCCAACCTGGCGAGGGGTCCTGCAGATCCAAACATGACACAGCGTTGAGTCGTTCTCGACCGTCGAAACCGCCGATAGCGTAGATGGTGGACTTGATGGCTGCGGCGGCTACATAGCGGTAACGCTTCGGCAGAGGGGTGAGGCCAGACCAGTTGCCGGTGCGAGGATTGAACAGTTCCACACTGTCGATGGGAGCTTGGTCTTTGCCGAATCCGCCAATTAGTACCTGGGGAGTGCGTGCGTGCGTGTTGTGAGTTCTAACAGATGTAATAGGGGGTTCAAAGCAATTTTGCTAAGGCGTTTGCCAGTTAGTTTCTCCTTCGTCAAGATGATTTATTTTAATAACCCGAGTAGAGTATAAGCAGTTTGCTTTTGCTCTACTACCAGTAGTTCAACCTCGGGAAAACAATTGAAGTTGTGGGAATTCGAGTCTTAGCGGGTTCCTCCATTAGTAAAAGGGCTGTTTAACCTTTTACCTAACCTAAGGGCTGAAAACCGTTCAGGACAGTCCATCGGGACAACATTTAAGAGACCTTAGTGAAACAGAAATATAACTCTCTAAACATAGGAAATTAAGGGCAAGTTTAGGTTAGCATAGGGAGGCTAAAAGGAGTCATTTAGTCTAAACGGAGTCTACCGAGAATAGGAATACACTATAGTCAATTAAATAACATAGGAACTTCTGGAACTTCACATTTCTCCCAAACTTCTTTCTCTGATTACTTCACATTCCCAATTGGGCCAGATACGCAACCGACAGCTCAGCCGCAGCTATTGCGCGGCGCATCTAAAGGCTGCGTACGGCTGTTCAGTCTAAGGACTGGGGGGTCGCCACACACCCTCAATTACCCCAGCTAATGCTGGCACCTATTTTACAGCTGGGCGAGCCGAAGCAACGCAGAGTTAATTGTATTGCGCAACGACACAAATTGTTCCGAATGGGTCGAGAATCGAACCCCCGACCTTCATCCTTTCAAAAAAGGAATTAGAGATTACTAGGAATATATAATGTAAAAATATCTAAAACCCAAGTTATACATTCGAATGTAAAATAAAACTAACCATGTACTCGTCAGCACCAGACCTGGGCCTATACTTGGCTTCGGTCATCTCGTGCCTCAAATCCGGTCTCAGGTGATACCGTTTTGCAGCGTCGAGTAGGTCACGACACTGATGTCTCTCCTGTACAAGCGGTTCCTGGTCCAGCACCTCAGTGATAAAGCGAGCCGACAGAGTTGCTAAGCGAATATGGCTAAGTAAATCAGGCAGATCACCAGCTCGACCCAATTCATCGTAACGGACCCAGCGCATTACGGCCTGATAGACTGACTCTTCGCTGTCAACCTAAATGGTTTGTT
Organism: Macrostomum lignano; assembly: GCA_002269645.1. NCBI lineage: Eukaryota > Metazoa > Platyhelminthes > Macrostomidae > Macrostomum > Macrostomum lignano. Next base: position 577,282 of record NIVC01000032.1, on the reverse strand, counting down.
TGAGTTGATAACTTCAAGGTAAGGATCTAACTCAGGTATATAGCTAGTTCATAGATAATAGACACTTGCAGATAGATAACGGACACTAGCTCATAGACAACAGACACTTGCTTATAGACAACAGACACTTGCTTATAGATAACAGACACTTGCTTATAGACAACAGACACTAGCTCATAGATAACAGACACTTGCTTATAGACAACAGACACTTGCTTATAGATAAGACACTTGCTTATAGACAACAGACACTAGCTCATAGATAACAGACACTTGCTTATAGACAACAGACACTTGCTTATAGACAACAGAAACTTGCTTATAGACAACAGACACTTGCTTATAGACAACAGACACTAGCTCATAGATAACAGACACTTGCTTATAGACAACAGACACTTGCTTATAGATAAGACACTTGCTTATAGACAACAGACACTAGCTCATAGATAACAGACACTTGCTTATAGACAACAGACACTTGCTTATAGACAACAGAAACTTGCTTATAGACAACAGACACTTGCTTATAGATAACAGACACTTGCTTATAGCAACAGACACTAGCTCATAGACAACAGAGACTTGCTTATAGACAACAGACACTTGCTCATAGATAACAGACACTAGTTCATAGATAACAGACACTAGCTCATAGATAACAGACACTTGCTTATGGACAACAGACACTAGCTCATAGATAACAGACACTAGTTCATAGATAACAGACACTTGCTTATGGACAACAGACACTAGCTCATAGATAACAGACACTAGTTCATAGATAACAGACACTTGCTTATGGACAACAGACACTAGCTCATAGATAACAGACACTAGTTCATAGATAACAGACACTTGCTTATGGACAACAGACACTAGCTCATAGATAACAGACACTAGTTCATAGATAACAGACACTAGCTTATGGACAACAGAACAGACACTAGCTCATAGATAACAGACACTAGCTTATGGACAACAGGCACTAGCTCATAGATAACAGACACTAGCTTATGGACAACAGAACAGACACTAGCTCATAGATAACAGACACTAGCTTATGGACAACAGACACTAGCTCATAGATAACAGACACTAGTTCATAGATAACAGACACTAGCTTATGGACAACAGGCACTAGCTCATAGATAACAGACACTAGCTTATGGACAACAGAACAGACACTAGCTCATAGATAACAGACACTAGCTCATAGATAACAGACACTAGCTTATGGACAACAGACACTAGCTCATAGATAACAGACACTAGCTTATGGACAACAGACACTAGCTCATAGATAACAGACACTAGCTTATGGACAACAGAACAGACACTAGCTCATAGATAACAGACACTAGCTTATGGACAACAGGCACTAGCTCATAGATAGCAGACACTAGTTCATAGATAACAGACACTAGCTTATGGACAACAGAACAGACACTAGCTCATAGATAACAGACACTAGTTCATAGATAACAGACACTTGCTTATGGACAACAGACACTAGCTCATAGATAACAGACACTAGTTCATAGATAACAGACACTAGCTCATAGATAACAGACACTAGTTCATAGATAACAGACACTAGCTTATGGACAACAGACACTAACACATAGATAACAGACACTAGCTCATGGACAACAGACACTAGCACATAGATAGCAGACACTAGCTCATATATAATACATTAGCATATAGACACTCTCAGACTAATATAAGTACTAAAGAAGTACTATAAGTACTTAGTTATTTCTCAGAAATCTACACTACAAGGTGACCGATTCTCCTCACCTGCAGGTCCTCGCGCTCAACCAGCTCCAGCAGCTCCTGGCAGCTAATGGACCAGAATTCTTCCTCCTTAATGACATCTTCGAAATGTCTGGAGCTGAACAACTGAGCAGCTTGTTGCAGCTGATGACAGCTGTGCAATTCGGCAAATCTAGTGACGCCCAACACGTTTGATGGGTGCAGTTCGCTTTTAAGAAACTCGCAACAGGCTGCGGTAACGCCTTTTTGAGTTTAAGAAAAGGTAAACGGCTTGAGTAACTATGACTATTTATGCTTCGTCAGCTAATTATATATCAATATAAGCTTTTAATTAAATTTATATACATACCTTCTAATTGCAGCAGCGAGGCGGCCGGTAGCAAGTCTTGTACGTTGTCCATACACACCGCAACAGACTCCGTATAAACAAAATTCAATAATTCGCTCATTACGTCGGCTTTGACACCTTTAATTTCAACTGAAGATTTGTCGCTTTCCTCCATCTGTGGGGCATGGATTGAAAGTGAAAGTCTGGATTAGAAAGCCTATTATAATACTGGGACATTTCTGATTGAGATCGCTGACTGATTCATACTGTAAGCATCTGACACAGGCCCCTACATTTCCCTCCTACTGTCCGTGAGCATATCTGACACAGACTCTTACTGTCAGCAAGCATATCTGACACAGACTCTTACTGTCAGCAAGCATATTTGACACAGACTCTTACTGTCAGCAAGCATATCTGACACAGACTCTTACTGTCAGTGAGCAATCTGAAACAGACCCCTACAGTCAGTGAGCATATCTAACACAGACTCTTACTGTCAGTGAGCATATCTGACACAGACTCTTACTGTCAGCAAGCATATTTGACACAGACTCTTATTGTCAGTAAGCATATCTGACACAGATTCTTACTGTCAGTGAGCATATCTGACACAGACCCCTACAGTCAGCAAGCATATCTAACACAGATTCTTACTGTCAGTGAGCATATCTAACACAGACTCTTACTGTCAGTGAGCATATCTGACACAGACTCTTACTGTCAGCAAGCATATTTGACACAGACTCTTATTGTCAGTAAGCATATCTGACACAGATTCTTACTGTCAGTGAGCATATCTGACACAGACCCCTACAGTCAGCAAGCATATCTAACACAGATTCTTACTGTCAGTGAGCATATCTGACACAGACCCCTACAGTCAGTGAGCATATCTAACACAGACTCTTACTGTCAGTGAGCATATCTGACACAGACTCCTACTGTCAGTGAACATATCTGACACAGACTCCTACTGTCAGTGAACATATCTGACACAGACTCCTATTGTCAGTGAGCATATCTGACACAGACTCCTACTGTCAGTGAGCATATCTGACACAGACTCCTATTGTCAGTGAGCATATCTGATACAGACTCCTATTGTCAGTGAGCATATCTGACACAGACTCATATTGTCAGTGAGCATATCTCATATCTGACATAGACTCTTACTGTCAGTGAGCATATCTGACACAGACTCCTACTGTCAGTGAGCCTATCTGACAGACTCCTATTGTCAGTGAGCATATCTGACACAGACTCCTACTGTCAGTGAGCATATCTAACAGACTCTTACTGTCAGTGAGCATATCTGACACAGACTCCTACTGTCAGTGAACATATCTGACACAGACTCCTATTGTCAGTGAGCATATCTGACACAGACACTACTGTCAGTGAGCATATTTGACAGACTTCTATTGTCAGTGAGCATATCTGACACAGACACTACTGTCAGTGAGCATATTTGACAGACTTCTATTGTCAGTGAGCATATCTGACACAGACACTACTGTCAGCCAGCATATCTGACAGACTCACCCCTCCAGTAAACATGGCGCAGAAGTAATCCGAGCACGAGGCCAGCACAATCCTATGAGCGGGAAAGACTTCGTTTTCAACTAGCAGGTCAACGTCGCACAGACAGTCACGCTTGCGCAGTTCATTCATTTTGCTAAGCATTTCAGCTGCGTGACTACTGCCGCTATTGCTACTGCTATTGCTACTACTAACGACACTACTATTAGTAGGTGCAAATGAATGCGACTGTAGATGATTAGCTTTAGCTAATGCAGTTGGACAACCACTGTTACTGATGTTGCTGCTTCTGTTCGAGTCCATCTTAAGTTGGCCTTGGTGTGGTCGAGAGAATCACCCTTATTAAAAACTACTAACTACTACTTGCTTAGTAGTACAATTGCACCAAATTTATGATATAAAAAAGCATGCAAGAAATTTAGATTTTTGTGTCATAGAATATTATGATGAATTAGTACTTTAATTTTGGCATTCTGAATTTGAAGCAAAGATCATACATACACAAGATAGGCCACTCATTAACCACTTATGTGGCCATAGAAGCTAATGTAAAAAAAATTGCAACTTGCAACAGCACAAAAATCAACTACTGAACTCAATTTTGTCAGAAGTCTCTGCAGTGCATGCATCATTCTTAGTTTGATTGAGTAACTTTTTATTCAATTTATGAGAATTTCTATTAAATTCTCAAAATATAGCATCTATGTCCCTAAGCTACTGAACTTAAATTTATAAGCAACTCATGTTGGCTTTTTAACACAAGTGACGAAAAACAGCGGTTGCACTTTCTCTATTACCGCTATACAAAGTGGCCTATCTACAGAATATAAGATCTATGATTTGAAGGCCGTTTAACTTAAGGGTTTCAAAATAGGATAAAAAATGGCATCAGAATTAAGATTAAGATATATTAAATATAATATATTTTCAGAGAAATTTATTAAACATTTTAAATATAGACATGATAATTCTAGTTCTTTTACTATTAAATTCAAATTTCTATACCTTTATAATAATATTCTATAGTCTTTCCAATGAAAACATTTATTGGGAGACAAAATGGCTCTCTCTAATAGCCAGTTGATATTAGAAAATCTGTGTGATAGTTTTAGGTAAGCATTAGCCTTTAGCTCTTATAGTAGCAACTGACAAAAGCCTATTGTTAGGATTGATCTTTAGTTAACCATTACCAATTTGCAAGAGACTGATGGAAATTTCATAAGCTTTTTAGCTGATAGCCCTAGATTCAAATATTTGAAGCAAGCATTGATATTGTTGGTTGGGGTGCCACATGAAATGATGGGCAATATCTATCTAAAGTAGGCCTATATAATATATATATTGGCAAACTCTAGCCTCTGACCTCTGCCATTTTTTATATCTCTTAGGTGCTTAAAAATATCTTTTTATTTTCTTTTACTCTTTCTCTTCACTATCATATTAGGTTAAAACTGGCTAATTTTGTATTATATTGGCATAGGCTTATTATAACAAGTCTTGTAAGTTATATGCAAGGTAAAAAAATTAAAAATGTGAAAACAATATTAGAAATAGTATTAGCTTAAAAAACTCAATAAAATACAAACAAGAATTATTATTAAAAAGCCACAATATAAACTAAAAAGCAGACAAATGCTACTTTCTAATGAGGGCCTAGGCCTATTTCTTTAAATGATGCAAATATAAAAAATTACTTATTCAAAGTTTTTATATTTTGTCCTAACTTTGTAGAAATAAACAAAAAATGAGGAGAATAAATGCTTCTAGAAAACTGAAACCATAATAAATTTAAAGGAATATAACAAAAGGTAAGCCTATTAAATATAATAGTAGGTAATTTCTTTTTAATATAAATTAAAATAAAAATAAATAAAAATCTCTATAAATAATGGCAAGCAAAATTTTGTTTTCTAGTTTTTTTCTTTTGCAAAAGCATTTTTTAAACTTCAAAATGATGCTTTCTAATATAATAGGCCTACTGATAGCCATATTATTTCCAATGTAAAATACTACTTGCTAATATATAATTGTATCAGATTACAGTCATTTTGGTAATTAGACATTTTGGTAATAGTCTTTTCAATGATAAGAAAAATACCCTTTTAGTGATAGCCATTCTGTTTTTAAATACTTGTAGAAAATTACTTTGCAAATCTGTAAGGATATTAAAACCTAAAGTTTTACAATTTTAAAAAAAATTTAAGTATTGCTTTAATTAATTTTGTTTATTTACAATTACCAAATACAGTTATAGAGTTGTGGTCTTTAAATTGTTTTCGAATCTAAACGTGCAGTATCTAGTGAATATCTTTGCTTTTCTCGTAGTTGGCATTTCATGAGGATTTTCTATATAAGTTTATGGTTTGTCTGAATACTCTAGGACAATTGAAAACAATCTGGCTCATTCCATATAAGATAGACATTTTTGGAAAATAGAAAAAAGTCAATATTTTTGCTTGCCATTGCCTTATCAGCCAATTTTTTTACCAAATGTTTTTTATGTGTAATATCTACAATCTAAGAATAAATGAATGATAAAATGTTAGATTAGTATGCTATCAAGTGGCAAAAAGTCATTTTTGTAAAAATTTAAACATTTTTCTAAGCAAAAGACATCATTAAGTTTGTGTACCTTTTAAAAACAAATAGAAAGCTTTGGAAGGTTGAAACAAACTATAGATAAAAGTATAGTACTTGCATCATCAGATAAAAGTATTGGTGACCAAATAATCTATTATATTTTTAATATATAATTGGTACCTCAAAGTTACTGAATTGACAGAAAAAAATATGTTACGACCATAAGGCTGCCTTTTCTTTTGTATCTTTGTTGCCTTTTTGAGTTTATATATTCTAATAAGAGTATGATTACTAAAGATGTTCTTAGTCAAATTTTAAAAAATGTATTGCAAAATATCAAAAATAAAAATGTTATAAGACTTTTACCTTTTAGTTTCTATATGTCAAAAATCCTGTTGTTACGACCATAAGTGCCATTCAAGGTTTAATAGCATCTATACTAATGATGATATCTACATGAAACTCTATAAAAATATTTTTGACAAAATTATCTTTCATTTAAAATATTGGTTTAGTATATTCTATTATTATATTTCATTTTATAAGTAAAAATAGCCTGTCATGTTACAACCATGCTTATATGGAATGAGCCATCTGGACTAGACAGGAAAAAACAATATAATTAGTTTGATTTCTTTTCTTAAATACATGTATGTCAATCTTTCAATGAATTTTTTAAATATATATATAAAACAAATCTTAACAAAATAACTACAAGCTAGGCCTAATATTATAAAGTACCTCTTATTAAAATGATAATACTTATGAAATACTTTTTCATAAAAAATGAGGTGTATCTATTACAAAAGCAACTTGTCACCAAAATGACTATTTGTCACTGAAATGTATCATCAAAACAACTTTTCATTGAAATATCTGGTATTCATTGTATCTATCCTATGCATTAAAACAATGTTGATTATTAAAAGTTGGCATATGCATATTGACATAAGCCTACAAATTCTTTATTGGGGCCTAAGGCTAAATCATGCTACTTTTTTCTTGGCATTCAACAAGAATAAACAAAGTTTGGAGAAATTTTGGGATACATTTTACTATTATATAATTAGGAAAAATTTCTATTTTTGGTATACACTATACAGTGTACACTGGCATACATTTAGGCTTTTGCCAAGTTAGGGTTTTTGTTTTGGCATATATTACTAATGATCCAGACCTTGGAAAATATGAACTTTTGCAAAAAATGATTGCAGTGCTTTATGCCCATGGATAGGAAAATGGCATTCCATTTATATATCCAATGATCATAATGACACTAAAATTGCTATAACTTTTTATTATAGGCCTATGCCGCCTATTATGACAATTTAAGTGTGGCGGCCTTGAGAATGAGCAAAGGCAAATGAATGTGGCAGAGGCAAATTTGTAGCAGTAGCACTTGGCAGTAGAGTTAGTGAACATTAATACAATAAATGGCTGCAGACTTGATTTATTGTTAACCAAAATACAAGGCGTAACAAATGCACTGGTGGCTACACAACAATAAGGTAGATAGCTTAAGTAGTAGAAGTGGCATGGCTGAGAGTGGTGGAGGCGTGGCTAGAGCCATGGCAGAGAGAGAGATAGAAGGCAAGTAAACAAGTAAAGGCCCATACTCCGGAAGGTGACTGGTACGCCAGAGATTTCCGGCGTACCAAATAAGTTTTCCGAAAAATTGGCGTACCACCATTGGCGTACCACCGATTTGAAAAAGCATTTGGCGCACCACCTTTGGCGTACCACCAAGTTGAAGTTGAATTGGCGTACCACTTTTAGCAATTTAGCGTACCATTGGCACCACCAGGCAAAAAAATTGTAGCCAGAGTAAAAACTTTTTGTAATTTTGCGTAAATTACGACATACAAGATACAACTACATCACACGACAATGTATTTTACGTAACAAATTGCATATATTTTTTCCTGCATTGTATAACTTGATTAATCATTTTATAAATATATTAATAAAATAATTTAGCCTAGTATTATTGGTAAATAAATTTCTGAGCGCTGATTATATCTGTTATTTTTTAATAATTGTTAAAGTTTGTCCGCCATATTTTCAAAGTCAAAATGTTTATTATTTCTTTTGTACTAACATTAACATACGATTATATATCAATATATATTCTTTTGGCGTACCACTGGCGTACCACTTGGGAATCCTCCTTTTTCCTTCCGGTGTACCACATTACACCATCTGGACTATGGGTAAAGGCACCAGAGTCTATAGGTCTAAAAGGGCTCCCAAGCGTGGCGGCAGAGCGGAGTGGAGAGGAATAGAGCCAGTCTAAACGGGTTGGAGAAGAGTCTAGTGGAGCAAAAGGGAGTAAACCCTGAGGCTGAGTGCATGGCCAGACAGGACTGATAAGGAGCAGGCGGGGGTGGTGCGCAAAAGAAATTAGTATAATTAATGCATGGCTTTTCTATTGGCCGGCTGAGAAACACAGGAATAGAAATTATCAATTGCATGCTGTACGCAGGGTTTACAATTGTACGCAGGCACGCAGCTGATTAAAATTCTTAGGGCACTACTTTAAGCAGATGTGAGAATACGAAACTGGTAATATTAAAGATTGGTACTGTATGTCAAAACAGCCCTTGGCGGGGCTACGTAAACTGACAACATCACACTATAAGTTGAGTAACTTGACTTGACTAGATAGGTCAAGTAGACACCTTAAAAGAAAGGTATCATCATTTTACTCATAGGTCTACAACAATGTCTATCACATGGTCATGGTAAATTTGTAAATATTGAGATAAGGTAAGATTAAGATACAGGTATATACATATAAATATAATATATGTCCAATTAGGCTTTTCACGAATATAGGTTCTAGAACCAGAATTGGTACCCCTAGGAAAATGAAAAGCTTCGAGTTCGAACCCATTTTATGTTTGTCAGTCTCTACAATTTAATTTTGTCTATCCTTGCTTGACTTTGTTTCCTCTTGGATATGACAAAAAAACGGAATAATTATATACCAATAATAAAAAATTGACAATTTCAAATATATTTTACTGTTAAAGTGTAAACATGACAAAGGATCGAGAAAATTTCTCGATCCAAATTCCAGAATCGGATCGCAGTTCTGGAACCGATTCTGAAAACGGAACAGACAATATGAAAAGCTTCGAACCGATTCTGGTTCTGGAATCGGTAATATGAAAAGCCTATATGTCTATGCCTATGGGATAGAATACAATTTTTATATTAAAGCGAACAATACATTTTTGAAAAGAATTTAGTGAGTTCAAACTGGCTGCTGAATTTTATTAGAAATCAGAAATGTAAAACAAGTCATATAAAGAATCTTCTAGAACTTTGCGTGTACTAGCTACAAATGATTAAAAGAGGTAGTATAGTTATGATATTTGACACTATTTCCAACTCAAAAAGCTAAAAACCCTGATTCCGATATTTTAGTTTAGACTTACAGTACGTGTGTAACGGACCACCTGATCACGCCTCTTGCTCAGGAACCCTGCCAGTAGCCCACCGGGAATTCGGGGATCCAATAGGCTTTGGAGATGTAGTACGTTTTCGGTGGCACGGGCGCATATTTGGCTCTCACCTACCTGCTGTTTGTGGAGCTGTGCGTGACGCAATTGATCTCACAGCTGCAGCCCAACTTGTGGACCCTGATTAATGGATCCTTGCTTATTGCGTGCCCCGAAGGGGGGCACTAGATTGCTAGTTACTGCTATCCTTGTGATGCAACCCAAGATTTGTGCTATGAAAATGGCGGTTCTAAGGTTCAGGTGGCCGCGGAGTTTATGCTCCCTCGAGGACCCACCAGGAGGACTGATCCGCGCTCTATTTACCTGCCCTTGCTAGTAGGCACCCTGATCGTTATAACAACAGGACGCCTTTTGCTTCAGTCCTCAAAAAAAATAATACGCACTATAGTATAGTGTCTTGAAGAGCCAGTACACTAATGTAAGCATTGATTGAAGTGCAGGCTACACATCTCTTTACTATTTGTCAACTGCAACCTTCCGTGAGGCGGCCGTGCTTCTTAAAAATGGGTCAATAAAGTAGGGACTACAGATTAACAAATCAATATTTTTTCTGTTTTCAGATCCAAAAAAGCTAGTCATAATGCAGTGCCTTAGCATTGATCAACAAATTAGAATCGAGTTCCCTAGCTAGCTATATTCTTTTTAACTGATCGTACATGCAGCTAATTTCTTGTATGATTTCTCTTCCGAAGCTTTCATATTATACATGTATGCGCATTGCATGCGTACATGAAAAATCAAAGCTATATGTTGTTGAATCCACAAAAAGTAACATTAGCTACCCGCGCAACCAAACATTTTTATTCTTTGTATAAATACCGACATTTTTTATTTTTTCGCGCAAGTTTATATTATAAACGATTTGTGCTAGCTAAATATTTTAATATGACTTGTAGTTCAGTCGAAATTAACGAAAGCAAACAGTTGAATTAGGAAATATTTTAGTGTAAATAGAAAAACCTCGGAGCACAGGGAGCACAGGGATCCAATTCAATTTTGAGGCCCCGATCAGCCGTTTCTAACTGCTGCCGAAGCTGCAGCGAATCTCTCGGCCGTGCCGGCTCATCACGGGGCGGAAATTGTTCACCATTGGGCGAGTCTTGGCTTTGTCGAAGAAGGCCGATGTGAACTGCAACAGCTGGAGAGGTGCAGGGGTTGATGTGAGCCTGATCTATAGCCTGATCTACAGTCTGATCTATAGCCTGATCTATAGCCTAATCTATAGCCTGATCTACAGCCTGATCTACAGCCTGATCTATAGCCTGATCTACAGCCTGATCTACAGCCTGATCTATAGCCTGATCTACAGCCTGATCTACAGCCTGATCTATAGCCTGATCTACAGCCTCAGCTACAGCTTCAAAAGCGAGACCCTCACTAGCTCCTTGCGGATCTTCATCATGTCGGTGAAGAGGTGCCACTGCGCCACCGGGTTGCAGCCAGGGGTGGTGAAGGCTCCATCGTAGTTCACGAACCGCTGGAGATTGTCGGGCAGAAGGCCGCGGAGCTGCAGCTGCACTGTCGATGCATCTGCAGAGGCAAGTGGGAGGGCTTGAGATGGACTGCTCATAGGTCGTTCATCAGAAGCGCTGAGCTGCTCAGCTGCCACTTATTCAATCAGCTGCATCCAACAGGCATTACCTTCATCCCGAAGCTGGCGCCCCGAGTGCGGTCCGCGCTTCACAGGTATCAGCAGTCCCGTCATGTTGGCCAACAATTCGGAAATAGCATAGTCAGCCGACGTCTCGTTGTCTGCGGGCTGGAAATGAAGGAATTTTAATCACGACTGGCGACACCCCTTGCACGTGCATGTATAGTTAGCCCCTGATACCGGCGCCCCCTCAAATGAAATGGCGCCCCCTCAAATGAAATGGCGCCCCCTCAAATGAAATGGCGCCCCCTCAAGTGAAATGGCGCTCCCCTCAAATTAAATGGCGCCCCTCTAATGAAATGGGGCCTCCCTTAAAAGAAATGACGCCCCCTCAAATGAAGTGGCGCCCCCTCAAATGAAATGGCGCCCCTCTCAAATGAAATGGCGCTCCGTCAATTGACTCAATTCAACAACAAGTGCCTCACCTTCATGGGCTGGATGAAGCCCCCCAGCACAGCGATGGCGTCTGGGGTGCTGACAGCCTGCTTGACGTTCAGCTCCCGCCGCTTGCACACAATGTGCACCTCCAGAGGCGTCGGCACCTCCTTGCCGGCCGCGTCAACCAGCCGATGCTCGCTGCCGATGCCCTTCTCCATATTGGCTTCGCTGCCCCAGTGGAAGTGGAACTGGATGCAGTTGTAGGTGCCTCTCAGGTGGCCTCCCGTCACCGTCAGGTCGGCACCGTCCACCGCGTCTGCTTGGACTGTGGAGAGGGTGGATGGTGTGGGAGTCGCCTTGTGAGCACTGACAGGAGATTTGTGAGCACTGACAGGTGAGTTGTGAGCACTGACAGGAGATTTGTGAGCACTGACAGGTGAGTTGTGAGCACTGACAGGAGATTTGTGAGCACTGACAGGTGAGTTGTGAGCACTGACAGGAGATTTGTGAGCACTGACAGGTGAGTTGTGAGCACTGACAGGAGATTTGTGAGCACTAACAGGTGTTTTGTGAGCACTGACAGGTGATTTGTGAGCACTGACAGGAGATTTGTGAGCACTGACAGGTGATTTGTGAGCACTAACAGGTGTTTTGTGAGCACTGACAGGTGATTTGTGAGCACTGACAGGTGATTTTTGAGCACTGACAGGTGTTATGTGAGCACTGACAGGTGATTTGTGAGCACTGACAGGTGTTTTGTGAGCACTGACAGGTGTTTTGTGAGCACTGACAGATGATTTGTGAGCACTGACAGGTGATTTGTGAGCACTAACAGGTGTTTTGTGAGCACTAACAGGTGTTTTGTGAGCACTGACAGGTGATTTGTGAGCACTGACAGGTGATTTGTGAGCACTGACAGGTGATTTTTGAGCACTGACAGGTGCTTTCAGCTGTCAGATCTTGAGTACATTCCGAGAAATTTTACAGGAGACAAACGAACTCACTTGAATGCCCGTTATTCCACACAACAAACTTTCTATTTTCGCTCCAGCCACCTCCCAGCTCGATGGGCTTCAACTGTTCCGACTTGTTCTGGCAGACTGATAGCTCGATTCCAATAGGCGACGGTCGGTTCTCTGGGAGATCCTTGCAGTGATGGCTCATCTGCCACCAGCTTTGCGGAGCTGTGGGCAGTTGAGAAAGAGTTGACTAGAATGGAGGATTAGGGTTGGCTAAAAAATCTCAAATCGGGTCTCACCAAATTCGCATCGGTGGACTCGAATGCGCTCGTCCTCGTAAACAAAGGTTTGAAAAGTGCAGCGAAGGCGCTGGGCAACTGAAGTCAGGGAATGAATGTGGTAGCGTAATCTATATCCTGATCTATAGCCTGATCTATAGTCTGATCTATAGCCTGATCTATATCCTGATCTATATCCTGATCTATATCCTGATCTATAGTCTGATCTACAGTTTGATCTACAGTTTGATCTACAGCCTGATCTACAGCCTCATCTACAACCTGATCTATAGCCTGATCTACAGCCTTATCTACAGCCTGATCTATAGCCTGATCTTCAGCCTGATCTACAGCCTGATCTACAGCCTGATCTACAGCCTGATCTACAGCCTGATCTATAGTCTGATTTAAAGCCTGATCTACAGCCTGATCTACAGCCTGATCTACAGCCTGATCTACAGCCTGATCTACAGCCTGATCTATAGTCTGATTTAAAGCCTGATCTATAGCCTGATCTACAGCCTGATCTATAGCCTGATCTATAGTCTGATCAATAGCCTGATCTACAGCCTGATCTATAGCCTGATCTACAGCCTGATCTATAGCCTGAACTATAGCCTGATCTATAGCCTAATCTATAGCCTGATCTATAGCCTGATCTACAGTTTGATCTACAGTCTGATCTACTGCCTGAGCTATAGCCTGATCTACAGCCTGATCTACAGCCTGATCTACAGCCTGATCTATAGCCTGATCTATAGTCTGATCTATAGCCTGATCTACAGCCTGATCTACAGCCTGATCTACAGCCTGATCTACAGCCTGATCTATAGCCTGATCTATAGGCTGATCTATAGCCTGATCTACAGCCTGATCTATAGCCTGATCTATAGCCTGATCTACAGTTTGATCTACAGTCTGATCTACTGCCTGATCTATAGCCTGATCTATAGCCTGATCTATAGCCTGATCTACAGTTTGATCTACTGCCTGAGCTATAGCCTGATCCATAGCCTGATCTACAGTTTGATCTACAGTCTGATCTACTGCCTGAGCTATAGCCTGATCCATAGCCTGATCTACAGTTTGATCTACAGCCTGATCTATAGCCTGATCTATAGTCTGATCTATAGCCTGATCTATAGCCTGATCTACAGTTTGATCTACAGTCTGATCTACAGCCTGATCTACAGCCTGATCTACAACCTGATCTATAGCCTGATCTATAGCCTGATCTACAACCTGATCTATAGCCTGATCTACAACCTGATCTACAGCCTGATCTACAGCCTGATCTATAGCCTAATCTTCAGCCTGATCTATAGCCTGATCTATAGTCTGATCTATAGCCTGATGTACAGCCAGATCTATAGCCTGATCTATAGCCTGATCTACAGCCTGATCTACAGTCTGATCTACAGCCTGATCTATAGCCTGATGTATAGCCTGATCTACTGTTTGATCTACAGCCTGATCTACAGCCTGATCTATAGCCTGATCTATAGTCTGATCTATAGCCTGATCCATAGCCTGATCTATAGCCTGATCTATAATCTGATCTACAGCGTGCCTGAAAACTCACAAATTCCAGCCACAGAGAGGTGAACGCATGCTGTCAGAAGAGCAGCTGTCAGCAGCACACAGTGGTGAGTCATGCTTGGTGCAGAACACTGTAGAAGATAATGATATTTACTTGATGGTCACAATGAAATATTTTGACTTGAATTCGCAAAGCTAGCTATATATAAATCCATCCAAATTGGCCTAATTACGAACGTACGTGCAAACTACTGATTGGTCTAAAATTTGAACACACCTAGATTTGTCTAGTGCACTGAAAGCTAAAAGTGCATCGTTCAGTGATGTACATGCAAGTTAGTGAAGTTAGTTTTAATTTTCAGCTGTAGCTATAAAGTCGGTCAACTAACGAGGTTTATTTTTAGTATATAGACTGGAGCCACCTGACGAAGAATAAATAAAGCTTAATCTTTAGGGCTAAATTGGAAGCCTGGCTTACAAAGCCAATGCAGTCATCTATGTAAGTCCTGCAAGTGTTGTACGCATCAGTGTACATTCACGACACGACATTTTCTATCAAAGCTTCAGATATGAAGTTCTTAGACTCAACAGAACTATTTTGATATTGGCATTGCCTATTACCAATTTTAGTTCAGCTTTGCTCTGCTACAGATGAAATCTTACTATACTCAGCAACAGCTAAACCCCCCCCAACTCACGCTGTCACACGGCCCAAAAGTTTTGTGCCGACTCACAATGTGTTTCACTGCACGCCTTAGCTGGCATCGCACTGAATGGCAAAACAGAGCTTGTCATTCTGGAGCAGAATGTAACTGGGCAGACCTATGCAGAGCTGCTACAGCAGCAGTTTCTGCCATTTGCTACGACAACCTTTGGAGGCCCGCAGAACTGCATTCTTCAAGACGACAACGCTGCGCCACATCGAGCAGCACACGTGCAGCTGCTGAAGGAGCAGCTCGGCATTCGCACATTGAACTGGCCGTCAAAGTCTCCAGACATGAACCCCATCGAGCATGTCTGGGACTTAAGTCTGTAAATTACTGTAAATTAAATTACAAATTTGTAAAGCGAAGAGTTCAGCAGGATGCCCCACAGAATGCTGAACAGTTGCGACTGGCGGTGCCGAATTCCTGGCAGCAGCTGCCCCAAGAGTTCATCAACCGGCTGGTGATCAGGATGCCACGACGAGTCACGGCACTTTTGCATGCTCGTGGTTCCTACACACGATACTGAGACTAGAATTAAAGACATTGCTTAACTTTTGTGCCCGTGTGACAGCGTGAGTGGGGGGGGGGTTTAGCTGTTGCTGAGTATAGCTATGACAGGTCGTGTATTTAGTAGCCCTTAGTGCTGGCGCCCTTGGTGCTGGCGCCCCTTGGTGCTGGCGCCCCTTGGTGCTGGCGCCCCTTGGTGCTGGCGCCCCTTGGTGCTGGCGCCCCTTGGTGCTGGCGCCCCTTGGTGCTGGCGCCCCTTGGTGCTGGCGCCCCTTGGTGCTGGCGCCCCTTGGTGCTGGCGCCCCTTGGTGCTGGCGCCCCTTGGTGCTGGCGCCCCTTGGTGCTGGCGCCCCTTGGTGCTGGCGCCCCTTGGTGCTGGCGCCCCTTGGTGCTGGCGCCCCTTGGTGCTGGCGCCCCTTGGTGCTGGCGCCCCTTGGTGCTGGCGCCCCTTGGTGCTGGCGCCCCTTGGTGCTGGCGCCCCTTGGTGCTGGCGCCCCTTGGTGCTGGCGCCCCTTGGTGCTGGCGCCCCTTGGTGCTGGCGCCCCTTGGTGCTACATCCGGCGTAAGTTTAATGTAATTACTGAATGCATGCATAATGTTTAATGTTCTTCTATTCAATAAATATCAATTCTGAATATACTGTACATAATAAACAATTATCAGACAAAAAAGGCCATAACATGTAAAAATTCCACAATGTAAAAAACTCGAACAAAAACCCGGCCTCCAATAAATCAATCACTCAAGAAATCCCACAGTTCGATTATTATTCGACCTGTGAATAAAATTGGATGCACTGAACACCTGCAGTATGTTGTTGGGTAATTCAGCCACCACCAGCTGCTCGCACGGACCCCCCGTCACCACCGCCAGACCCGATGGATACTCGAATCTGCCGTCTCCGCTGCCTCTCTCGCCCGGAGTCCCCAGAGTCCACAGCAGCGACCCGTCGTCTGCAGCCACCGCTCGCACTGAGTGACCCAAAAACTCACTCACGAACAGGCGGCCTCTGCTGTCGACGACCACATCTACTGGACCACCAAACTGTCGTAGGCCGGAACGCTGAGTCGGGAAAGAGGCCACCAGCTGCTGGGTGTCGATGCGCACTCTGTGCACCTGCTTGTGCTTCCAGTCTCTCACCAGGATGCAGTTGTCGTGAGTCGCCAAGTTACCCAGTCGAGCATCAGGAAGCTGAGACAGCGTGATGACCGTCTCCATCTGCCAAGTCGCTTTGCTGAATGCAGCAATTTTGTTTCCACTGGACACAAACACGGAGGCTGCGTTGCCGCCGATTCCCCTGATGTCAGCGAAGCCCTCGTTGTGTGGGCGGACTCGATGCACCGCGCAACCGCTCAGGTCCGTCACTGTCACTGCGTCATGCTGAGCAATGAACAGCAGCTGGCGGTCGCAATCAAGGCCCCAGATTTCCTTCTTCCAATCAATGTCGCAGTGGCACCGCAGCTTCTGTGTGCCGTCCACAGACAGCACCAGTAGGTGGTCTCTGTTGATAAGAAATGATGCCAGGATGCAGGGCTGAGGCAGAGCCTCGCTGCCGTCTCCCGCTGAGTCGGCGGGAACCACACGGCCTGACCGGTCACCAACGAATCCGCTGGTGTCGCTGCACACAGCCAGGTATTCAACACGGTCATCCAGCTTCACCTCGTGACTGAAGACCATCGGATCGAACAGCAGTCTGTGAGCAGCGTCTATCTCATCGGATGTCGCGGTCACCGCAGCGTCTCTCGACCAGTCGCCCTCTCCACTGCGTCCCGCACAAATGCCGACCAGCCGCTCAAGCTGGCCCAGAAGCCGCAGCTGCAGCTCCTCATTGTCGCTCTGGTCTCTGAGCAGCCGCTCTGACCTCTCAAAGTCGGCCTCCAAGTCTCCAAGCGATTCGTGCATGGACTGCACCAGTTGAAGCAGCTCCGCCATGTCGCCTGCAGCCTCCGCCGTGGCCACCTCCTGCTTGTAGCTGGAGACGTCCTCGAGGTCCCGCTCGCACACACGCACTGCCTCAAGTACACCTGAGAGCTGGCCCGTCACCCTGCTACGAAACGAGTCGATGTGTTGCTGTACCAAATCGAATTTGTGATTGACGTCTTGCAGCTGCTGTTGGATGTCGAGAGCGAGACGACGCAGCGACTCAGCGTCTTGTCGGTGTCGCAGCAGCGCTGCACGGCTATCTGCACCTGCTGCGCCTTGTGACTCTTGTGACTGTTGTGAGTCTTGTGACTCTTGTGACTCTTGTGACTCTTGTGAGTCTTGTGAGTCTTGTGACTCTTGTGACTCTTGTGAGTAGGCACGCAGCAGCTCTTCGACCTCCTCCTTGAGCTTGAATAGATTGGCCACATCGACACTGAGGTGTTGACTGCACATGTGGCAGCGGGAGAACGGAGCCACACCGACTGCAGCTTGGTCGCAGATGATGCAGAGAGGAGTTGGGGTAGCGGGAGGCGCGTCCGAACTCGAGCTGTCGCTGGAGTCTCCAAGATTCATTGCAATACCGCAGGTCTTTCAATTTTTTGTTTAAAAGCGAAAGCTGGTGGCTAGCACAGGGCTGCCTTTTAAGTACGCGAGCGGCAGCGGCAGTATGGGTGGGGACTCACAGTTTACATTGGCACAGGGCAGGTGACAGTTCGCAGCCCAGAGACCGCGCATTTTCCCAGCTGCAGAGGGCGCAAAGCATCTGCGCGTTTGGCTCTGTGCGAGGCAAAGCGAATTTGTTTATTTCTTGCTGCGGGTGAGGACTGGAAGATCGCTTTTGCCAGCAGGGACTGAACTCTCATCTGCTTAAGGGTATTGCAGCGACATTAACCCAGTGACATTGCAAACAAACAAAAAACAATTCAAACAAAGTCACGCCCATTCAAACGAATTCATACCCATTTAAACAAAATGGCGTCCCCAATGCCACGAAAAATAACGGCACTTCTGCCTGCTTGTGCCTACTTCACACGTTGCTAAACCACCAATGACATCACTTGTCGATGGGTGGACATAATGCTAAAGAATAAAGAAACAGAAAACGATAAAAAACGACCCAGTTAATTAGAATAAACCCACCAACACAATCAAGAAGAGCTGTTTCAATCGTTTCAAATTTTCGCGCGTCCTAAACCGGATATTTTCTAAATAGTAAAACAAAAAAAGACTTCAAAACTAAAATAAACAGTTTCTTAACAGTATAACAAAAATGACTCCGAAAAACCCGGAAAGTGTTATTAGTAAACCAGAAACCTCATAGTTCTGTCAGAGTTCAGTCACTTTATCCTGAGTGTACTTTAAAAGCCGGAGACAACATTCGAAGCCCTCGGCCGCTTCTAACTGCTGCCAAAGCTGCAGCGAATCTCTCGACCATGCCGGCTCATCACGGGGCGGAAATTGTTCACCATTGGGCGAGTCTTGGCTTTGTCAAAAAAAGCCGTTGTGAACTGCAACAGCTGGAGAGGTGCAGGGGGGGGGTTCATGTGAGCCTGATCTACAGTCTGATCTACAGCCTGATCTACAGCCTGATCTACAGTCTGATCTGCAGCCTGATCTACAGCCTGATCTACAGTCTGATCTGCAGCCTGATCTACAGCCTGATCTGCAGCCTGATCTACAGCCTGGTCTATAGCCTGATCTACAGCCTGATCTGCAGCCTGATCTACAGCCTGATCTACAGTCTGATCTGCAGCCTGATCTACAGCCTGATCTACAGCCTGATCTACAGCCTGATCTGCAGCCTGATCTACAGCCTGGTCTATAGCCTGATCTACAGCCTGATCTGCAGCCTGATCTACAGCCTGATCTGCAGCCTGATCTACAGCCTGATCTACAGTCTGATCTGCAGCCTGATCTACAGCCTGATCTACAGCCTGATCTACAGTCTGATCTGCAGCCTGATCTACAGCCTGATCTGCAGCCTGATCTACAGCCTGGTCTATAGCCTGATCTACAGCCTGATCTGCAGCCTGATCTACAGCCTGATCTATAGCCTGATCTACAGCCTGATCTATAGCCTGATCTACAGCCTGATCTACAGCCTGATCTACAGTCTGATCTATAGCCTGATCTACAGCCTGATCTATAGCCTGATCTACAGTCTGATCTACAGCCTGATCTACAGTTTGATCTTCAGCCTGATCTATAGCCTGATCTACAGCCTGATCAATAACGAGTTCTCACCAGCTCCTTGCGGATCTTCATCATGTCGGTAAAGAGGTGCCACTGCGCCACCGGGTTGCAGCCAGGGGTGGTGAAGGCTCCATCGTAGTTCACGAACCGCTGGAGATTGTCGGGCAGAAGGTCGCGCAGCTGCAGCTGCACTGTCGGTGCGTCAGCAAGGCGAGTCGGAGGTCTTGAGATGGACTGCTCATTGGCTGCTCATTGGCTGCTAATTGACTACACATTTGCTAAGTGTAGGCTGGCTTGTTGGTGCGCGTGCACTTAGATGTGCACGTCTGGCTGTTTTGGGGGTTGGCGTTTAGAGCTGCAGCGTGTGCGTGCTTGGGGTGGTTACACCCACCCCAACTTTGGTATTAAATATATTGGCGTGAGCCAGTGAGGTCTCCTCACGTGTTGTGTTCTTCACTGCAATTCAACCCACGGTCTTACACTGGTGGCAGCGGTCTCAGTATGGCCAAATCAGAGCAAGCCAGTTTATTGCCTCCAAAGTTCAGCGGCGACTCCAACGTGAGAATGTGGCTAAGCACGTTTGAAGACTTCGCCGACGACTGTGAATGGGACGACAAGAAGAAGGCAAAGAAGCTGAGACTGCTGGTGACAGGAGAAGCGCAAATCTTCGTCTGGGAGCAGCCGGCAGACGTGTCAGCCAGCTATGAAAGGCTGAAGGAGAAGCTGATCGAGTGCTTCGGCAACAGTCTGAGCTGCTACAGAGCAATGGAGGATTTTGTAGAGCGAAAGCGACAGCCCAACGAGTCGCTGAGGGAGCTCGCCTACAGCCTGAAGCTTCTCCACCTTCGGGCCCGCCCGGACGACTCCGTGGCGGCTCGGGAAAAGGACGTGAAGTTTCGCCTGATGCGCCTCCTGCCATCTGCCGTGAGAGATGCGCTGTTGAAGGACCAGGACACGGACTCGTGTTCGCTGGCCGCCATCGTCGACAGAGCTGCGCAGCTTGAGCTGGTGAGCCACGCAACTACAGCCTCATCAGCCGCGGTGTCGGTAGAAGACAGACGGCTGAGCCAGCTGGAGTAGCAGATGCAGCAGCTGACAGCCAGCGTGCGAACGGGACAACCCGGAAGAGACAGGCGTCAGAAGGGACCCAGTAAGTGCTTTAGCTGCGGCGAGCCGGGTCACATCGCTAGGCGGTGCCCAAAGGCGATCGGCAGCCGCTGCAGCCGGTGCTCAGGCAAGGGTCACTCCGCCGCGGTGTGCCCGACACCAACTGGTCAGCCACAGGGAAACTTCTGAGGGTTGGCAGCCTGGGGCCAGCACCGACCCGCTCAAAAGGGGCCCTCAGATCAGCGCCTTCAGTCTTCGTGAAGGTGCACTTTGGCAGCGTGTCAGCGCCTGCTCTGCTCGACACCGGCGCGCAAGTTTCGTTGATGGACAAGTCGCTGTTCGACAGACTGCAGTGCAAGATCGACTCCACCGACATCGGTGCGCTGCCGACGGCCGTCGACGGATCCCGGCTGCGCTGCCTTGGCCTGTCAGCAGCGGATGTTTCGATCGGCCAGACCATCCGCGTGTGCCATCGCTTCACAGTCGTGGACGGCATCCAGCCCAGCCTGATCATCGGCATGGACTTCATCGGCGAGGTGTCGCAGGCGATGACCATTGACATTAAAGAAGGCGTCGTCAGGTTCGACAGCACAGCTGTGCCTTTCAGCAGCGAGCCGGCTAGAGCAGACTGTCGCCTGGTGCCGAGTGTCCTGGTGGCGCGGGTGGCAGCAACTACGGAGTTGCCCGCCCGCAGCGAGAAGCTGGTGTGGCTCAAGGTGGATTCCAGCGGCGAGCAGGGAGTCTTTGAGCCGTCTGAGGACTTCGTGAAGTCCACTGCCGTCCTGCCGGCCCGCGTGCTAGCGGTCTTGGACGACTGCCGCATCCCGGTGAAAATGTGCAACCTGACAGAGGAGCCCGTGCTGCTGTACCCCAACAAGGCGGTCGGCACGTTCGAAGGCGCGATGACAGACGGGGACGGTCGCCAGGAGGCGGCCCAGGAGAACCCTGTCGGTTGGAACATAAACGCGGAGCTGCCCGAACCGGATGCTGCGAGGCTGCGACAGCTACTGGAGAGCAACGAGGACCTGTTCGCCAGGCACGAGTACGACCTGGGCACGACGGCGTTGCTGCAGCACCAGATCGAGCTGGAGCCGGGAGCGCGGCCACACCGGCAGGTCCAGCGCCGGCTGCCGCTGTCTGTGCGAGACCAGGTGGACAAGAAGATCGGCCAGATGCTGGAAAGCGGCATCATCGAGCCGTCGACATCACCATGGGCCAGCAACCTGCTGGTGGTCCGCAAGAAGAACGGCGACATTAGACTGTGCACGGACTGGCGGCAGCTCAACGCCTGCACGGTCAAGGATGCGTACCCGCTGCCGCACCTGCAGCAGGCCATGGATGCGCTTGTCGGATGCTCCTGGTTCTCCACCATCGACTGCCGGCAGGGCTACCACCAGGTGGAGGTGGCGGAGGAGGACCGGTACAAGACGGCTTTCTATTCGACGCGCGGCCTGATGCAATTCTGCAAGATGGGCTTCGGGATGTGCAATGCCCCGGCGACGTTCCAGCGGCTCATGGAGCTGGTGATGTCCGGCCTGTCCTGGGAGTCCGTGCTGACTTATATCGACGACATCATTGTCTTCAGCAGGACGTTAGACGAGCACTTAGAGAGGCTGGCGGAAGTTTTTAAGCGGTTGCGAGACGCGCGACTCAAGCTGCACAAGGCCAAGAGCGCGTTCGGCCATCGCCGGGTGCTGTACCTGGGACACCTGATCAGCGAGCAGGGCATTGCCCCGGATCCCGGCAAGGTCGATGCCATTCGCAGCATGCCCAGCCCAACGACGACCGAGGAGGTGAAGCGGTTTCTTGGAATGCTGGGGTTCTACCGTCGGTTCATCCCAGGCTTCAGCCAGACGGCGAGGGTCCTGCACGACGTCAGCGTGAAATCGAGGGACTTCGCGTGGAGCAGCGACTGCGAGCGGCTGCGAGAGTTGAAGGACCGGCTGACGACGGCTCCGGTGCTGAGGCTGCCGGATTTTACCAAGCAGTTCGTGCTCAGCTGCGACAGCAGTCAGTTCGCCGTCGGCGCGGTGCTCAGCCAGCTGCACGGTGACGCCGAGCTGCCTGTGGCGTTCGCCTCTCGCACCCTCAACAAGGCCGAGCGCAACTACTCGGCGACCGACCGCGAGCTGCTGGCGCTGGTCTGGAGTCTGAAGCACTTCAGGACGTACCTGCTGAGTGTCCCGAGCTTCAGAGTCTACTTGGACCACCGGCCACTGCAAGGTCTGCTGACAACGAAGGACCCCGAAGGTCGGCTGGCGCGATGGCTTTCTACGCTGCAGCAGTTTTCGTTCGAGCTGCTGTACCGGCCTGGCAGGGACAACGTCGTGCCGGATGCGCTGAGCCGGGTGGCCGGCACGCGCCTGCAGCCTCGGTGGGACGACAGCCGCAAGCATGAGGAGCAACTGCAAGACCCGCTGCTGAGCAAGGCGTTCCAGGCACTGACCGAAGGGATTGACAGCCTGTCCGATTCGTGGGCGGCGCAGGTTCGCGAGCTGCTGGACGAGGCCTCGGTGAGCTCGGCGGGTGTCCTGCTGGTGGGTGGCCGGCCAGTCATTCCCGGTCACCTGCGGCCACATTTCCTGCAGCAGGCGCACTCGTGCGACCAGAGCGGACACCTCGGCGTCAACAGGACCGGAGCGAGGTTGTCTGAGCCGAGCGCTGCTGGTGGCCTGGTCTGCGACGGGACGTCGAGGAGAACTGGGTGGCCAGCTGCGCGGTCTGCCTGGCCAAGAAGTGTCCAACCAAGCCGCAGAAGGCGCCGCTACAGTCGACGTGCCAGCCGACGGCTCCGTGGCAGCTGGTGCAGATCGACATCAAAGGGCCGTACGACTGATGGCAAGGCGTACATCCTGAGCATGTGCGACGCCTTTTCCAAGTGGATGGAGACGGCAGCCCTGGCGGCGATCGACGCGGTGACGGTGGCGGATGCACTGCTCAAGTCGGTGGTTCTGCGTCACGGCGCTCCTCAGGTGCTGCACAGTGACCAGGGACGGCAATTCGAGAGCGAGGTGTTCGGCCGGCTCTGCGAGCAGCTGGGCGTTGAAAAGACGCGCACGTCGCCGTTTCATCCGAGTGGCAACGGAATCGTCGAGCGAGGCAACCGGACGCTCGGCGATATGCTGGCGACGACGGTGGCCGAGAACCTGCAGGATTGGGACAGCAAGCTGCCGTATGTGACCTGGGCCTACAACACCTCCGTGCACAGCACCACCGGCCTCAGTCCGTACCAGGTCCTCCACGGCTGGCCACCGAGGCTGGATCTCGACAGCTGGCTGATAAGCGGCGACCGGCCGGCAGCCGACGGTGGACATCACGGCTTCCTGCAGCGGACTCAGGAGAACCTGCAGAGCGCTTTCGACACGGTGCACGGCCGACTGCGGAGCGCCCAGGTCGAGCGCAACCGGCTGGCCAACCAGGACTCTCGGTTCGTGCCGTTCGAAGAGGGCCAGCTCGTAATGCTGCGCAACTCCGTCGTCAAGCGCGGCCAGACGCGGTGCCTGAGCGCCAAGTGGAAGGGGCCGTACCGAGTCCTGAGGCGCCTGGGCGAGGTCAATTACCGCATCCAGGACGAGACCGGCCGCAGGCGCCGGCTGGTGGTGCACCACGACCGCCTCAAGCGCTTCGTGCAGCGACGGGCGTCACTGGAGCTTCCGGCCGCGGCAGACCACCAGCCGCCGGCCGCGGACTCCGACACAAGGACTTCTAGACTAACAGGACGTAAAACTTAAAAATCGTGCAATTTTTTGGAGGCCACGATTTCCTGGAAAAAATACACTGCGAAGATAGGAAAAAATCAGTTTTTCGTCACAAAATCTGTGATTTTATTTGATCTGGGGCAGTGAAGACTACCATTCTTTTAATTTAGCATGCACAATATGTTACTCTATTATATTTTCATATAGCTATGTAGTGAAGTTTTAATTTTCATATTGTTTTCACTTTATTTCATAAGCCCAAAGTTGCAAACTCACAAGTGGCATTAGCCAAACTTTTTGTGTTGTTCTTTTTTAAATAAAGTATAAAAACATTGCATGTAGGTACTCTTAGTCTTAAGCCATTATTGTAGGTTTAGTAACTATACTAATTCCTAGGCCTACTAGAACTAGACCTATCACTGCACTATCTAGCCTAATAAGTAATTAAATTTAGACAAAGATTTTTTATTTATATATAGATTACCAATACATAGTTTCATATTGTTGTTTACCTAGGCTTGAGAAAGCTATATTATCAGTTTTTAAGCCAAGCCTATATTTAAGACTAAGATTTAAGAAGAATAGACTTAATCACAAAAATAGGCCCTAACCATTTTTACTAGGTATCTATAAGAAAAAACATTGATTAGTATTTTTATAATTTTTATTTTTAAGGCTAAAAAATTATTATATTACAAATTTGAATAGCTTTTCTTTTCTTGAATTTGATATTTGGCTAATGCCACTTGTGAGTATTTGCAACTTTTGGCTTGTGAAATAAAGTGAAAACAATATGAAAATTAAAACTTCACTACATAGCTATATATGAAAATATAATAGAGTAACATGTTGTGCATGTTAAATTAAAAGAATGGCAGTCTTCACTGCCCCAGATCAAATACAATCACAGATTTTGTGACGAAAAACTGATTTTTTCCTATCTTCGCAGTGTATTTTTTCCAGGAAATCGTGGCCTCCAAAAAATTGCACGATTTTTGAGTTTTACGTCCTGTTAGTCTAGAAGTCCTTGCTCCGACAACGACGGCACCGCCGCTGAGCCGCCCGGGCAGGCGGCCGATCCTGACGGCGACACGGTGACCTTCTGGCCCGAGCTGCAGGCAGACGAGGCACCCGAGGAGCAGCCGGCGGCACCGGCTGAGCCGGTAACGGTTCCGCGGCGGTCGGCGAGAGAGCGGCGGCCACCTGACTTGTACATGGCGGGCTTTGCTTGACTCTGGAACTGTCTTTTGTTTCTAGGGGGAAAGTAGTGTAGGCTGGCTTGTTGGTGCGCGTGCACTTAGATGTGCACGTCTGGCTGTTTTGGGGGTTGGCGTTTAGAGCTGCAGCGTGTGCGTGCTTAGGGTGGCTACACCCACCCCAACTTTGGTATTAAATATATTGGCGTGAGCCAGTGAGGTCTCCTCACGTGTTGTGTTCTTCACTGCAATTCAACCCACACGGTCTTACACTAAGTAAAGACTTTTAGTTTGTCGGATTTATTGCAGCTTATCAGTCGTGAACAAATCCTTTGTCTACCTGTCTCTCGTTTAAATGGCAATTAAAATATTTTTTTTGATATACTTATTTCCCTGCTTGACAGACTAACCTTCGTGAGACACCGCGGCTCCGTGCTCCACAGGTGTCAGCAGTCCCGTCGTGTCCTGACGTGTTTTGATGTGCCTCTCAGTGTGTCCTGACGTGTTTTGATGTGCCTCTCAGTGTGTCCTGACGTGTTTTGATGTGCCTCAGTGTGTCCTGACGTGTTTTGATGTGCCTCAGTGTGTCCTGATGCGTTTTGATGTTTATTAAATAGTAACCATAGTAGTGAAGTTCTACGAAGTACTCCTTCAAAACGGGAGTTCGAGATTGCTAGTGTTGCTAGTATAATACTCGTAGACTATAGCTATAATGTGTAGTATTAAGTTTAAGTGGAATCCCAGTGGCAGAAGTCTATAACGTTGCCTGCTAACGCATGCGCACACCATGCTAGTTTGAAAATGCTGAACAGCAATATCTAGTTATATTACTTAACTTGAGAATATTGATGGGTTTCGGCCTTCTTGGCCCCTTTCGGGAAGCCTTCGGGCCTCAGGTCTCAAAAACAAATCAATTAGAGTCCTGGCCCTCCACTCCTGTCAGATGGTCAGCCCCATGGTAGCTTGATCTTGTGGCGAGCAGTCTAGGTCCTATCCCGGGTAGCATTTTGACGTCAATTTGCGGTTGCGTTGACGTCGCAAAAATTACCTTCGCAAATCTATTCACCCCAGCCCGTCTTCGTTGATATTGTAGTTTATTTTTGCATAATTAGATGCCAGAGTCAATATGCATTTATAGTCATCATTTTGCTAGCTCAATATACCTGTAAAATAGCAAAGAAGTAACGTAAAATATTCGTTGAAAGTAGGTTGAAAAATCAACGTCAAACTTTAGTCATTATGGAACCCAAAATTTGACGTTTCTATGCTGCATTACTATATAATAACGTAGATTGAATGATTTTTATAAAATTGAGAAAAGTAAGGGAAAAAGTAAGGCTCGTTTTTTACAGTTTTATTTTGTTAATACGTGTTATTAAAATCGTATATTTGAATATTTTGCTGCATGATAAATCGCTTTATGTATAGATCAAAAATGGCGTTTCTTTTTTATTTAGTTAGTCTAGGCCTAGTGTTACCAGCTATATGAAACTTCACCTTCACGATGATATCAAACGTCATCTTTCTCCTGGTTGAATATTATTCGAAATATTTTCAGCTGCCATAAAACATACCAATAGATGTTTTTGGTATAGAATGACTTAAAGCAATACCAATCCAAATCATGGCTGATTTAGCTACTAATACAAACTTTGCTAAATTGGCTGGCTAATAAGATAGTTGCTCATTTTAATTCTACTACTTTCTCTCTCCCCATTTACTATCAGTACTGCTGTTTGTATTGGAAAAATACAGTAATAATAGCCTGGCCTACCACAACCACAAGTATTGCATATTTGCATTGATTACAACTATTAGAGTTAAACATAATTCCTATCATTTATCAAAATAATAATTGTCTGGAAATCAAATTCCTACATACATACAGTTTGCAAAGAACTGCTTGATTTTCGAATCAATCTTACTCTCAGCCTAATCATATATTATAATCATTGGACCTTAGATATCATATCTAAGATCCAATTTCAAAATTTTATTTGGAAGGTGCAGTTGTTCTAGCATTTCTATCATACAAAAAAGCTTGGCATACTTGATTTGAAATTAATATTTTTGTTTCTTAGTTTTACTAATCAGACATTTAATGACATTATATCTATTATATATGCTAAGTTCATGATTGTTAGGCCTAGCATTTAAAACATAGGCCCTACTTTAGTTTCCTAGTTAGGCCCTAGCTTATTAAAATCTTTAGTAGGCCCTAATTTCTCATTTTAGCACTCTTAGAGCTACAATTTCCTTAACAAAATTATGCTTAGCTATATTCTATATTAAAACATATATTTATTAATGTTTTGCCCCATCAAGTAGCCTATAGGGCCTAGCTTGTTAATCATATTTAGACATTTTAGACATTATTGTAGCATTGCTAGGGCACTATTGTTTAATTTGTGGTTAAGCAGATTTTTTAGCTGAATAGAAAGTCTGAACAAAAGTAAAAAGATTTATAGGATTATATATAGAAATCCTAAGACTAAGAGTAAGGCTAAATACTTCTGTATAATATAGTTTTGTATATTGCAATTTATGGATGCATGTATAAAATATAACTGTACAAATGCATAAGTCAAAATCTTTTTATAACCAAATATACTTTTTTTCTGCCTATTTCAGATGGCCACCTGGGTGAAGAGGACAGGAGAGATTGCTACTATATGCCATCAATGATACTAATTCCAACTCCTAGATGAGGAGGAGAAAATTCATTCCTATGATGAAATTATCCCTGCTTATTGGAACAGGTTGTCATGAAGGGATGTCAGCTAGTCAATTTGAGGAAGGAGTTGAGGAAGAGGATAACAATTCACCATTTGATTCAGTCTCCTCCAATTCAGAGACTGAGGACTATCAAGAATTTGATGTAGATCTTCTGAGTGAAAGACTGGGCAATATGCAGCAATATGCAACTACTCTCTATTTATTTATTCTACAGTTCTGTTGTTTGCTGCTTTCATCCTTATATTTGTTTCAATGACACTGTTTTCAACATTCTATTCTGTTTTGTCAGTACTGTCGTTTTTGGCGCTATTGTAAATTTTTCAATTTTTAAAATTTTATTTATTACCATCCTTTTCATAAATTTTCATATGCAAGCATCAACTTTATTAGTGTTAAAATAACAATTTACGAAGAAAAGTAACAATAACTTCTAAATCCAATGTCTACAATATGTATGTATACAAGAGAAGAATATAAGGCTTTGTCCGCATGTATTCTTGTTTAATATTTTCTGGTAAAAATGTAACTATTAGCCAGGGGCGTAGCCAAGGGGGGTCATTGGGATCATGAACCCCCCCCCAGCCGGCTGATCCAGGTCAAATACAGGCAGCAGCCTCCCTCCCCCGTCGCAGAGGCCTAGCACCCCGCCCCCGGTTGCCGCTGTGACTGTGACCCCCGGAAGGAAATTCCTAGCTGCGCCACTGCTATTAGCTTCTAGAAATAAGATGGGTACATGTACTGCCTACACACATTTAAAGAAAGTTGACTTCAGAATGCAAAGATAACCATCAATCATAAAGCCAGCAACATTTGTTTTCTTAAAAGACATCATACCAGTCATTTCGTGCATTTAAAAGCCATTAAATCTATTAAATAAAGACGATAAAATTTCGGTACATTTTGACGTCAAAACAACGTCACAGATCTAGGTCAAAATTACGTAAAAAACATCGACAGAATTGACGTCATTTCGACGTTACACTTTGACCTATTTTCAACGTCATTTTGACGTCGCGCAACGTCACTTTGCTACCCGGGATAGCTAAGAGAGGGACAGCGAGAGACAAGCAGGGAGAATTTTGAAGGTAGAGATCAGCTGATCCGCAGGTTAGCTAACTCGCTGCCACCAGCCCGTACGCCCTGGCTCACCAAACCGGAACTTTCGAAATCGGGCTTCCGACTAGAGGGGGCTTTGCACTTACCTGCCAACTAGTGTCTTTTTGCTGTCAATCTCGAAGTTATAGCCGATGTTAAGGGACACTGCTTGGACTAGATCGCATTGGCCATGCAGGTACAGAGGGGACTTGTGCAGGGGATTCTTGCAGTGGCGAGACTATGGGGTAGCTACATGTACTATTACATTGCTAAATACGAGGAATTGTAATTTTGGCCTTCAACGCGCCAACTAGCCTCTCGTAGCGCTGATGATAGGCTAACTCAAACATTAGAGACCGCTTGATTCATTACCCGAGCCGCTTGGCAAACCTAGAGTGCACAAAGTACATCTCTAGCGCCGATTTTGCACTATTGGCAATTTTGCTCACTGATTTGATAGACTGATCGACTGAGAACCGCCTTGCCATTGGTCCACTGTAACCTTGGAGTTTTAAGTTTGGAGCCCCTGTGCGAGCGTGAAGTTTGGAAAAAAGTGCGTCCTCATCAATATAATAATCAATACTATTATCGAGCGATTGTCTATAGTCTGTATTTCAGGGGCGATTTTACAGACAAAGCGTTGATCTCTGCTACAAAAAGTAACTTGGTCTTACAGATTGCCCTTAGTTGAAAAAGCACAAAACTACCAATTTTAATGTACTTACTGCATCCTGAATTTACTAATAAAAAATCTCGTGTAGTTCTACCTCAGAGGCTTACCTGAAAGGCCAGATAAATAATCTAGATAGTGGCTATGGACCAGATATTTGTGAGAGGAGATGGAAGGAGAGAGAAGAGAGAGAGGAAGAGCCAATACAAGTAAGCATTTACTTACTTCAGCTGCAAGTTCTCTACCTGAATTTTTCTGAATGATTAGAATCGCAGAACACAGGCCAACTTTGTGTTGCCCACCTTCTCAAATAAGAACTAAGTCGACCGCCAGCCCTCCGGACTGACGAGATATTCAACTTTCCATAATCTATAAGCGCTATTGTGCAGCCCCTATGCGCCAATCAGCACTGCGCCTTAGTGCATACTCGACAATAACAAGCTTTCAAATTGCGTTGGTTTGGTGTTACGAATTGCAATTTGGGCTTCCGTGTTGCGAATAACTTGAAGGTGCATTGAGCTGGCAAGTTGATCTTTGGTATCTGGGAGTCACAGACCAGTGGTTTAGCGCGGCGCTCTTGCAATTAACAGTCTTGAGGCCCAACCCCAAGGCACAGTGAAGTGTACATGCCTAACGATAAATAAAGTTAGGGCCGCTGTACACTCCTTTGTGCCTGTGCGTATGACTGCGTAAATATCTGCGCGCTTGTGTGCCTGCTCAGGGGAGTCGGCGGAATGGGCAGCAATGCCTCTCGCCGGTTGTGTGACAATGTCGCTTGAAGTGCGCCAGGGTGCACACAGAACCCTTGCGACACCCCTACAAATAGAAAGTCGCCATCGAAGTCTCAGGCTCATTGCTAAAGGTCACAAGAATACTTAATTTATGAAAAAAATTAATACTTTCATTTCCATGTGTACTTCTAATGTAGCTAACAGTATGTTTAATGTTACAGAAAAAATATAATAGAATATCAAGAGGTAAAAATAGGATGAAAAATGGTAAAGCTCTTTCAATCGCTTGAGTTGAAGTGTCAGCAGACAGTTTCAAAAAGTTTAGGGAAAAAGCTGTTTGATTAGCTTAGATTTTGACCTACTGTTTGCACAGCAGCTAATGCAGTCCTGACTAGTGAATTTGCCTTAATATTTGCTTAATAAACCCGTGAAACAGTTAATCTGACAAGCTCAAAAATAACAGACGACTGCCACAGTCAGCCACCACCAGTTGCTCGTGTGGATCTCCCGTCACCACCGCCAGACCACAGGGATATCCAAGTTTGCCGTCTCCGCTGCCGCTCTTGCCCGGAGTCCCCAGAGTCCACAGCAGCGACCCGTCGTTTGCAGCCAACGCTCGCACTGAGTGAGCATAGTGCTCACTTACGAACAGGCGGCCTCTCCTGTCAACTACCACGTCCCATGGCTGACAAAGATCAGAACGGGCACTTGGAAGGGAAGCGACCAGCTGCTGGGTGTCGATGCACACTCTGTGCACCTGATGGTGTCTTCTGTCCGTCACCAGAATGCAGTTGTCGTGAGTCGCCAAGTTACCCAGTCGAGCATCAGGAAGCTGAGACAGCGTGATGACCGTCTCCATCTGCCAAGTCGCTTTGCTGAATGCAACAATTTTGTTTCCACTTGACACAAACACGGAGGCTGCGTTGCCGCCGATTCCACAGATGTCACCGAAGCCCACGATGTGTGGGCGGACTCGATGCACCGCGCAACCGCTCAGGTCCGTCACTGTCACTGCGTCACGCTGAGCAATGAACAGCAGCTGACGGTCGCAGTGAAGGCCACAAATTAAATTCTTCCAGTCGATGTCGCAGTGGCACCGCAGCTTCTGTGAGCCGTCCACAGAAAGCACCAGTAGGTGGTCTCTGCTGGGATACAACGATGCAAGAATGCAGGGCTGAGGTATAGCCTTGCTGAAGTATCCCGCTGAGTCGGCGGGAACCACACGTCCTGAGCGGTCACCAACGAATCCGCTGGTGTCGCTGCACACAGCCAGCCATCCAACATAGCCATCCAGCTTCACTTCGTGACTGAAGACCATCGGCTCCAACATTCTCTCAGCAGCGTCTATCTCCTCGGATGTCGCAGTCACTGCAGCGTCTCTCGACCAGTCGCCCTCTTCACTGCGTCCCGCACAAATGCCGACCAGCCGCTCAAGCTGGCCCAGAAGCCGCAACTGCAGCTCCTCATTGTCGCTCTGGTCTCTGAGCAGCCGCCCTGACCTCTCAAAGTCGGCCTCTAAGTCTCCAAGCGATTCGTGCATGGACTGGACCAGGCGAAGCAGCTCCGCCATGTCGCCTGCAGCCTCCGCCGTGGCCACCTCCTGCTTGTAGCTGGAGACGTCCTCGAGGTCCCGCTCGCACACACGCACTGCCTCAAGCACACCTGAGAGCTGGCCCGTCACCCTGCTACGAAACGAGTCGATGTGTTGCTGTACCAAATCGAATTTATGATTGACCTCTTGCAGCTGCTGTTGGATGTCGAGAGCGAGACGACGCAGCGACTCAGCGTCTTTTCGGTGTCGCAGCAGCGCTGCACGGCCAGCTGCACCTGCTGCGCCTTGTGACTCTTGTGATTCTTGTGAGTCATGTGAGTCTTGTGACTCTTGTGAGTCTTGTGAGTAGGCTCGCAGCAGCTCTTCGACCTCCTCCTTGAGCTTGAATAGATTGGCCACATCGACACTGAGGTGTTGACTGCACATGTGGCAGCGGGAGAACGGAGCCACACCGACTGCAGCTTGGTCGCAGATGATGCAGAGAGGAGTTGGGGAAGCGGGAGGCGCGTCCGAACTCGAGC
>NIVC01000032.1:486588-536588 GCA_002269645.1 Macrostomum lignano | reverse complement strand
GAGCTAAGGGATGGATTAGGAGCTAAGGGATGGATTAGGAGCCAAGGGATGGATTAGGAGCTAAGGGATGGATTAGGAGCTAAGGGATGGATTAGGAGCTAAGGGATGGATTAGGAGCTAAGGGAGTGGATTAGGAGCTAAGGGATGGATTAGGAGCTAAGGGATGGATTAGGAGCTAAGGGATGGATTAGGAGCTAAGGGATGGATTAGGAGCTAAGGGAGTGGATTAGGAGCTAAGGGATGGATTAGGAGCTAAGGGATGGATTAGGAGCTAAGGGATGGATTAGGAGCTAAGGGATGGATTAGGAGCTAAGGGAGTGGATTAGGAGCTAAGGGATGGATTAGGAGCTAAGGGAGTGGATTAGGAGCCAAGGGATGGATTAGGAGCTAAGGGATGGATTAGGAGCTAAGGGATGGATTAGGAGCTAAGGGATGGATTAGGAGCTAAGGGAGTGGATTAGGAGCTAAGGGATGGATTAGGAGCTAAGGGATGGATTAGGAGCTAAGGGATGGATTAGGAGCTAAGGGATGGATTAGGAGCTAAGGGATGGATTAGGAGCTAAGGGAGTGGATTAGGAGCTAAGGTATGGATTAGGAGCTAAGGGATGGATTAGGAGCTAAGGGATGGATTAGGAGCTAAGGGATGGATTAGGAGCTAAGGGAGTGGATTAGGAGCTAAGGGATGGATTAGGAGCTAAGGGATGGATTAGGAGCTAAGGGATGGATTAGGAGCCAAGGGATGAATTAGGAGCTAAGGGAGTGGATTAGGAGCCAAGGGATAGATTAGGAGCTAAGGGATGGATTAGGAGCTAAGGGATGGATTAGGAGCTAAGGGATGGATTAGGAGCTAAGGGAGTGGATTAGGAGCTAAGGGATGGATTAGGAGCTAAGGGATGGATTAGGAGCTAAGGGAGTGGATTAGGAGCCAAGGGATGGATTAGGAGCTAAGGGATGGATTAGGAGCTAAGGGAGTGGATTAGGAGCTAAGGGAGTGGATTAGGAGCCAAGGGATGGATTAGGGATGGATTAAAATCGTTAAAAGAATGTTCCATACAAGTAAGGAAGCATAAGACTTTCATGATGCGCAGAAACATTGAATAGAAGCGTTGAACATCGGGACAATAAAAAGTTAATTAAAAAGTCCAATCAATTCCAAACAACCTGATGACTGCCTTGTATGCTGCCCATCTTAGCGAAAGGCACTCCAGTTGTTTGAGCTGGTATCTGCTGCTGCTGCTGCTGCTGACTCAAATCGGTAGAACTAGCAGTGTGACTATCACCCGAAGGCGTCATCACAGTCAGACACTTCCACTGGTCAGCATAATTGCCCTGCCACAATCGGACGGTGCCATCTTCAAGCGAACTAGCTAGCACAGTGCCAAGTACATTCCAGCTCAGCCGCCAGACAGACATCTGACAGCGCTGATACTCCAGAATTCGAATACAGCTCAAAGCGTACCGGCCCGTGCTACCGGAGCTGGAGCCGACGTCTAGCGATGAAGAAGATTGGGAAGCTTGAAGCAGCATCCCGCCTGACTGTTGCTGTTGTTGCTGTCCACCTGTTGATAACCGGAGCTTGTACAGACTGATCTGCTGAGAGGCCACGGCTAACAGGTGAAATGACCGGCCCAGACTCGGAGCAAACTGTAAATCATTCACCCCGGTGTCTGGCTTAGGCAGAACGACAGATTCTACTTTGGCAAATTTCCGACTGTCCTCTTGAAGTTCGTATACCTGCGGTAGGGTTATAGTATGAATATACAATTATGATCTTTATTGAACCAGTGGCACACCTGAAACTTGCTGCTATATTGTTATTGTAAAATAGGGATTATAGAGAACATAAAACTTTTCAGGGGTATGGTTGGTAGGACACTTTAGGACGCCGGTAGATGAAGGGATAGGACACTTCAGGGCGAGGGTAGATAAGGGATAGGACACTTCAGGGCACGGGTAGAGAAGGGATAGGACACTTCAGGGCGAGGGTAGAGAAGGGATAGAACACTTCAGGGCGAGGGTAGAGAAGGGATAGGACACTTTAGGGAGAGTGTAGATAAGGGATAGGACACTTCAGGGAGAGTGTAGAGAAGGGATAGGGCACTTCAGGGCGAGGGTAGAGAAGGGATTAGGGCACTTCAGGGCGAGGATAGAGAAGGGATAGGGCACTTCAGGGCGAGGGTAGAGAAGGGATATAATGCCTCCCACTTCAGCAAAAACCACTGAATTTCCAAGCGCCCACAAACCTGGAAGCTGTCTTTGCAGGCGGCATCGGTAGCTCCGGCGTCTGAGCAGCCGGCTGCGATCAAAGTCGGATGAAGGCGCGACTGAGACCAGGCGATGCAGGAGCAGTTCTTCATCTTGGTGTGGATGGCCTCGCAGTAGAGGGACACCTGAAGGTTAGAATTGTAAATAAATACCAAATCATGATATCATATGATTCCATTATTAAGATAACAGATTCCTAACGATGAATCCCCAATCCTAGTCCCTAGATGAAAAATCCTAGATCCCAAATCAAGTATACCAATTCCCAGATCAAGAATTCCAAATCCCAAACAGAGAATCCGAGATCCTAGATCCCAAATCAAGAATCCCAAATCCCAAATCAAGAATCCCAAATCCAGAATCAAGAATCCAAGATCCCAAATCAAGAATCTCAAATCCCAAATTAAGAATCCCAGATCCCAAATCAAGAACTCAAATCCCGAATCAGAATCCCAGATGCTAAATCAAGAATCCCTGATCCCAAATCAAGAATCCCAAATCTAGAATCAAGAATCCCAGATCCCAAATCAAGAATTCCAAATCTCAGATTAAGAATCCCAGATCCCAAATCAAGAACCCCAAATCCCGAATCAGAATCCCAGATGCTAAATCAGAATTCCAGATGCTAAATCAAGAATCCCAGATCCCAAATCAAGAATCCCAAATCCAGAATCAAGAATCCAAGATCCCAAATCCCAAATTAAGAATCCCAGATCCCGAATTAAGAATCCCAGATCCCAAATCAAGAACCCCAAATCCCGAATCAGAATCCCAGATGCTAAATCAAGAATCCCTGATCCCAAATCAAGAATCCCAAATCCAGAATCAAGAATCCCAGATCCCAAATCAAGAATTCCAAATCTCAGATTAAGAATCCCAGATCCCAAATCAAGAACCCCAAATCCCGAATCAGAATCCCAGATGCTAAATCAGAATCCCAGATGCTAAATCAAGAATCCCAGATCCCAAATCAAGAATCCCAAATCCAGAATCAAGAATCCAAGATCCCAAATCCCAAATTAAGAATCCCAGATCCCGAATTAAGAATCCCAGATCCCAAATCAAGAACCCCAAATCCCGAATCAGAATCCCAGATGCTAAATCAAGAATCCCTGATCCCAAATCAAGAATCCCAAATCCAGAATCAAGAATCCCAGATCCCAAATCAAGAATTCCAAATCTCAGATTAAGAATCCCAGATCCCAAATCAAGAACCCCAAATCCCGAATCAGAATCCCAGATGCTAAATCAGAATCCCAGATGCTAAATCAAGAATCCCAGATCCCAAATCAAGAATCCCAAATCCAGAATCAAGAATCCAAGATCCCAAATCCCAAATTAAGAATCCCAGATCCCGAATTAAGAATCCCAGATCTCAAATCAAGAACCCCAAATCCCGAATCAGAATCCCAGATGCTAAATCAGAATCCCAGATGCTAAATCAAGAATCCCAGATCCCAAATCAAGAATCCCAAATCCAGAATCAAGAATCCAAGATCCCAAATCCCAAATTAAGAATCCCAGATCCCGAATTAAGAATCCCTGATCCCAAATCCCGAATCAGAATCCCAGATGCTAAATCAGAATCCCAGATGCTAAATCAGAATCCAAGATGCTAAATCAAGAATCCCAAATCAGGAATCCCAGATCCCAAATCAAGAATCCCAAACCCCAAATCAAGAATCCCAAATCCCAAAATAAGAATCCCAGATCACAAATCAAGAATCCCAGATCCCAGATCAAGAATCCCAAATCCCAAATCAAAAATCACAGACGCTAAATCAAGAATCCCAAATCCAGAATCAAGAATCCCAAATCCAGAATCAAGAATCCCAAATCAAGAACAGAGACTAGTTAACAAACCTGACTAATCTGCATGATATCGCTGAACTGATAGATTCTCAAATAGCCATCGTTGCTGCAGGTGCCCAGCTGAAGGCCCACGTGCCTAGGCGCGAACTGGATCCCGGTCACGGACAGGGCGCTCTCGACCAGGTGGGCGCGCTTTTCAAACGTTGTCGTTGTCAAAGGCCTGCCGCCGCTGCCGCCGCCTCCGATGCCGATGCTGGCCACGCCGACTCCAGCTGAGGGCGCCGTTGTGGTGACCTCCTCCCAGATGCAGACGGATCTGCAATTGTTCACTAACATACAGTCATACTCGAAATGTATCTTTGCTTAGAGAGGATTCTGCCAGTTTGACGAAGTAAAATAAAATCTTGACCTTCTATGAGAGTTCGAGGTTGAGTAGTTTGAAGTTTAAGTAGCTTGAAGCTTGAGCAGTTTTGAGTTTGAGTAGCTTCGAGCTTGAGTAGTGTTGAGTTTGAGTAGCTTCAAGCTTGAGTAGTTTTGAGTTTGAGTAGCTTCGAGCTTGAGTAGTGTTGAGTTTGAGTAGCTTCAAGCTTGAGTAGTTTTGAGTTTGAGTAGCTTCAAGCTTGAGTAGTTTTGAGTTTGAGTAGCTTCGAGCTTGAGTAGTGTTGAGTTTGAGTAGCTTCAAGCTTGAGTAGTTTTGAGTTTAAGTAGCTTCAAGCTTGAGTAGTTTTGAGTTTGAGTAGCTTCAAGCTTAAGTAGTTTTGAGTTTGAGTAGCTTCAAGCTTGAGTAGTTTTGAGTTTGAGTAGCTTTGTGCTTGAGTAGTTTTGAGTTTGAGTAGCTTCAAGCTTGAGTAGCTTCGAGCTTGAGTAGTTTCGAGTTTGAGTAGTTTGTTTCGAGCTTGATTAGCTTCTGAGCTTCAGTAGGTTCGAACTTCAAGCTAGATTTTGGGATTTTTTACCCAAATTGTGAATTTTAGAGTTGGAAAACTTGGTTAGAGCGTTCTCCGATATGTAGTGATTGTGCAATAAGATGACTTCCTTCCTCCGCCCACCAAAAACAGAAAATCACCAACCTATCAAATGAGCAGGTAGCCAGGATCTGACCGAACTCAGGATGGGCCCAAGCCAGGCGCCAGATGCTACCATTGTGAGCTCGCCAAGAGCAGGTAAGCTTCCATTCGCCGTCTGAGTCCAAGTCCCACACCTTCACAGTCTGGTCGGAGCTGCACGTGGCCAGACGTTTGCCATAGCTGTCGTAGGCGACATCGTGAATAAGATCACGGTGCTGCACAGGGATGCTTTTCATTGCCACGAACATCTTCACGCTGCTGAAAGTTTCACAGAATGAAGTGTGAATGATAATATGCAACTGTCTTGATTACCTGAACTCACACAAGCAACTGTCTAATCTGCATTCACACAACTGTTTATTCTGAATTCACACAACTGTTTATTCTGAATTCACACAACTGTTTATTTTGAATTCACAAAACTTTTTAATCTAAATTCACAGAAATGTTTAATCTAAATTCACACAACTGTCTAATATACATTCACACAACTGTCTAATCTACATTCACACAACTGTCTAATCTACATTCACACAACTGTTTAATCTACATTCACACAACTGTCTAATCTGCATTCACACAACTGTCTAATCTACATTCATACAACTGTTTAATCTACATTCACACAACTGTTTAATCTACATTCATACAACTGTCTAATCTACATTCACACAACTGTCTAATCTACATTCACACAACTGTCTAATCTACATTCATACAACTGTTTAATCTACATTCACACAACTGTCTAATCTACATTCATACAACTGTTTAATCTACATTCACACAACTGTCTAATCTACATTCACACAACTGTTTAATCTACATTCACACAACTGTCTAATCTACATTCACACAACTGTTTAATCTACATTCATACAACTGTCTAATCTACATTCACACAACTGTTTAATCTACATTCACACAACTGTCTAATCTACATTCACACAACTGTCTAATCTACATTCATACAACTGTCTAATCTACATTCACACAACTGTCTAATCTACATTCACACAACTGTTTAATCTACATTCACACAACTGTTTAATCTACATTCACACAACTGTTTAATCTACATTCATACAACTGTCTAATCTACATTCACACAACTGTCTAATCTACATTCATACAACTGTCTAATCTACATTCACACAACTGTCTAATCTACATTCATACAACTGTCTAATCTACATTCACACAACTGTCTAATCTACATTCACACAACTGTCTAAT
Organism: Macrostomum lignano; assembly: GCA_002269645.1. Taxonomy (NCBI): domain Eukaryota; kingdom Metazoa; phylum Platyhelminthes; family Macrostomidae; genus Macrostomum; species Macrostomum lignano. The sequence goes on along the minus strand of NIVC01000032.1, from coordinate 530,208 downwards.
CTACATTCATACAACTGTTTAATCTACATTCACACAACTGTCTAATCTACATTCATACAACTGTTTAATCTACATTCACACAACTGTCTAATCTACATTCACACAACTGTTTAATCTACATTCACACAACTGTTTAATCTACATTCACACAACTGTTTAATCTACATTCATACAACTGTCTAATATACATTCACACAACTGTTTAATCTACATTCACACAACTGTCTAATCTACATTCACACAACTGTCTAATCTACATTCATACAACTGTCTAATCTACATTCACACAACTGTCTAATCTACATTCATACAACTGTCTAATCTACATTCACACAACTGTTTAATCTACATTCACACAACTGTTTAATCTACATTCACACAACTGTTTAATCTTCATTCACACAACTGTTTAATCTTCATTCACACAACTGTTTAATCTACATTCATACAACTGTCTAATCTACATTCATACAACTGTCTAATCTACATTCACACAACTGTCTAATCTACATTCACACAACTGTCTAATCTACATTCACACAACTGTCTAATCTGCATTCACACAACTGTTTCAGTTGCATTCACACAACTAATCTAGCCTGTACTTAAAAAAATGAAATACATTTCAAGGTATTTTATAAATTTATCTAGCTCGAATAGCAAGCAACAGATAAGTTTTATTAAAAAAATAATGTATTATGCATTTAAGCTGTTTGCAATCATGGATAAACATGTTTAGTATTCGCCGAGAAACCTTTCTTTTCAAAAGTATTGCTTCAGAGTGACAAATACTTGAACTTTATAAACGGATTTCGCAAATATTTGCTTTTTTGCACAGCGCTGAATGGGGTTTGGCCATAGACAAGTTCGGTCTAGAAAAAATACACTAAAAGGATAGGAAATAAAATTCGCTTGTTTGTCAGTCTCCGGTAGCACTTTGTGAAATAAAATAGCTTGGTTACAACTGGTGAGCGCATCGCGAACAAAATATACACTTGCTTCAACTGGAATTCAAAAGTCCAGGTGAGATATTGGGAGTTTCGTGCTTTAAAAAACCCTGCCAACAAAATCATACTTTATTATCTATGATTCAAACAAAAAGTCAGCAGCATTTTGTCCCTGAATAAATGAAAAATTAATACCTCAATAGTGTATTTTTGCGTAAAGCCAGTCGCGTTGATAACGTAAAAGAGTAGTGCCCTTAATTAACATGTAGTAGTGGGCAGCTTGCAATACCCAGCGGTTTAAGGCTCTTCTCTCTGGTTAAAACCTAATTAAGTAGAGAATTTCAAAGCAAGAATTCTCGCCACGGAACTTGATTTCTGACACTTTGATTTCCGGTGATGATTTTAGTTATGTCAGAGTGCGGTCAACCGAGAGACAGGCGGCAGCATATGGTACTCGTTTCCAAAATATTGCATATTACAGATACTATATACTTATAGCTGTTTGCCAGGAGTAACATATTAGCATTAATATTGTATGGATTAGCAAGTTTTCTTACCATAAATTGCAGTTCTGAGCAGTGGAACTTTTTAAAAAAAGCCTCGATGTTAATGAACATTAACAATCAGCAATCGGCTGTTATAATAGTCAGCTATCACAAGACGCTCGCAATGGCTATCCGTCAGCATTGACAGACCGCAAGGATATTCAAGGCTGCCCTTGCCGCTGCCGCTCTCGCCAGGAGTACCCATAGACCACAGCAGCAACCCGTCGTCAACAGTCAAGGCTCGCACTGAGTGACCCTTCCATTCACTAATGAATAGCCGGCCTCTCCGGTCGACGGCCACATCTTTAAGGTGACCAAATTGACGAATATTGCCACTTGGATTCGGCAGTGAGGCGACCAGCTGTTCAGTGTCGATGCGCACTCTGTGCACTTGATGTGCATTCCAGTCTGTCACCAGAATGCAGTTGTCGTGAGTCGTCAGATTTCCCAGACCAGCATGAGGAAGCTGAGACAGCGTGATGACCGTCTCTATCTGACCAGTCGCTTTGCTGAATGCAGCAATTTTGTTTCCACTGGACACAAACACGGAGGCTGCGTTGCCGCCGATTCCATTAATTTTGCCGAAGCTCTCGATGTCTGGACGAATTTGACGCAATGCGCGACCGCTCAAGTCCGTCACTGTCACTGTGTCATCCTGAGCAATGAACAGCAGCTGACGGTCGCAGTGAAGGCCGCAGATGTTGCCATTCCAGTCTTGTAGGTCACAGTAGCACCGCAGCTTCTGTGAGCCATCTAGCGAGACCACTAGAAGATGATCCTCCAAATGATTTATTAGCGCGAAGACGCACGGCTGAGACAGAGGCACATTTTCTTGGTTAACAGAATTTCCGCGAACTACACGGCCTGACGGGTCACCAAAAAATCCGCTGGTGTCGCTGCACACAGCCAGCCACTCAATAAGACCATCGAGCTTCACCTCGCTCGTGTAGGATCTGCTCGCCTCCAATACAACGTACGATTCATTGCGCCTTGGCCTCGCACAAATACCAACCAGCCGCTCGAGCTGTCCTAGAAGCCGCAGCTGCAGTTTCAACTCGTTAGTTTGCTCTCCAAGCGAATTGGTCTCAAAGTCTGTATCTAAACTAGCGTGCGGAATATTTATAGACTGCATTAGCTCAAACAGCTCCGCCAAATTATGTGTATCAGCTGCCTGCTGCTGTTCATTTTGCACTGCCCCGAGCAGACCTTCAAGCTGGCCAGTCACCCTGCCACGTAACGATTCGACGCCTTGCTGTACCAAATCGAATCTGTAATTCACCTGAAACAGATTACGACAAACTTCCCGGCGCAAACGCGCAACGTCAGATTCTGGTTCCGTTGCATTTGATGCACTGCTGATTGCACCTGGATTTTGTCTCTCTCGCAAGTAGGCGCGCCTCTGCTCAGCAACATCTAGTTTCACTTTTTGAGACACATCTAATTCAAGATGCCGGTCGCAGAGGTGACAGCCTGACAATGGACCTACACCAACTGCGGATTGGTCACAGATGAAACATTTTGCGGAGGCTGCGCCACAACTTGGCTGATCTGCGCTGCTTTGACGACTCATTCTAGTTGGTAGACTTAATGGAAATAAAGATAGATTTAGTAGTTTTATAACGCAAAATCTAACTAATGAAAACTGGATCAAATAATGTGTTGCCACGAGAGTCGTTCTAAAAAGTAATGCCTTCTGCCTTAAAAATCAAAAACTTTTACAGCTATGATGAAGAAACCAATACTGCTGACATATTTTTGTGTATTACAGCTACTGATTCATTGAGAGCTAGTTAAAGCAGAGTGTATTGCAAGGATGTGCAACTGAATTTAATGTCGCTTGCTGAATATCCATGGATCTTCAAGCATCGCACCAATTTTTAATGCAAGTTCATTTAGACTAAGTATTCTCTTGGAGCGAACCACAGGAACTCTTGCATAAAAGATGAAAGTCAGATGCCTGATATCAGATAAGCTACGCCCTAAAAAAAGATCGTCAATCAAACTAAAACAGCTAATTATAAGCATTAAAAAATAAACGAGATCGAAACCGTTATTGCGCCAATAAATAACTAAAACCAACTTCAAAAAAAGTTTATTAATAAGGTAAATCAAACTTCTTTTTAATAGCAAAAAACTAGAAAATACAATACAGATATAAAACATAAACAGTTATATTTCGATTCAAGTGAATAGTTTTATAAATTTTTTTTTAAATCTGACGAACAGATAGTGAATGTTACATAGAATCTGGCTATATAGATATATCTAGGCAATTAGAAATAGCCTAAAAACCTGGCATCAGTAATATAGTTTTTAAGAATAAAAGCTATTAAATACATGTCCACAAGAGAGGACACCAAAAAATTAATCATCAAAAGACAAAAGCAAATCATGGAAGAATTTCTATAATGTCAGTAAAAACCTTGATTGGAATGGCAGATATAATCTGTAAAAAATATATACTACAAAAAACCGTTGTTGGCTTTGGTCACTAAACAAAAATTTTAAAGTAAGCTAGAATATACGTAAAGGGATGTACGAGCGTAATTAAAAAATTCCATTATAAAATACGCAATATACTTGTGACTTCCCTGATTCTGCACTTAAAGCGTATCTGTTGCACCTGTCGGCAATGATGTCATATGCCTATCTGTCTGTTATCTGTCTGCCTGCCTGCCTGCCTGCCTGTCTGTCTGTCTGCATGTCTGTCTCTCTGTCTGCCTGTCTGTCTGTCCCTCTGTCTGTCCCTCTGTCTGTCTGTCTGTCTGTCTGCCTGCCTGCCTGCCTGCCTGTCTATCTGTCTGCCCGCCGCAGTCTCTGTTCCAGTGTCTATCCCAGTCTCTGTCCCAGTGTCTATCCCAGTCTCTGTCCCAGTGTCTATCCCAGTCTCTGTCCCAGTGTCTATCCCAGTCTCTGTCCCAGTGTCTATCCCAGTCTCTGTCCCAGTGTCTATCCCAGTCTCTGTCCCAGTGTCTATCCCAGTCTCTGTCCCAGTGTCTATCCCAGTCTCTGTCCCAGTGTCTATCCCAGTCTCTGTCCCAGTGTCTATCCCAGTCTCTGTCCCAGTGTCTATCCCAGTCTCTGTCCCAGTGTCTATCCCCGTCTCTGTCCCAGTGTCTGTCCCAGTGTCTGTCTCAGTGTCAAGTATCCAAGCGGATATCGGCTGCAAAGACTCGATTGCGGAACACAGAAGGCCCTGTACAATACAACACCAACATAGCAGCAGCTGCAAAGCATTCAACTAGTTTTCCTGCTAATCTTTTTAGCTTTGCTGGCTTTTGGCGGATATTTCAACGAACTGCCGCTCATCAGCTGACTGTACTGCACTCTGTAAGCGTCGGTGGCAAGGTAATGCATCACGTGACTAACACCTAAGGCTAATTGGTCGGCAATGTGCTCAACCCAGGGATTGTCGCCCATTCTTAGCACTGTATCTGGGCTGCCTAATTGTAGTTGGGCAAATTCTGGGGGCAGCAACAGAAGCCGATTGCCTTGAATGTGAAGCTCGCGAATGCCAGAGCAATGCCCCAGTTCTGGCGGCAGCTCGACCAGGTCGTTGTCGCGAACTGAGAGCTGCGGAAATAGAGGAAGATAGTAATATACAGGTAAAAATTTACAAGCAATTTACAAGCCTTGATGATTCAAATCCCAGCTAATGAGTATTCAGATCCCAGCTAATGAGGATTCAGATCCCAGCTAATGAGGATTCAGATCCCAGCTAATGAATCCCAGCTAATGAGGATTCAGATCCCAGCTAATGAGGATTCGGGTCCTAGCTAATGAAGATTCAGATCCCAGTTAATGAGTATTCAGATCCCAGCTAATGAGGATTCAGATCCCAGCTAATGAGGATTCGGATCCTAGCTAATGAGGATTCAGATCCCAGCTAATGAGTATTCAGATCCCAGCTAATGAGGATTCAGATCCCAGCTAATAAGGATTCAGATCTAAGTGATTTAGAAAATCTTATTAAAATAAGATTGAGTAGATTCCAACTAAGATACAGTCAGCCGGAACACGATTAACTACTCACAACAAGCAGATTTCGAAAGTTCTGGAAAGCAGCCGGCAATCGCTCAAAATCGTTATCGCCCAGGTACAGAGCGCGCAAAGCGACCAGAGAGAAAAACTCCGCAGGTAAGCCGCCTTCGTGCAAATTATTGTAGCTCAAATCAAGCAGTTCCAGCTGCTGCAGCTGACCGAATTCTCTTGGTAAGGTGGCCAGACGATTCATGCCCAGGTTCAGCTGGTACAGCTTCTTCAGCTGCAATTATTCATTTCAGGAGTAGAGGTTGGAATGAGGACATGTGAGGCTGGCCCAGCAACTGAGGATCTGGGAGGCTGGCCAGTAACTGAGGATCTGGGAGGCTGGCCCAGCAACTGAGGATCTGGGAGGCTGGCCCGGCAACTGAGGATCTGGGAGGCTGGCTCAGCAACTGAGGTTCTGGGAGGCTGGCCCGGCAACTGAGGATCTGGGAGGCTGGCCCGGCAACTGAGGATCTGGGAGGCTGGCCCAGCAACTGAGGATCTGTGTGGCTGGCCCAGCAACTGAGGATCTGGGAGACTGGCCAGTAACTGAGGATCTGGGAGGCTGGCCCAGCAACTGAGGTTCTGGGAGGCTGGCCCGGCAACTGAGGATCTGGGAGGCTGGCCCGGCAACTGAGGATCTGGGAGGCTGGCCCAGCAACTGAGGATCTGTGTGGCTGGCCCAGCAACTGAGGATCTGGGAGACTGGCCAGTAACTGAGGATCTGGGAGGCTGGCCCAGCAACTGAGGTTCTGGGAGGCTGGCCCGGCAACTGAGGATCTGGGAGGCTGGCCCAGCAACTGAGGTTCTGGCAGGCTGGCCCAGCAACTGAGGTTCTGGGAGGCTGGCCCGGCAACTGAGGACCTGGGAGGCTGGCCCGGCAACTGAGGATCTGGGAGGCTGGCCCAGCAACTGAGGATCTGTGTGGCTGGCCCAGCAACTGAGGATCTGGGAGACTGGCCAGTAACTGAGGATCTGGGAGGCTGGCCCAGCAACTGAGGTTCTGGGAGGCTGGCCCGGCAACTGAGGATCTGGGAGGCTGGCCCGGCAACTGAGGATCTGGGAGGCTGGCCCAGCAACTGAGGATCTGTGTGGCTGGCCCAGCAACTGAGGATCTGGGAGACTGGCCAGTAACTGAGGATCTGGGAGGCTGGCCCAGCAACTGAGGTTCTGGGAGGCTGGCCCGGCAACTGAGGATCTGGGAGGCTGGCCCAGCAACTGAGGTTCTGGCAGGCTGGCCCAGCAACTGAGGTTCTGGGAGGCTGGCCCGGCAACTGAGGATCTGGGAGGCTGGTGGCTCATCAACTGACGATCTGTGAGGCTGACCCAGCAACTGAGAACCATCAACTCACCTGCCCAATCTCAGGACACACCAATGTCAGCCGATTATTAAACAAATTAAGGTGCTGCAAATTTTCCAATTTAGCAATCTCTTTAGGCAGCACCGAGACCCGGTTGTGGCTCAGCGTCAGCCGGGTGAGGCTCTGGAACAGGGACCGCTCAGTCAGCAGCAGGGGGCAGCGCAGTAAGTCGTCGATGTCGCGGTCAACCAAAGCCAAGCCGGTGGCGCCAGCCTGGGCCGCTTCGGTCAGCGCCTTGCGAATACCGGAAGGCAGCGGAGTTGATTAGGAGAATTGTGGTTGGCTGTGCGCATTTGGGTACTTGTAGTAGTGTGGGTTAGTTTGCTGTTTGAGATAAACTACTCTGGGCTAGAAAGCTAAAAACAGACAGACAGACAGACAGACAGACAGACAGACAGACAGACAGACAGGCAGACAGACAGACGGACAGACAGACAGACGGACAGACAGACAGACAGGCAGACAGACAGACAGACAGACAGACAGACAGACGGACAGACAGACAGACAGGCAGACAGGCAGACAGACGGACAGACGGACAGACAGACAGACAGACGGACAGACAGACAGACACACACACAGACAGATAGGCAGACAGACAGACGGACAGACAGACAGACAGACAGACGGACAGACGGACAGACACTAAGACAGCCAGTTAGACAGACAACCAAATAAGAAGCTATAAAACAGGTTATCTTAATAAGGGACTTATATTAGTGCAATTTAAAAAAAAGAAAATTAACATCATAAAATGCGACTGTATGGCACTATAAGTTTATAATCAAACTCGTATATTTATTTATAAGTAATAATTAATCAAAATATTTATCATTCATACGAGTTGTATATATACACACATACAAGAACATCACTGCTGACTTTGCGAAGTAAATTCCATTAACCAACAATATTTAGGTACATCAATAGGAGCACAATTCAGATAACTGAAATATTATTATAATCAATGTCAGAAACTGAATCAAGTAACTAAGGTAAGCTGTATGCAACGTTGAAAGTTAAACAAATCATTTGACTAAGTTTTTTATTTAAACAAACAATTTGGAAAACTCAAAAACGAAAATGGGTGTTTAATTATTAAAAAATAAGTATATATTCGTCATTACCAGAGCTAATAATTCTGTTTATTTAATAGTTCAATAAAAAAACTACTAAGAGTAACTTAGAATGTCTTTTAAAAAAGAAGTCAGGACAGAAAAAAATTGTTTCTATTGAAGTTCTGTCAATTTTAATCATAGAAGTTTTCATCCTAAGAAACTTCTTTTCTAAGAAACAAAGCTCATAGAAGTTTTCATTCTAAGAAACTTCTTTTCTAAGAAACAAAGCTCATAGAAGTTTTCATTCTAAGAAACTTCTTTTCTAAGAAACAAAGTTCATAGAAGTTTTTATCCTAAGAAACTTCTTTTCTAAGAAACAAAGTTCATAGAAGTTTTCATTCTAAGAAACTTCTTTTCTAAGAAACAAAGTTCATAGAAGTTTTCATTCTAAGAGACTTCTTTTCTAAGAAACAAAGTTCATAGAAGTTTTCATCCTAAGAAACTTCTTTTCTAAGAAACAAAGTTCATAGAAGTTTTCATCCTAAGAAACTTCTTTTCTAAGAAACAAAGTTCATAGAAGTTTTCATTCTAAGAAACTTCTTTTCTAAGAAACAAAGTTTATAGAAGTTTTCATTCTAAGAGACTTCTTTATTAAGAAACAAAGATTTTCATCATTTCGACTTAAACTGTCCTTTAAGAAAACAAGCAACTAACAAACAGACAAAAATCATCTTCAGTTCTCTGGCGGCAGATTCTCTACCACAATCGTAGAAGTGATGATGTCATAGCTAGTACGATGATTGCTGAACACAAACGCGGTGGCCCATACAGGGAAAAAGAACATCATAGCCAAATTCTTGATTGCACTTCTGGCCAGAGCGCGTTGAAACCTCAAAGGATTGGCTGGTAGAACTTCGATTATTTGGTCTGGCAGGTCGATGACGTCATTGGCTTGGACTACCTGGACACAATTCGTTGATAAGGAGGTTGATAATTAAACAAATTAAAGCAGTAACTGACCTGTTCCAACTGTCTGTCAATATCATTAAGATTTTACATCTGTCTGTTAGACTGTAAGACACTGTCATTGCAATCTGTTAGCCTGTTAGATACCCAGCACTGTTACACCTGCCTGTTAGATACCCAGCACTGTTACACCTGCCTGTTAGATATACAGCACTGTTACACCAGCCTGTTAGATACCCAGCACTGTTACACCTGCCTGTTAGATACCCAGCACTGTTACACCTGCCTGTTAGATATACAGCACTGTTACACCAGCCTGTTAGATACCCAGCACTGTTACACCTGCCTGTTAGATACCCAGCACTGTTACACCTGCCTGTTAGATACCCAGCACTGTTACACCTGCCTGTTAGACACACAGCACGGTTACACCTGCCTGTTAGATACACAGCACGGTTACACCTGCCTGTTAGATACACAGCACTGTTACACCTGCCTGTTAGACACACAGAACTGTTACACTTGCCTGTTAGATACACAGCACTGTTACACCTGCCTGTTAGACACACAGAACTGTTACACCTGCCTATTAGATACACAGCACTGTTACACCTGCCTGTTAGACACACAGAACTGTTACACCTGCCTATTAGATACACAGCACTGTTACACCTGCCTATTAGATACACAGCACTGTTACACCTGCCTGTTAGACACACAGCACGGTTACACCTGCCTGTTAGATACACAGCACGGTTACACCTGCCTGTTAGATACACAGCACTGTTACACCTGCCTGTTAGACACACAGAACTGTTACACCTGCCTATTAGATACACAGCACTGTTACACCTGCCTGTTAGACACACAGCACTGTTACACCTGCCTGTTAGACACACAGCACTGTTACACCTGCCTGTTAGATACACAGCACGGTTACACCTGCCTGTTAGATACACAGCACTGTTACACCTGCCTGTTAGATACACAGCACTGTTACACCTGCCCCAATAAAAATCCCAATAAAGCCCACACACAAAATTCTTACCTGCAAATTCATAAGCCACTTGCCAGGCGTTTGTCCCGAACGGAACAGACCGAAAAAGCCGCACAGTGCAAAAGTCTCCAGCAGCAATACCATCAGACGGACCATTAAATCCAATAGGATTAGTCTAGGCGATAACAAATCGGTCATGCTGAATCGCATACCGGCAATATCAAATTCAAGATTCTGCTGATGCTGCTGCTGATGGTGCATCTGATTAGGCTGATGACCGCCACCTGAGGCGCCAAATCTTCTATTAAACTCGGCCAGTCTACGCTGATGATGCTGCTGCTGTCCAACGGACGGTTCAGCTTTCCAGAACCGATTATCAACAGGAAGCAAGCTGTCAACTACAAAATCGATGCGCTGCTCAAGCACAATCATGAGTACTAATTTAAGTACTAATAGAAGCAGTCCATCGATTAGTTCGGCTAGGACGCGCTTCCATATTGGGGCGACGCGAAACCGATAGCCTTCAATGCCTAGGCGGCCGCCGTAGACTTGACGGGGATTGGCTCTTCTGGCTTGCTGCTGCTGCTGCTGGCGATCTATCTGCTCTTGCGGTTGCTGCTGCTGCTGTTGTTGTTGAGAAGGCAGACCGCTAGCCTATAGAGAAAAAAATAAAAGGTTTCTGTAGTTTAGTTAATAGTTTGGCACAATTAATAACTGTGCAGAGTCTCAGAGACTAGCTGAGGATGTCCAGAAGTTAAGGTTTGCCCACTGTCAAGGCTTGATTGGCAAAACTACAGAAATTTGCAACAGCGTGTCCATAGTCACCTGGTGACACCTGTTGAAGATCTAGAAGCTCAGTCTGGGTGAAGACTAGTGAATAACGAAGTTACAGCTGATGCAGACTGGACGTGCTGATGAAATTTGGAAGCTTGGCAAGGCTGCACAGGGGTGCACTGAATACACTAGCACTTATGGGAAAAATCCGACCTTCTGGCAGAATCGTCGAATATCTCGACGGTCCGGAGGGCTGGCGACTTGATTCTTGTTTGAGAAGGTGCGCAACAAAAAGTTAGTCGGTGTTCTTGAATTTCGTGTTCCTGCGTTGCTCCAATATGGCGCAGCAAAAAAACAATTGTCAGGGGGGGGGGGGGGAATCCCCCCCTCTTGGTGGTTCGACGGGCGGAAAAAAATGGCTTGGTATTCCCACTGTTAATTGTTATTTGTGAGCATTCAGTAATAAAAAATATTGAAACACTGAGTCAAAACACAAGTCACCAGAACCCACCCCAACAGCCTGGCCTCCTTGTCCCTGTTGCGTTGGAGCAGCACCCTTAATCAGACGAAGCTGAGACTGCAGATGAGCATTGGCTAGTGCAGCTGCAGATGCGTCAGAATTTGAAACTGAACCAAACTGGTTCAGGCCAACAGCAAGTGAAGCTGTAATTTGCATCAACTTTCGCTGATTGTTTATCCATTGGTAAAGATCGTCGAAGTAGCGTTTCCGTTTGCCTTCTATTTCAATTGAGCTGGTCAAATTGTCCATGATTAATCTGCATAGTAATTTGGTTTGATTGAAATAGTTGAAGTTAAATATGCAAACACTCAATGCAAATATTCATATTAAATATGTACACTTCTAAAGTGAAAAAATATTCTAATTTAAGTTTGTTTTATTGCTTAAATTTGTTTTTAAATTGCACCTTGGTCAAAAGTATATTAATTTAACTTATTGCTTAAAGAAGTATAAATAGGCTCAAGTTTTGCCAAGATTAGACCAACTTGCCAACTGACCAGTGAGCCAACTAACCAATTAGACTATTGACTAGTGAGCCAATTAACCAATTAGGCAATTGACTAGTGAGCCAATTAACCAACTAGGCAATTGACTAGTGAGCCAATTAACCAACTTGCCAATTGACCAGTGAGCCAACTAACCAATTATACAATTGACTAGTGAGCCAACTAACTAATTAGGCAATTGACAAGTGAGCCAATTAACCAATTAGGCAATTGACTAGTGAGCCAATTAACCAATTAGGCAATTGACTAGTGAGCCAATTAACCAACTTGCCAGTTGACCAGTGAGCCAACTAACCAATTATACAATTGACTAGTGAGCCAACTAACTAATTAGGCAATTGACTAGTGAGCCAATTAACCAATTAGGCAATTGACTAGTGAGCCAATCTTCTTCCAGACTATGGATTATCCTAATTTCAATATAATAATAATAATAATATCAATACAATAAGCTAATATTATGACTTATATTAGTATATGAAAAAAATTAATACTATATAGTAGTAAGCTTATTTATTGTAGGCTTATATTATAATAATCATTATATTGCACAGCCATATCTCATCATAGTCATATAGCATTGCATATGACTATCTAGGAACTTTGTAGGCCCTATAATTACAATATAAGAGTTTTTTTAGATATAAATCTTTATAAATATAGGTTTATCATTTAGGAAAAAATATAAAATTAAAATAGGCTTTTTGATATTATTGAATAGGCTCCTAGGCCTATTGGTAGGCCTAGCAAGTCAATTTGGTAAAATGTTAAATGTTTCAAACACAGCAGTAAAATATATGTACATCTTGGCTTACAAAACAGTAGCCAATAAATTATATAGGTTTTTTACATTATAAGCCAGTTAGAAAATAATTATACCTTGTATTAGTACGTTGCTTGTTTATTTAAAAAATCTTCCTTAGGAAGGTAGTGTATTTTAATACATATTAGCTCAACTATTATATTAGCATATATGGCAGTTGTTGCATAAAAAAGTATTCTCCTTATATTTTTTTTATAAAATTAAAAGAATTGCACTAGTAGGAAAAAGAGTTTTGTAATTTATAATCAATCAAAAAATTCTTGGTATTGACAACTAAAAAATCTAAGTACTCACATTATGCACTATATATAATACCATAGGGTCAAGGGGGGCTAGTTTGGAAGGTAATATGTATGCTAGGATTTTGTGGTAGGCCTATACAACAAGGGTCTTACCATTTTTTAGTATATATCAAGGAATTTTAGGGTATATCCCACCCCCTAGCAGACATAACATAGCAAATACATTACTATCAAATGACAATTTTTTACATTGGTGTATAAATCTAGTATATAAATGAGATCTTGTCATTTTTCCAGCATTAAACCTAGCATACACTAATACATGGTCCAAACTATGATACTCATGTGACCTTGCAAGTATCAGGCCATTACCATGATGCAATAAAAAACTTGTTAGCATTATTAGTATTTACTAATATCATTATTTGAATTGGTAGATATCAGTTTCTCATTAAGGTTTTGGCAAATCAACTTTTGGCAAAAAAATATTCAAAGAATCAATTTTTGGCAAAAAGTTTTTTTGGTGAATCATCCTACTGAGTATTGAAATTTTGTCATAAAATAAATTGGAGCCTAGTTTCTATAGCCCTATGGCTATAGCTATATGGCTAGGCCTATGCCTATCATAGGTTTGATATAGATAGGCCTAATTTATATGCCTAGGCCTGATTAAAATAACTTAATTTATAAGATAAAAAATAAAAAGACTAGGCTAGGCCTATGCATGACAGCACGGGACTGCTGAAACAATAAAGTATTTTTATGTCATATTGTGATAAAGCATTAAAAATATTTCATTCAAGCAATTGAAAGGTATAAGAAATTTAAATGTGTCAGTTACTTGTGGGTCCCCCCGGCCCCGTATTAGGCCCCTACTAGACATAAAGAAGTATTTAAGAAAAATATAAACTTCCCTGTTCCCTGCAGCTGCCACTGCCACACAGTGCAAATTTTGCTAGGCCCTAGCTAGCTTTCCTTTCCCGTCTAGGCGATAGGATAAACTAGGCCCCAAGTCCCTAACTTACTAATGATTTAACAGACCCACACCTGGGCAATACATGCTAAGGTTATATCTATAGACCTAGTCTATACTAGCATACATACATACATATAACCTTTGTAAGCCTATGATGATATTGTGATGTAATTTACGACCGACATCATGACATAAATAAATTAAAGAAATCTTCGTTTACTTGAAGTAGTTTAAATCCACGCTGTTTTTACCTATAACGATCATTCTACGAAATATCGCGTAGACTAATATATATTCTTGCTTATTTGTCGACACATTCATACGTTGTTTATTATACAAATTCGTATTGAATATCGTGATCAAAGAAAGCTTTTTTAGTTACTTCTACCCCCTTGCTTGATTTATTAAGCCTTCTAACCTAGCCTTTTCGACAGCTCAGAATTACGATCACAAGGTTTCTCCCCAGGTTTCTCCATGTTTCTTTAGGTTTCTCGAGGTTTCTCCAAGTTCTCTAAGTTTCTCCGGAAATTTCCAGCTTTCTATAAAGTCAATTCTCCAGGTTTATCTTTGACGTTCTCCAAGTTCTCGAGGTTTCTCCAATTGATTCTCTAGGTTTTTAAGGTCTTCTGCAGCTGCGTTTCTCCATCCAGTTCCCTTCTTCAGGTTTCTCCACCTGGTATCTCCAGGTATTTCAATTCCTGGTTTCTCCAGGCTTCTCTTTTCAGGTGGGCATCACTGTCAATCTCTTCAGAGGTACGTGGGCGATCACAGTCTCTTCAGGTGGGGTGTGCCACATGGCTCTTTAGGTGGGTGTCACTGAACGTCTCTTCAGGTAGGCGTCCAGGGACGCAACGGGCGAAACGCCACGAGGAGACTGGCGCAACTCGATCATGCGCTGGTTCGCACTCGCGAGCACCGCCATGGCTCCGCTGGCTCTCCGGTCAGACCATCGACTCTTGCTCTGCGACTTGCGGCTTCAAAACCACGGGGCTACTATAGCGCTCTGTTGGACACTCACGTGAAGCGTCAATTTGCGGGCGCCTTCGTGGGCGCGCTTAGAGACCAGCGCGAGGCGGAGTATTCCGACATCAGCAGCTCCGCTAGAGCCGCTGCAGAGCGCAGAAATCGCTGCCTGTCTGGCAGAGCGACCCGACCATCAGGCAGGCCGCCGGCGCGGCTCAACATCGAGCGACTCCGCAGAAACCGGCGGCCTAAGGGCGACGCTGAAGACGCTTTGAACGCCTTCTAGACAAGCGGCAGCAGGCCGCTGTCGACGACTCCGTTCGGACCATCACTGCAGCCGGCCCCGACGTGAAGAGCCGCGCAGTGTGGACGGCCGTCCGGACTCTGACGGGGTGTAGAAAGCGTGTGGTGCTGAACCTGGCCGGCGACACCCCGGAGGAGCGCAGGAACGAATTGCGCGACTTCTTCGCCGGCATCGTTAACGTGCCCGCGTCGCCGCTGCCTGCCAGTTTTACGCTCTCACTGGACACGCCGCTCCCAGCTGAGGAGGCTTCTGCACCAGCCCAGTCACCATGGAGGACGTTGTGCTGTTTGCTCGGGAATTACCAGGCGCAAGGCGCTAGGCGCCGACGAAGTGCCGGTCGAGGCGCTGCGGCTTCGCTGTATGGCCTCTCTTCGCTGTATGGCCTCTCAGGTGACAAGCGTCATGAACCGCGTGCTCGCCGGCGCTCCTGCGCCCACCGCGTAGACCGTTGCGCACATCGGACCGATATATAAAGAGGGCAGAGACAACGCGGAAAGAAGACCACCGCGGGATCTCGCTGATGTCCGTCGGTCTGGTTGTCAACACGCTGAAGACCTAGGTGCTGACTGTGCCGGCCAACATCTCAGCAGACCTGACGTGCCGCGGCCCAGACGGGCAGACGACCAGGCTCGCACGCTACTAGCGGTTCGCCCACTTCGGCGGTCTAGTGCCCCGACGGCGCAAAGGATTTGCCTGGGCAGCCTACCGTTTGAACCGAGCCGTCCTCCAGTCCGAAGCGCTACCCTACCGCCAGAGGGCTCGGCTGTGGCAGGCGGTGGTCGAAACCGTCCTGCTATACAACGCCGAGACGTAGACGTTGACAGCTACGCTGGAGCGGTAGCTGGACTCAAGGCTGCTACGTGGCGGCCTTTCAAGCTGACGAGAGCGTCGGGACCGAGGCCCTGTACGATCGGGCCAAGCTGCAGCGCCTGTCCCTCATCCTGCGCTGGCGGCGACTTCATGTGATCCGGGACGAGGGCTATTTCCCCCAACCTGTTCAGGACGTCCTGCTGCTCACCTTGCAGGGCCCGTTCAGGCGGGGTCAGGCCCAAACCCGTCGATACTTGGACTGCCTTCTTAATTTGCGACGCTGGGGCGCCCGACTCAGCTAACGGGGCGAACTTCGTCCGCTCTCAGGCTCTGCGGCGCGCCATCTGACGCGCCCTGATCTAATTGTGACTTTGCAGGCGGGGCTGCATACTTTGTTGTTGTTGTTGTTTTGTTGTACACCGTACGTGTTCGTGTACATATCGCATGCTCTACATACGTGTACATTAATGTAAAGTACATTAAAATGTCACCGTAGATGTTAATGTGTACTAAGATTCACACAGCTGTACATGTGTACTATTGATCTCTATATTGTTGTGAATCTATGGGAATATCGCTGGCAAATGGCTAGCTGTCTGGCAAGGGGCTGGCTGGTAAATACGCTCGTATCTGGCTGGAAAATGTCCGGCTAGAAAAAGGCTGGTAAATGTCTGGCTAGAAAAAGGCTGGTAAATGTCTGGCTAGAAAAAGGCTGGTAAATGTCTGGCTGGATAAAGCTGGTAAATGTCTGGCTAGAAAAAGGCTGGTAAATGTCTGGCTAGAAAAAGGCTGGTAAATGTCTGGCTAGAAAAAGGCTGGTAAATGTCTGGCTGGATAAAGCTGGTAAATGTCTGGCTAGAAAAAGGCTGGTAAATGTCTGGCTGGAAAGCTAGAGTATCCTGCGAGCTAGAGAAATTTGAAGACCTCAAAAATTGGAGTTTTGTTGCCTTCAAAATTATTGGCTGGAAATAAGGTCTCATAAAGTTTTATTGACTCTGCAAAAGCAGTATTTAGTAGCGCCATGCTCAATTGCTGTCTCGATTTGCATCTTTTACGCATGAAATTGCATGCAACACAATGCAAAGAACGCTACCATTTGGCAATTACCGACTGTGGGGTGCTGGGCAGTCCCAGCAACACGCCCCTGTCACCGTGTCGGGAGTTGCATCATCAGTCGCAAACACCGCGTATTCGGTAATCGACAATCGGGCCAGACTTCAAGCTCGGGTGGTGCAACGCATTCGTCTGGTTGTGCTCGGACCTCGCGGAGTTGGCAAGACAACTCTAGTTGAACAATTCGTCAACTACGTATCACCCGAGGTGTACACTTCGACAGTTCGTCCAAATGTTCATTATCCAACGATTGTAGTGAATGAGAGAGCATTCGACACCTGCTTGGTAGATTGTCCGCCCATTGACCACTTTCCAGTTGATACGTTCGACGAATTCTCAAGTCAACTGAGCGGCTTCGGCTTGTGCTCGGCGAACGCCTACCTGCTGGTGTTCGACCTCAATGACGAGTCGAGCTTCCACAAGGCCCGGCGAATTCGTTTTCAAATGCTGGAACGCGGCATATCGGCTCCAGTATTGGTGCTTGGCAACAAGGTCGACTTGATCCTTGCTGACGGAGGCGAACTGCAGGGTCGCAACGGATCGCCCGGCTACGCCGTTCGCAAGCGCTGGAAATGTCACTACGCCGAATGTTCGGCCAAGTTTAATTGGCGAGTTTGGAACGCTTTTAGAGAATTGTTTCGAGCGATGGAGCTGAGAGAGGCTGTGCACTTGGGCACGGCGGCTAGAATGCAAGCGGCCCTTCGAGGGACCGTGTGCAGCGTTCTGTAGTGCCAGATATACCAACGCTGTTGGAGTCAACACAAGTCCTTTTTCAACTGTCCGCATAGGTTTATTTTTTTCGAACGGCTCTTTGATTGATTATTTTGTATCCGAATAGGTTTCAGTTCCAATACTTTTGTGTCGCAATAGGTTTGTGTCCGACAAGCTTTGTGTCGCAATAGGTTTGTGTCCGACAAGCTTTTTGTCTGCATAGCATTGTGTCCGAAATAGTTTTGTGTCTGGAATGTTTGTGTTCGAATAGGTGTATGGAATAAGTTTGTGTCCAGAATATTTTTCTGTCCGAATAGGTTTGTGTCCAGAATAGGTTTGTGTCAGAATATTTTTGTGTCCAAACAGGTTTGTGTCCGACAAGCTTTGTATCCGATTATAGCATTGTGTCCGAAATAGTTTTGTGTCTGGAGTATGTTTGTGTCCGAATATGTGTCCAGAATGGGTTTCTGTCCGAATAGGCATGTGTCCGAATAGGTTTGTGTCCGGAAAAGGTTTGTTTCCGGAATATGTTTGTGTCCGGAATAGGTTTCTATCCGAATGGGTATGTGTCCGAATAGGTTACTGTCCGAATGGGTTATGTGACCGAATAGGTTTCTGTCCAGAAAAGGTTTGTGTCCGGAATAGGTTTGTGTCCGGAATAAGTTTGTGTCCGGAATAGGTTTGTGTCCGGAATAAGTTTGTGTCCGGAATAGGTTTGTGTCCGGAATAAGTTTGTGTCCAGAATAAGTTTTGTCCGAAGATACTCGAGAGTAAAATTAATTATGTAGTTATCCAGACAAATCTTTCGAACTCATGCTGTTTAAAATAGTTAATATCGCTTAAGTTATCTAGAGCTGCTAGTTAAAAGCTTAAAATATACTCATTAAAACTTCATGAAAAATCTGGAATATAAATGATTATAACTAATGCGGGTTGCATTTTGTATTATAAAAAAAATTATTGCAGAAAAATTTCCACGAGCATAAAAACTGTATTGAGCGATTGAGCTTCTCAAAAATCGTATAAAAATCTTGAATATTTAATGCGTTATGAAAATAGCAAACAGTGTCATAAACTTGAAAAAATCCTCATAAAAAGTATGGAAGATTCAAAAAACTCAATTGAAACAGTTTTGGCTGCGATTTCCAAGGATATTTAAATATTGCACCAAACGGTATTGCACTTCTAATTAACACAAAAACTACATAAGAAACTTGAGTAGCTCATCAAATAGCGTATTTAGTGAAAAAATCATGAAATCTATCCAGTTTGTTTTTTTTTGATTCAGTTCCCATTTTAATTTTCGCCCTACATGTAGCTACTTACGGTGAGTAGTGCAAACGTATACTAAGGTAAAGCAGTTGTTTTTTGGGACTTTTCTTTCTGCAGAGCACCTGCATATAGTTGACTATTTGATTTTATAGTCAATGGCCGAGTGCAGTTCTGTGACAGCCAATGGAGATTCTCCACTTTGATCGGCTTCTTTGTAGGCAATCGATACTTTTCTAAAAATAGACTCCGAGGAAACCCCTATGAAAGGAAACACCCCTTGCCGATCCTAGTACGAGTATACCTTCTCAAGAAGCCACTGCCGACCTCTCCGCGGCAATCGCAATTTTAGCCAATACAGGTAGCAACGCTTGGAATCTGGGCCTCGATCCCGGAAGCTCATTAGTTGCCATGGCAAACAGTCGAGCCATCCATCGAGCAGCTCCATCGCCGGTTTGTCCAGCTGCCGCGGCAGCTCCGGCCGTCTTATCCAGAGCTTCAACGGGCAGTCGCAAGCCTTTACTGGCAATCAGCAGTCCTACTTCCATTGGCAATAAGCCAGAGAATGGCACCTGTTGGGTTCCCAGTTCCCATAGCAACACTCCATAGCTCCACATGTGCGCGGCTGCAGTGTTGACATTCTCCTCAGGTTTGGCAAGCGATTCAGGTGACTGCCAAGCTGGCTGTCGCTGCTGAAGGCTGCCGCCTCGGAGACCACCGGGACCAACTGGGAACCGGCAGTTCGACAGGCTTAGTTTAGCTGTCAGGTTGTCGTCGATCTGTTGCAGGTGGGGAGGGGTTGTCGACAGGTTTTTTGAGGGGTTGTCGACAGGTTTTTTGAGGGGTTGTCGACAGGTTTTTTGAGGGGTTGTCGACAGGTTTTTTGAGGGGTTGTCGACAGGTTTTTTGAGGGGTTGTCGACAGGTTTTTTGAGGGGTTGTCGACAGGTTTTTTGAGGGGTTGTCGACAGGTTTTTTGAGGGGTTGTCGACAGGTTTTTTGAGGGGTTGTCGACAGGTTTTTTGAGGGGTTGTCGACAGGTTTTTTGAGGGGTTGTCGACAGGTTTTTTGAGGGGTTGTCGACAGGTTTTTTGAGGGGTTGTCGACAGGTTTTTTGAGGGGTTGTCGACAGGTTTTTTGAGGGGTTGTCGACAGGTTTTTTGAGGGGTTGTCGACAGGTTTTTTGAGGGGTTGTCGACAGGTTTTTTGAGGGGTTGTCGACAGGTTTTTTGAGGGGTTGTCGACAGGTTTTTTGAGGGGTTGTCGACAGGTTTTTTGAGGGGTTGTCGACAGGTTTTTTGAGGGGTTGTCGACAGGTTTTTTGAGGGGTTGTCGACAGGTTTTTTGAGGGGTTGTCGACAGCTTTTTCGAGGGGTTGTCGACAGGTTTTTTGAGGGGTTGTCGACAGGTTTTTTGAGGGGTTGTCGACAGCTTTTTTGAGGGGTTGTCGACAGGTTTTTTGAGGGGTTGTCGACAGGTTTTTTGAGGGGTTGTCGACAGGTTTTTTGAGGGGTTGTCGACAGGTTTTTTGAGGGGTTGTCGACAGCTTTTTTGAGGGGTTGTCGACAGCTTTTTTGAGGGGTTGTCGACAGGTTTTTTGAGGGGTTGTCGACAGGTTTTTTGAGGGGTTGTCGACAGGTTTTTTGAGGGGTTGTCGACAGGTTTTTTGAGGGGTTGTGGTTTCTGGAGTTTCTGGATACTTATTATTCAGTTTAGTGGTATAAGTTAGTCCCAAATTTAATCCACTTTTGAATCCATACCATGACTAACCTCTACAATCTACCATGACTAATCTCTACAATCTACCATGACTAATCTCTACAATCTACCATGACTAATCTCTACAATCTACCATGACTAATCTCTACAATCTACCATGACTAATCTCTACAATCTACCATGACTAATCTCTACAATCTACCATGACTAATCTCTACAATCTACCATGACTAATCTCTACAATCTACCATGACTAATCTCTACAATCTACCATGACTAATCTCTACAATCTATCATGACTAATCTCTACAATCTACCATGACTAATCTCTACAATCTACTAGGACGACTTTTATATTTTTGGTACAAGCGAACGTAAGAATAACTGATGTATAAAAGCACAGGGGTTTTAAAATAACGCACACACTAGTCACGCTCAATGAAGCATTGTCAGTCAATCGATAAAATAAAACAGCGAGTGTACTCAATGTACACCCGCTGAGTCACGCGATACGACACAATCTACCATGACTAATTTCTACAATCTACCATGACTAACTTCTACAATCTACAGTGACTAATTTTACTATATCTAACATGACTAATTTCTACAATCCACCGTGACTGATTTCTACAATCTACCATGACTAATTTCTACTATCTACCATGACTAATCTCAACAATCTACCATGACTAATTTCTACAATCGAACCTACTCAAAACCCTAACTACTCTACAATTCTAAGTACTTCAATTTTTAACACAGACTACTTTTACTAAGGAAATGCATATTTTACTCACAAAAACGATACGAGCATATACCTAAACAAAAAAAAATAATTGACAAATGGCACTGTCGAACTAACCACTATAGACTTAGAATTCAACTGATAGCAGCCCAATGGCGGATCCATGCGACTCAGATAGTCCATTCCTGTGGCGATGTCCAAAGCAAACTTAGCTATTCTCAGCTTGTCAATCTCTGAAAGATTTTTATTAAATATTTCAGTTAGTTAGTTAGTTAGTCAGTTAGTTAGTTAGTTAGTTAGTTAGTTAGTTAGTTAGTTAGTTAGGTAGTTAGTTAGTTAGTTAGTTAGTTAGTTAGTTAGTTAGTTAGTTAGTTAGTTAGTTAGTTAGTTAGTTAGTTAGTTAGTTAGTTAGTTAGTTAGTTAGTTAGTTAGTTAGTTAGTTAGTTAGTTAGTTAGTTAGTTAGTTAGTTAGTTAGTTAGTTAGTTAGGTAGTTAGTTAGTTAGGTAGTTAGTTAGTTAGTTAGTTAGTTAGTTAGTTAGTTAGTTAGTTAGTTAGTTAGTTAGTTAGTTAGTTAGGTAGTTAGTTAGTTAGTTAGTTAGTTAGTTAGTTAGTTAGTTAGTTAGTTAGTTAGTTAGGTAGTTAGTTAGTTAGTTAGTTAGTTAGTTAGTTAGTTAGTTAGTTAGTTAGTTAGTTAGTTAGTTAGTTAGTTAGTTAGTTAGTTAGTTAGTTAGTTAGTTAGTTAGTTAGTTAGTTAGTTAGTTAGTTAGTTAGTTAGTTAGTTAGGTAGTTAGTTAGTTAGGTAGTTAGTTAGTTAGTTAGTTAGTTAGTTAGTTAGTTAGTTAGTTAGTTAGTTAGTTAGTTAGTTAGTTAGTTAGTTAGTTAGTTAGTTAGTTAGTTAGTTAGTTAGTTAGTTAGTTAGTTAGTTAGTTAGTTAGTTAGTTAGTTAGTTAGTTAGTTAGTTAGTTAGTTAGTTAGTTAGTTAGTTAGTTAGTTAGTTAGTTAGTTAGTTAGTTAGTTAGTTAGTTAGTTAGTTAGTTAGTTAGTTAGTTAGTTAGTTAGTTAGTTAGTTAGTTAGTTACTTAGTTAGTTAGTTAGTTAGTTAGTTAGTTAGTTAGTTAGTTAGTTAGTTAGTTAGTTAGTTAGTTAGTTAGTTAGTTAGTTAGTTAGTTAGTTAGTTAGTTAGTTAGTTAGTTAGTTAGTTAGTTAGTTAGTTAGTTAGTTAGTTAGTTAGTTAGTTAGTTAGTTAGTTAGTTAGTTAGTTAGCTAGTTAGTTAGTTAGTTAGTTGGTTAGTTAGTTAGTTAGTTAGTTAGTTAGTTAGTTAGTTAGTTAGTTAGTTAGTTAGTTAGTTAGTTAGTTAGTTAGTTAGTTAGTTAGTTAGTTAGTTAGTTAGTTAGTTAGTTAGTTGGTTAGTTAGTTAGTTAGTTAGTTAGTTAGTTAGCTAGTTAGTTAGTAAAAATCTTATTGGCTAAGGTTAGTCACGTGATTAGGGTCAGGTTAACAAAGGGTGTTTCCCATCTGTCATTTCTAAAAATAGCAACACTAATTTATTCTGAGAAAATTATTTCCGATAGGTTGTTCTTGATGGGGTCGCTTCACAAATTCGAAATTTCATAACCTCGAAAATTTCAGCAGCCGACTTCAAGCTCGAAATTTCCTCGAAACTCGAATCCTCGAAACTGTGGGTTAAGCTCAGACTGACAAACACAGACAGACAGACCGACAGACAGACAGACAGACAGACAGACAGACAGACAGACAGACAGACAGACAGACAGACAGACAGACAGACAGACAGACAGACAGACAGACAGACAGACAGACAGACAGACAGACAGACAGACAGACAGACAGACAGACAGACAGACAGACAGACAGACAGACAGACAGACAGACAGACAGACAGACAGACAGACAGACAGACAGACAGACAGACAGACAGACAGACAGACAGACAGACAGACAGACAGACAGACAGACAGACAGACAGACACACAGATAGACAGACAGACAGACAGACAGACAGACAGACAGACAGACACACAGATAGACAGACAGACAGACAGACAGACAGACAGACAGACAGACAGACAGACAGACACACAGATAGACAGACAGACAGACAGACAGACAGACAGACAGACAGACAGACAGACAGACAGACAGACAGACAGACAGACAGACAGACAGACAGACAGACAGACAGACAGACACACAGATAGACAGACAGACAGACAGACAGACAGACAGACAGACAGACAGACAGACAGACAGACAGACAGACAGACAGACACACAGATAGACAGACAGACAGACAGACAGACAGACAGACAGACAGACAGACAGACAGACAGACAGACAGACAGACAGACAGACAGACAGACAGACAGACAGACAGACAGACAGACAGACAGACAGACAGACAGACAGACAGACAGACAGACAGACAGACAGACAGACAGACAGACAGACAGACAGACAGACAGACAGACAGACAGACAGGCAGGCAGGCAGGCAGGCAGACAGGCAGACAGACAGACAGACTGACAGACAGACAGACAGACAGACAGACAGACAGACAGACAGACAGACAGACAGACAGACAGACAGACAGACAGACAGACAGACAGACAGACAGACAGACAGACAGACAGACAGACAGACAGACAGACAGACAGACAGACAGACACTAAGACATTAAGATAGACATTACATTTTCGAGCTTGTGAAATTTCGAGCTTGTGAAAGCAACCCGCCATCAAAAATGGGTATACGACGTAAGTATTATTGTAAATGAATTATTGGCATAAAATTTCATCACCTATTTTTTCTCCCTGCTTGTTGCCATGCAGCAGCCAATAGAGCGAGCCAAGTTGCAAATAGCCGCTAACAAGAGTCAGCCGGAGTCCGCCGCTATGATTGCCTCCGTCTACACCATCGACAACATTCGCGGCTAGAAGTGGTTGGATCTGGAATTAAATAGGGAGGATTATTCGGCATGCATGTAGGTAGCAACATGTAGTGCAAATGGGCTACGAAATGCATTAACGAGACAGGAAGTTTTCATGTTTCTTCGTTAGAACTGAATACCTAAGCGAACCCCACGACTGAAAAGTCCGGGGGTTCGATCCTCGACCCACTCGGAAACAATTTGTGCAACTCTATGCATTGCTTCAGTTCACCCAGCTGTAAAATGGGTGCCAGCATTAGCTGGGGTAATTGAGGGTGTGTGGCGATCTCCCAGGTCCTTGGACTGAACAGCCCTACAAACACTTGCTTCACATGGTAAACCAGAAATCCAGAAGCTGACATATTTAAGAACTTTGTGCTAAAAAAACACTGGAAACTTCCTATCGTCCCATTTGGAAACGAATTCAGACCAAAATTTGCACGTCTTTCAAGTGCAGCTGCATCACCTGCGGACAGTTGAGCACCCGCAGCCTGGGAGCCAGCTGAGTCAATTCCCGTCTCAGCCGAGCCACTCGCTCTGTCATATCGACTGCGACATTGTGCATCAGCCGGTAGACTCGGACAGCCACTTGCGCTTCGGCGACCGCTTGGTCACCCAGCCAGACGCCGAGCCAAAGCTGCGAGCGACCGCCGCCGACGCCGACAAATCCGCTGCTAGCGATCGACATCGGCCGGATCAGGCGCAGCTGCTTGCCGAGCTGCCGGCTGATCTGACGATTCAGCAGAGTTGGCGGCCCGGTCAGGTTGGCGGCTGGCGACAGCGGAGGCTCCGGAGATCGACAGTCGACTGCCAGATTCTCGGTTGATCGATTCGACGAGGTGACTCCGCTCTGCTGCCGGCTAACTAGGATGCTGCGGCCGAGTGTGGCGAAACTGTCAGAACTGCTGACGGATGTTGGAAACCACGGCTGACGACGGTCGGGGTCCTGCGTGCGATTTGGGGATGGTGCTTGTTGTCTGTTGCTTTCAAAAGAATTAGGACAAGGGCTGGCGCCCCTGGTGCTGCCACCTCTGGTGCTAAAGCCCCTGGTGCTAAAGCCCCTGGTGCTAAAGCCCCTGGTGCTAAAGCCCCTGGTGCTAAAGCCCCTGGTGCTAAAGCCCCTGGTGCTAAAGCCCCTGGTGCTAAAGCCCCTGGTGCTAAAGCCCCTGGTGCTAAAGCCCCTGGTGCTAAAGCCCCTGGTGCTAAAGCCCCTGGTGCTAAAGCCCCTGGTGCTAAAGCCCCTGGTGCTAAAGCCCCTGGTGCTAAAGCCCCTGGTGCTAAAGCCCCTGGTGCTAAAGCCCCTGGTGCTAAAGCCCCTGGTGCTAAAGCCCCTGGTGCTAAAGCCCCTGGTGCTAAAGCCCCTGGTGCTAAAGCCCCTGGTGCTAAAGCCCCTGGTGCTAAAGCCCCTGGTGCTAAAGCCCCTGGTGCTAAAGCCCCTGGTGCTAAAGCCCCTGGTGCATCCTCTCAAACTGCAATAGCGTCAATTCTCCTCAAAGCCTCACCAATCCCAGACTGACTGCCGCATTTCTCAGCTCCACAGCCAAACTCTGCCGGGCCAAATCGATGGGCGCTTGGCCGTAGCGATTCTCCCGACCCAGAGGCGTCGCAGGCGTCGAACCGCTCCGACCAGCGGCAGCAGCCGCCATCAGCAGCTCCAGCGCTGTCTCAGGATAATTGTTAAAGCAAGCATAGTGCAGCGGCGTGTTGCCATGCTCATTCGTGGCGTCGACTTGAGCTCGAAGCTGCAGAAGGCGACGAACCAGCTGGGAGTGCCCGTGCGACGCGGCAGCGTGCAACGGCGTGTCTCCGCCAGCGTTCTTGGCGTCCACGCCGCCGCCGCCGCCGCGAGTTGCCAGCATGTCAGCGAGTCCGATGTGTCCCTCCCAGGCGGCCCAGTGCAGCAGGGTGAATTGGTGGTCGTCTGTCCAGGATGGATCGTGCTGTGGATCGTCCAGCCAATGGCGGACTCGAATAGCGTCGTTGGAGCGAACCCAGGAGACAACGTCGTCCATTATTTGTGTGTTTTTACTTTAGAATTAGTATAGGTTTAGATAAGTAATGGAGATTATTTTCGAGGAAAAATGAATACGATTTTAGCTGAAATTTTAAGGTAGACAGATCGAACGATATTAAAGTATAATGTATTATATTTGTGATTTTGTTGTGCTTTGTATACGAAGCGTGTAATTGATGGTGTGATAATCTACTGTGACTGTACGACTGTGGTGCGAAAGTACTGGTACCTGTAGCCCGGAGAGCTGTAAAGGAGAGGCAGCTGTAGGAGAGAGCTGTATGGGAGACAGCTGTAGGAGAGAGCTGTAAGGGAGAGAGCTGTAAGGGAGACAGCTGTAGGAGACAGCTGTAAGGGAGAGAGCTGTAAGGGAGACAGCTGTAGGAGAGAGCTGTAAGGGAGACAGCTGTAGGGGAGAGCTGTGAGGGAGACATCTGTAGGGGAGAGCTGTGAGGGAGACAGCTGTAGGGGAGAGCTGCAAGGGAGTGAGCTGTGAGGGAGACAGCTGTAGGGGAGAGCTGCAAGGGAGACAGCTGTAAGGGAGAGAGCTGTAAGGGAGACGGCTGTAAGGGAGAGAGCTGTAAGAGAGACAGCTGTAGGGGAGAGCTGTGAGGGAGACATCTGTAGGGGAGAGCTGTGAGGGAGACAGCTGTAGGGGAGAGCTGCAAGGGAGACAGCTGTAAGGGAGAGAGCTGTAAGGGAGACAGCTGTAAGGGAGAGAGCTGTAAGGGAGACAGCTGTAGGAGAGAGCTGTAAGGGAGACAGCTGTAGGGGAGAGCTGCAAGGGAGTGAGCTGCAAGGGAGACAGCTGTAAGGGAGAGAGCTGTAAGGGAGACGGCTGTAGGGGAGAGCTGTGAGGGAGACAGCTGTAGGGGAGAGCTGTAAGGGAGAGAGCTGTGAGGGAGACAGCTGTAGGGGAGAGCTGCAAGGGAGTGAGCTGTGAGGGAGACAGCTGTAGGGGAGAGCTGCAAGGGAGTGAGCTGTGAGGGAGACAGCTGTAGGAGAGAGCTGCAAGGGAGAGAGCTGTAAGGGAGAGAGCTGTAAGGGAGAGAGCTGTAAGGGAGACAGCTGTAGGAGAGAGCTGTAAGGGAGACAGCTGTAGGGGAGAGCTGTGAGGGAGACAGCTGTAGGGGAGAGCTGCAAGGGAGAGAGCTGTGAGGGAGACAGCTGTAGGGGAGAGCTGCAAGGGAGAGAGCTGTGAGGGAGACAGCTGTAGGGGAGAGCTGCAAGGGAGAGAGCTGTGAGGGAGACAGCTGTAGGGGAGAGCTGCAAGGGAGTGAGCTGTGAGGGAGACAGCTGTAGGAGAGAGCTGCAAGGGAGAGAGCTGTAAGGGAGAGAGCTGTAAGGGAGAGAGCTGTGAGGGAGACAGCTGTAGGGGAGAGCTGCAAGGGAGTGAGCTGTGAGGGAGACAGCTGTAGGAGAGAGCTGCAAGGGAGAGAGCTGTAAGGGAGAGAGCTGCAAGGGAGAGAGCTGTGAGGGAGACAGCTGTAGGGGAGAGCTGCAAGGGAGAGAGCTGTGAGGGAGACAGCTGTAGGAGAGAGCTGTAAGGGAGACAGCTGTAGGGGAGAGCTGCAAGGGAGTGAGCTGCAAGGGAGACAGCTGTAAGGGAGAGAGCTGTAAGGGAGACGGCTGTAGGGGAGAGCTGTGAGGGAGACAGCTGTAGGGGAGAGCTGTAAGGGAGAGAGCTGTGAGGGAGACAGCTGTAGGGGAGAGCTGCAAGGGAGTGAGCTGTGAGGGAGACAGCTGTAGGGGAGAGCTGCAAGGGAGTGAGCTGTGAGGGAGACAGCTGTAGGAGAGAGCTGCAAGGGAGTGAGCTGCAAGGGAGAGAGCTGTAAGGGAGAGAGCTGTAAGGGAGACAGCTGTAGGAGAGAGCTGTAAGGGAGACAGCTGTAGGGGAGAGCTGTGAGGGAGACAGCTGTAGGGGAGAGCTGCAAGGGAGAGAGCTGTGAGGGAGACAGCTGTAGGGGAGAGCTGCAAGGGAGAGAGCTGTGAGGGAGACAGCTGTAGGGGAGAGCTGCAAGGGAGAGAGCTGTGAGGGAGACAGCTGTAGGGGAGAGCTGCAAGGGAGAGAGCTGTGAGGGAGACAGCTGTAGGGGAGAGCTGCAAGGGAGAGAGCTGTGAGGGAGACAGCTGTAGGGGAGAGCTGCAAGGGAGAGAGCTGTGAGGGAAACAGCTGTAGGGGAGAGCTGCAAGGGAGAGAGCTGTGAGGGAGATAGCTTAAACTTGTAAGGGAGTTGAGACCTATATGTATATCATTAAGAGAGCTATAGGAGAAACTTTCTCAGGACAGTATAAACTACTTATAGGCAAGCTTGACCTAAGAATTGGTCAGCGGTACGCAAGGGAAAGGATTACGTCGTTGGAATAGCTCGTAACTGTGGGACAAGACTAATTTACAGGCACCTTTAAATAATAAAACAGGGTGCTGAATAGAGATATTAATTGTAGGAGAGCTACTATGCTGTACCTTGTACATGTAAGCGAGCTTTTTGAGGGATTGTAACGAGCTGTAAAAGGCTGCACTAATCCCCATAATGCATTGGAGCAAAATGATTTGCACGAAACTGTACATAATTTGTGACTTGTACTTGAACCAAGGCCACTATTGATAGACATGTACACAGTAAAATCATTTACATGTAGAAGTAAATGTACTATAAATTTCAATTTTAACGTGTACGTTCGATATTTATTGTCGTTTGATATCTTAGCTCCATGCAAAATGCTTTTAGAATACTGTATGCGGCCACCAGATTAACTGTACAGTTATAGCTCATATGTACATATTGAACACTCTTCTGCATGCAGATACAATATGAACTCTCCACACGTTATCAGGCTAAATTAAACGAGAATATAGTGTCAACAATACATGCAAATTTAGGATCTTGTTAGTCAGATTGTAACAGACTGACCAGTTACCAATATCTTTTTCTGTTTAAAAGTGAAATTGAACGAAATCATAAAAATGTAAAAAATTATTGGATTTTTAAACTTTAATACAATCACAAGAATTCTTATTGTTTTTAGAAGGTATTTATTGTTTGAACCACAGTTAATTAATAGAATAGCTAGACATGTCATGCAAAAATGCGCACATCTACTATTTTCAGTAGCAAAAATGACATATTTTCCTTTTTGATATTAATCTAATAAAAATCTAATAAATTTTACAAGATATTGAAAGTGTTTGAAGCCGCAAAAATAACCTCTGGCTTCTTACAAGCAGCCCCGTTAAGTTGGCATCCTTGCCCTGTTTTACCAACTCCACTTAAAATTAGTCGCATTTGAAATAAATTTATTGATGACGGACTAAAGGTAGGCAAACAAAAAGTGGCGCCCCAGCCACTACCAGACCGATAAAAAGTTTGGCTTTTCTTTTGCCCGCTTGACTGACCTCTCTTCTTTGCTGCTCTCTCATTGGCTGAGCTAGATTGGGCCTGCCCCCCCTAGGCTCAGTTTCGTCCGTCTGACTTTGACCCTCTTTCCTCACTGCTCTCTCATTGGCTGAGTGAGATTGGGCCTACCCACTAGGCTGAGTTTCATCTGTCTTGCGTTAACTTGTGTTCAAAATTATATGAGCACATCTAGTTGTTCGTTTGTCAATTGAAGCCGCAACCCTCCCCCCAAAATTTTTTTTTACATTAAATTAAAGCGACGCAGCGCAGACACAAACTACTAAAAAGTAGTAGACGCTCTGCTTTTTTGCAACTTAAACTGCGAGTAAATTTTCCAGCTATTTCTGGTATCTGTTAATTGAACCAAAAAACAATAACTTTGTTTTGGCTGGATAATGCATAATGCATAATGCATAATTTAGTATGGTAAGCAAATTTGAAATCAATCAATTAATCAATATTATCTATCGTCAGAAATCAGTAGTACTTCGGGTGTGTCATAAGTAATGTCACTGATGTGAAAACAGACGAACTTGCAATCGCAGATGAACAAAACTGTACCACTCAGCAACATAGAGTCCCCCAATATCAATCACCCTCTGGCAGTGCTCATACAGCTTGTCCACCTCAGCCTACAGGTGTTTTTCCTCCAACTGCCGTAACCAGTGCAACGCGGCCTGTTTTACCTCTTCATGGTTTGCGAAACTCTTCTTGGAAAAGTCAGCCTTCAGCCATTTGAACAGGAATCTCTTGCACAAGTTGAAGTCCGGGCTGTAGGGACTGTCAGAGCAGATTCACTTGCCGTGCAGGCAGAAAATTCGAAACAGCCTTCATGTGTGCAGCCGTGCGGTGTCCATCTGCCACAGAACCTCGTCCAGGTGACATGGATTTGACCGGAGAGTGCAACAGAGGTCCCCAGTGTGCCGGAGAAAGTCGATAAAGTACTGGCCATCGACCTTGGTGTTCGGTGGAGTTGTGCAGATGGAGACTCGTTTGTTTGGCGTGAAGGCTACCAGCAGCATGGTCTTCTTGTCCGAGATGGACTTCCTGGTCACCATCGGCCTGGAGTCCCCAGCTCCCATCTTAGCGATTATCTGCCTTGCTGCCCTTGCCATCCAGGTGGAGCCAGCTTTCACCCTCAGCAACCAGGCAGTTTAGGATGTCATTCAAGCCCCGCCTGCTGAACACCTTGCGGATCTGCTTGATGCAGGCGTCTTGTCAAGATTCATGATGATTTTTGTTCGCTGCATAGACGATTTTTCATCGCGTTGCACTTGCTAAATCTGCTTGGCGTATTCTTGCGATAGCTTGGGCCATAAACAACCTATGCACGTCTGAAATGCACTGCTATTGCTTCACTAAGTATACTTTGCAGCTACGCTACCCACAAGTCCATGTGCCTACATATTTTAGACAGAAGCCTGCAGTGACATTACTTATGACACACCCGAAGTATATATCATACTAATCCATCTGCATATTGCAACAGTAACATATCGAACTATAACTATAGGATGCTGGATACCAAACTTTGAAAAATGCAATAAAGTAAAACACGGACCAAGCCCACCTACTAGAGCAAAAAATATTCTACAAAATGGTCCCAAATTTGGGCTATAGACAATGTAAAGTCAGTCTTCGATAGCTCGATACTGCCTAAGGACTCTTGCTTATAGTATCAATTAATTAGCTTGAAAAAAAGTATGTATACATGTTAAGTAAGAACCCAGTGGGTTTTAATTCTTAAAATACCAGCATAAAACAAGCCAGACAAGGCATTACTGAAGCATGAATATGGTATCAATGATATTGATCTTGATCTAATACCCTAATCTAAATGGGAATTTGGACAATCAAAACAAGACGCCACAGACACTCAAGCCAGGCCACAGACTCGGGCTGCTTGGGAATACACAACCATAGAATGTGGAATGGACATCGGTCAATCAAAATGGGAAAAAGCCATTCAAAACGGAAATTCGCCTAATTTAATGTATTTTTTATATCTCAGGGCCACTGGAATATTTAAAAGTGAACAAAGTATCCTCAGAGTGTAACTCAGAACTCATTGAGCGTCAGCAAAGGGTTTTCATCGAGTTTCTCAACTTCTAAACTTCAAGAATTCTCCGATTTCCTGATCGGCCTTGCACAATCCTTCTTTTCGACCACCGCGAAGGGATTCCATCGAGTCGAAAGTTGGCAGCGATTCAGAATGCGGGGTGTTTTCTTGATTTGCAAGATTCTTGCAGCTCCTGCGATGGATGACCCTTGCTCAATCGCATCAATCAGCCGCTGGCGATCTGCTACAGGAATTGCTGGCGCCACTGAATGGGGTCGCTTTCAGGCCAAAGACGAGGACACAGGGGAAGGAGGGACAGAGAGCCATAAAATCTCAGTCCGATTCTCGTTTTGAATGGCTTTTTCCCATATTGAATGTCCAAAGTTAGTCTATGGCCAAGCCTACCTCAGTTAGACATCGCTAAACTGCTAAAGTTCATGACTAGGGTGCGATCTGTGGCCTGGCTTGAATGTCTATGGCGTCCCGTTCCGATTGTCCGAATTCCCATTTAGATCGTCAAAAGCGGTAGCTTTATATCATAGCTTCACTGCATATCCGAATGTTGATCTTGACATCGGCAACAAAAATTCGGAAGACCAATACCCCAAGTTTTTGATGAATCCTAAGCCGGAGCGCAAGACTTCACTGCTCGAACGGAAGTCGAGTAGAACATTTTAGCAAAAAATTGAAGTCCCTTAACTCCACCAGGAATGTAGGAAACCAAATACCAGACTAAACAGCCAATTTGACAGGCGCAACAAACCAGAGCGGCTAGGGCAGAGTGCAGCCCAATAGCGCAATACAAAGTGCCAATTAAACTGCTGAAATAAGCGGCCGAAAATGTAATCCTAGGCCCGGAGACAAGATGCTTGAAGTGCGCCACCGGACCCCACAGTGCAGAGAAGGACAATATTAAACAGAAAGAGCCCATTGAATACAGGATGGCAAATTTTCTCGCTTTCAATAGCAGCATGGGAAGAAAGACGAAACTAAGACTGAGAAACAAACTGCCTAGTAACAATAGGCAGACAAATACCAGTACTCGCTGCTTTCTAGACAGGCCAAGACAGTGTAAAATTGGATCTTTAGTGCTGGATGCACCTGAGAGAACACTGGAATTTTTAAACCAATTGGACAGTAGCGCCGACGACTCGGCCGTGTCTCCGTCATCTGCTGCTTCATCAGAGTCTGAAGCATTGTCTTGTTTTTGGTTAACACCTTGCTCAGTATCAACCGTAGCATTTGTTGCAGGCTTCTGTTTATGAAAACTGATTATTGACGAAGCTGATGACGTAATCGATGGCTTTACGGAGATGGCTGTTAGAGATTCAGAATTTGCGTTAACAACGGACGCACTTTCCTGTGCATCGTCAGCAGTGCTTCCTTCATGACTGTTGCTACTATTAGTAGTTTTGCTAACTGTGCTGCTGGCTCCAGATCTAACTGGTAGCCTAGATTTGATCCAGGTCAGCATGCAGCAAGTTTAGCAATTTTAAAGCAATTACTCTGTCCACTGTAGTTTGATTGTCTGCTGTCTCTAAGTCTTGTTTCCTATTACAAATTAACAAAGAACTATTGAGACAAAATTAATACCTTTATTAGGAGAGTGACACCCTAATTAGGAGAGTGACACCCTGATTAGGAGAGTGAAATCCTGATTAGGAGAGTGACACCCTGATTAGGAGAGTGAAATCCTGATTAGGAGAGTGACACCCTGATTAGGAGAGTGAAATCCTGATT
Source organism: Macrostomum lignano (assembly GCA_002269645.1). Taxonomy (NCBI): domain Eukaryota; kingdom Metazoa; phylum Platyhelminthes; family Macrostomidae; genus Macrostomum; species Macrostomum lignano. Next base: position 496,674 of record NIVC01000032.1, on the reverse strand, counting down.
AGGAGAGTGACACCCTGATTAGGAGAGTGAAATCCTGATTAGGAGAGTGACACCCTGATTAGGAGAGTGACACCCTGATTAGGAGAGTGAAATCCTGATTAGGAGAGTGACACCCTGATTAGGAGAGTGACACCCTGATTAGGAGAGTGACACCCTGATTAGGAGAGTGAAATCCTGATTAGGAGAGTGACACCCTGATTAGGAGAGTGAAATCCTGATTAGGAGAGTGACACCCTGATTAGGAGAGTGAAATCCTGATTAGGAGAGTGACACCCTGATTAGGAGAGTGAAATCCTGATTAGGAGAGTGACACCCTGATTAGGAGAGTGAAATCCTGATTAGGAGAGTGAAATCCTGATTAGGAGAGTGACACCCTGATTAGGAGAGTGAAATCCTGATTAGGAGAGTGACACCCTGATTAGGAGAGTGAAATCCTGATTAGGAGAGTGAAATCCTGATTAGGAGAGTGACACCCTGATTAGGAGAGTGAAATCCTGATTAGGAGAGTGACACCCTGATTAGGAGAGTGAAATCCTGATTAGGAGAGTGACACCCTGATTAGGAGAGTGAAATCCTGATTAGGAGAGTGAAATCCTGATTAGGAGAGTGACACCCTGATTAGGAGAGTGAAATCCTGATTAGGAGAGTGACACCCTGATTAGGAGAGTGAAATCCTGATTAGGAGAGTGGCACCCTGATTAGGAGAGTGACACCCTGATTAGGAGAGTGACACCCTGATTAGGAGAGTGAAATCCTGATTAGGAGAGAGACACCCTGATTAGGAGTGAAATCCTGATTAGGAGAGTGACACCCTGATTAGGAGAGTGAAATCCTGATTAGGAGAGTGACACCCTGATTAGGAGAGTGAAATCCTGATTAGGAGAGTGACACCCTGATTAGGAGAGTGAAATCCTGATTAGGAGTGAAATCCTGATTAGGAGAGTGACACCCTGATTAGGAGAGTGAAATCCTGATTAGGAGAGTGACACCCTGATTAGGAGAGTGAATGACACCCTGATTAGGAGAGTGGCATTTTAATTAGGAGAGTGCATGACACCCTGGTTAGGATAATAAAATCTTGATTAGGAGAATGACATCTTGATTAGGAGAATAACATCTTGATTAGGAGAATGATGACGTCTTAATTACGAGAATGACATCTTGATTAGGAGTGAATGACACCCTGATTAGGAGAGTGAATGACACCCTGATTAGGAGTGAATGACACCCTGATTAGGAGAGTGAATGACACCCTGATTAGGAGAGTGAAATCTTGATTAGGAGAATGACATCTTGATTAGGGGAATGACATCTTGATTAGGAGAATGACATCTTGATTAGAGAATGACGTCTTGATTAGGAGAATGACATATTGATTAGAGAATGACGTCTTGATTAGGAGAATGACATTGATTAGGGAAATGACATCTTGATTAGGAGAGTGAATGACACCCTGATTAGGAGAATGACATCTTGATTAGGGGAATGACATCTTGATTAGGAGAATGACATCTTGATTAGGAGAATGACATATTGATTAGGAGAATGACATATTGATTAGAGAATGACATCTGGATTAGGAGAATGACATATTGATTAGAGAATGACATCTTGATTAGGAGAATGACATCTTGATTAGGAGAATGACATCTTGATTAGAGAATGACGTCTTGATTAGAAGAACGACATCTTGATTAGGAGAATGACATCTTGATTAGGAGAATGACATCTTGATTAGAGAATGACGTCTTGATTAGGAGAATGACATCTTGATTAGGAGAATGACATCTTGATTAGAGAATGACGTCTTGATTAGGAGAATGACATCTTGATTGGAGAATGACGTCTTGATTAGGAGAATGATGACAACTTGAGCAATTAAACTACAAATGTTTGCTTACAATAAAAATACAAAGTACCTAAATAAACTGAAATAACACAAGTACAACAGGTACTTTATCAAAGTGAAAAGTCAGACAGAAAACAAAGCGTATTTTGTTCACCGAATGCAGAAATATACTTTTATTATTGAATTACAACTACTATTAGTAAACAAGCGGTTGAATTAGCAACAATGTTGAATTGTGTTCAGTTCCAAAACACGGGTAGGGTTTAGGTGCACATTAACTTCAAAATGCTTTTTATAAGACCGCACAAAAACAAATCCTTTCAAAGCAGAATTTGCTTTTTTATTTATTAACTGATTTAATGGTCAGTAGCTAGGATTTTAAATTGAATAACTATGCACACATATCGGCTTACGGTGTTTCTGAGTAAAATAATTAATTACCAGCCCACCTCTGCAAGACATCAACTACAATAGATTATCCTGACGTATAGTTGCAATTAGTTATATCAGTTAATATGATAATCTGACAAGTTAGTGTTTGCTAATCTATTCTTAGCTTAAAATGTGTCAGATCAAAACACTGTCAGACAAAATGTGTCAGCTAATATATTGTCAGACAAAATGTGTCAGCTGACATTGTCAGACACAATGTGTAAAATAATTTATTGTCAAACATTGTCAGATAATTTATTTAGACGATATACTCCTAACCTAAGTAAATTAACAGGTACAAAAGTTTTCAAAGTGACTGTTTCTGACAATCTAATTATCCTGTTTGATAACAGGCACTTGAGCAGCCGTGAAGCCCTGTTTAGCCAGTTCCGCGCGAAGCTGCTTACTAAAATCATCCTCAACATCATCATCGTCCCAGTTGTCCTCCCAGACGTTCACCGCGTCAGGATCGTCGGATCCTTCCTCGTCGGCTGGGCCCCAGTCTTCAGTTGGGAATTCTTCAAACTCGTCATCGTCCTCAAGCATGCCAACGTCTTTCTTTGGGCTGGCATTGGCTCCAGCGGATGATGACTCTTTGTCCTTGTCTTTGTTGTTGCTTTTATCGTCTTTCTTCTGCTGATCAGGTTTGCTTGTACCAGAAGACATTGTGCGCCGTTTTGTTGATTATTTAAAATTTCTGAAAGTTGATATTATGACTGCAAAAATGAAATGCTACAGTAATAACAATAAACAAAAGTACACTTAGCAAGTTATGTAGGGAGCTGTAAACACCCTACATAATGCTGTCGGCCCTGACTTTCTAATAAACAGGCAAGTACACCTTTTGTGTCTGAAGGAATTGCCCCCCCCCACATGTATGTGAATCACACAATACCATCCAGTCAATTTTCATGCACAAGCCCCAAATAAATGTGGTCTCAAAAAGAATTGAACCTGGGGTTGTGGTGAAAGTCAAATGCATTTACAATTGAACTACTCCACTGATTGGCTAAGGGTAGGAAAGAATCCCCAAAAAAATGATCCCATTTAACTTATATATATTCCATAATCTTAAAATTCTAGGATGCTAGCAAAAATTAGAATCAAAATCACACTTTATCTGGAAAAATAGATTCTATTAAACCTTTACTATAATAAGAAACATGGAAGTTTTCACTTCTATTGCATCAGATTATCAATAATTTCAACTCAAGGATCTTTGACTCTTAACTGCAGATTTTGAACCCATCAAATTCTAATCCTGGGAACTATTTTACATGCATTCTTAAATCTAAAATCATACTCAAAAAGAAATTGTTAATACTTAGGAATACTGGAGGTATAATACTTTAGGTAAGCAAAAAATAGAGTAAAATTGTGTCAAATTAGGATTTGAGGTTATTGAAACTTATCCCAGCTATTCTCCTTTCTCTTCTGTCTCTTCTTTACTCTCTTTTCTTTTCTCTGCTTTATTTTCTCATCTCATTTACTATTTGCATTTTTTTAATAATATAAAATTACAATTTATTAATATTTGTGCAACATGTTTTGCCAAACATGTTTTGTATATAAATTGTAATTTATAATTAATATATAAATTATTAAAGAAAAAAGGCAAATGTTTGCATTTTTGCTTTTGTTTTCCTGGCTTTCCTCAAATGATGTACCTTACCTTGACTCATCTACTATCCCATCTTTTCTCATTTCTCTCTCCTCTCTTTTCTAATTGTCCTCTATTTTCTATCTTCTTTTCTCTCAATCATCTCAGCTTTGATTTCTTTTTTATAATCTCTTATATCTCCTTTCTCCTATTTTTTCTCTCTCTATTCCCTTATCTCTTCTTTCTTGTCTCTGCTTTTTCATCTTTCCTTGTTTCTTTCCATTCTTCTCTCTACTTTTTCATCAAAACTTTACTCTCCTCTTTCTCCCCTTTTCTTTTCCTCTTCTCTCCTTTCTCTCTTATCTACTTTCTTTTCTCTCTCATCTTATCTCTCCCCTTTTCTTCCAACTCTTCTCTCCCATATTTTTCCTTTCCCTTCCTCTCTCCTCTTTCCTCTCCTCCCCTTCTTCTCTCACTTCTTTTATCCTTCTTTCCTCTCTCTTCACTCTTCACACTTTCTAGAAGGACTAGACTAGAGTCATGGTAGATTGTATTGCAGTATAGTGCCATTTTGGCTAAATGATAAAAGTAACTACATCTATCTTATTAAGGCTAAATGCCTCATTATCTAATTAGTACTACACCTGTATTTGGTAAAAAAGTTAATATATTCTATGTTAGTCCAAATTTTTGAACTACAATTTTAGACCCCATTGCGCATCCTCAATTTTTCTATACTTTTTCTAATAGGGAAATAACTTTTTTATCTAAAACTTATTATATTGTCATAAACAAAGATTAATTGGGCATTTAGGTAAACTCAAATATAGGCCTATCTTTAATGTTGTGACTTATTATCACTTAGATTTTTGTTCTTTCTTTGCATCTTTGTCATTGACATTGCCATTAATGTCAATAATAAATTTGTCATTAACTCACAAAATTTAGGGTCTAATGCAAATTAATGTAAAATCTTAATGGCAGTCTTCAATCTATTAGTGTTAATGAAAGATCTTTAATGCTTATTAATGCTTTTTAATAGGCTGGTGCCTGTCTAACACTTTTATTAGGCCTAGTATTACAATATTATAAATAGGTCTACACAAAAGACACTATCGACATTTATACCCAAGGTCTAAAATTGCACTAGATAAGACGGCTACAGGCAGGGAATCCTATTGGCTTGCTGCACTCCCCAGGAAGCGACACTGAAAAATGGGGCCTACAAGTTGAGGCCCAAGTCCCCTCCCCATTCCCCCAATTTCTTGCCTGGTTAGCATGCCTTTCGCATAAGGAATCATCGAAAAGAAGTAAAAAAAATAATTAAGACAGTGTAGAAAAAAAATATTTCCTGCATTGCTTTTTAATTTAATATATTTTTTCTATATTGCTCAGTTTTGGAGAATAAATCAATATAAAAATCCTCCATTGCACTGGCAAATGGCAGGCAAGAACTCCCACTGAAAAGCAATTCTTGAAGACTCATTATGACTCCAGTAGAACTACAGACAGACTCACTCACCCAATAACATTACCTTCTTTCTCTTTAAAGCTTTCTCGTTCTTCAAGTTGTCGTTGGTCTCATTCACAAGATTCTTCAAAAAGATTCTGACTGCTGGGGTGAGGATCCTGGAGGAGAAAATAACCCCAGGTCTTCCGCAAGGACACTTCTGTTTCAGCATGTCGCGGAACTCACTGGATCTGCTGATGCAATCCTGGCAGAGCTCTACGATACTCTGAACAGCTCCTCTTGAGTACAGCAGATCAGCAGTCAGCAAACTCTTATCCTTCAGGTGGCCGAACACGAAGTAGGATACCTTCATTAGAAGAAACACGAAGTCACTGGGGCACTTCAGACCACCACAATCACGCATCTGGATCAAGGCAAAATCCTCAGCGCGGGCCTCATCATCGGATAGGAACTCCAAATAGTCGGCAGTGACCAGGAAGTTCCTGCAATCCTGGCACTTCAGCTGACCACACAGAGACTTTGCAACATACCCACCAAGATAGGAGCACAGGTTCAGATCAGTTGATGAAAGAGCAGCACTCAGATGCTCCAGGCCAGGCAGCGACAAAGACAACAGTTGTCCCTCAAGTCCCTCAGCTTAAGTCCATGAAACTTGAGCAAGCTCGAGACGTGGATCTTCTTCTCCGCCTGAAAGATCTGACGCACAGAAATGAAGAAGTTGCCACCGTGAAATTGGCGGTAGCGACCGAAGCGGCGCTCAATCCAATCGCTGACAATGCAGCCTGTCAAAACGGAAGGAAACGAATGCTCGGCCAACAGGTGCTCTGTGAGGTCAGCAAGAGTGAGGCAGCAGGATCTCACGGCTAAGAATGTAGGAGCAGTCAAGCCAGGCAGTTTTGACTCCTCCCATCGATGAAAAAAGTGGCAAACTGGCGCAGCTTTGAGAGCCTTGGATCATTCGGAACCAACAGAGCAGCGTCCGGAAGCCGCTTCTCCTTTGCCTTCTTCGTGGTCCTAAAATTCCACATCGTCCATAGACTCAGAATGAGCTGTAAGAAGGTGATCAGACCGATGGGAAACCTGTGGAACTTGGCAGAATCCACTGTGGACTCGCTGAAAACATTGGCAGCGTGCTGGACGTTTGTCTTCTCCAGGTTTGTTGGATTCAAGGACCTCCTGTTCAGCTTGTGAGCAATGTGGTTTGTGGTTTGTTCTCAGCTGCTCCAACTCGGAATTGGTCCACACGCGTGGAATGGCCGTGATCCACTTATTCAGGAGCTCCAATTGCGTAGATGATGGAAACTTGTGGATAGTCACGGTTGGATTTTTCTGATAGCGAGCATAGTTGGTGACGCACAGAGGAACGCAGCACTTGTAGCCCATAGTGGGAACGATCAGGTAGTTTCAAAATGCGATAGAGTGGAATTGAGAAGATTGCGAGTCAGTGCTCTTCGAGACAAACTTGCAATGTATATAGGGGCAAAGAACAGTGAATGTGCAGTAGAGTACAGTGTGAGGGAAGAACGCACATTAATTTTCCTATGCACTTCCATCCCCCAGGAAAGGCTCTTTGTTCCACGAACTTGTACATACACAGCAGCGCAGCGAGGATCTCCTGCCCATTCTGTTATTTATTCTCCCCAACTCTCAACTAAAAATTACTCTTCTGTTATTTTTTGTCCCCATTTGTGGGAACCCTCCCTACAAGGAAGGGTTTACTCACAAAAACTCCCGAGTCTCGAAGGCTCGAAGGCTTGGGCCTCAACTTGTAGGGGAGGTGGGGTGGTGCGGGACCAGTGTCAGTTCCTGGTGAAACAAATAGGATTCCCTGCTACAGGTCAAAAGGGTGACAGTTAAAAGGGCGACAGTCAAAAGGGCAACAGTCAAAAGGGCGACAGTTACAGTGTATTTATATTGAAAATACGAGTTCCACGTACATTAATGTGGTAATTAATTTTGATTGGTTGCCGATAAGACAATCCCTATCTATCTATGCTATAGCCAGGCCAGGTCATTAGGTCAATCTATAGTTTAAACTTGATTTGATTAGATAGATGCCATTCATAAAATAGTCATGACTTATAACTATCATAACATAGGCCCCTAATGTTATTAGGGCCTACTTTATTCTTAAATAGGCCTAATACCATATGATAATCTTCAGTCTTCATTGCTAGGGCCTACTGAACTGAAAGTAGGAAGCTGTTTTGCTTAGTATATATGCCTGAGTGGCCTGGGGGTCCAATTAGTTATTCTAGTAGGGGGGGGGGGGGCTATAGTATCTGTGGTTCAACAAGAATAGATAGAATAATAACGCATTTTGCCGCTTTGCGTCTGTTTGACTGTACACGTACATTATGCTTGTGTATAATGGCAATGCATAGCATAGGCCTATGCACTAAAAATCGAACATAAAGCTAGGTGTTTCTGTTTTTCCAGACTCTAGACTTGATGACGACAACGCTGACAATGTTTAAAAGTTTAAGAAATGACGAGTGACATCCATACGTGCGTTGTGCAGCGTGACAATGAGAACAACCATAGACTGTGCATATGCATGCACTTCACTTCATATTAAAGTAGTGGTGTTTCAGCATTTTTTGAAAAAAAAACCGTACAAAATACCCTGACTACTAAAAAAGTCATTTAAAAGTATTTTTTATATAATAAAATATAAAACTTACTATTTAAATCAATAGTCGTACTTAACACAATTTTTATAATTTTTAACTTTCTTATTTCATTTATTCTCCTATTTGTATCCGCTTTTTCCAGGAAATATAACTTTTGCTTCCAAGTTAACTGTCTTGTTCTATAATATTCGTGGGTTTAGGGTTATACTTATAGCATCATTTATAAATAATTAGTGATAATATTCTTAGTCTTAGCTAAAATAGCAAAAATAGTCTTAGCTAAATAGCTAAACTTAAAAATTCTTAGTCTTCAGACAGGACTCACTAGCCTGGTATTTCGCCATGAATATTCTAAGGAATGCGTCAACTGTTCAATTGATGGTAAGTTTAGACTCACTCAGTCACTCGAACTCAGTGCCACTAAGGACTGAGTTTAAGGAAGTTTTTAGGGGAATGCATCCCTCCGTGGGAAAACAAAAAAGAAAATTTTAACAATGTTCTTTTTGAAGCATACCTTTTTTATTGAAAACTTTTTAAACGAAATTAAATTTTACTCTTAAAAATAAAATAATAGGTACATACATAAGTCTACAGACCATATAGGGTCAGGGGTATATTTGTAAGCTAAATCTATGGCCAAATGTGCCACGGCCTTGTAGGCAAACCTAAGTGAAAAAGCTTGGTAGGCAATTCAATCACAAGCTTAGGGGCAAAATGCATTGCAAGTAGGGCCTAAATCTTAGCAAGTAGGCTCTAAATCTTAGCCAAGGTGTACGTCAATCATATTCATACATCAAGCATGCAAAACAAAAAAATTACCAATAAAGGCATATAGAATAATGGATTTGCCAGAAAAGAAAAGTAGGGCCTATAATATTATTAGATTTAATTTTTAAATTTAACAATGGTAACATTAGTGCAAATATTAGGCCTAATTTATTAAAGCTTCCTCAGGGCCCATAGTCAGGATCATGTCATGGTATACGCCGGAATAAAAAGTCCCCTAAAAAAATCTATGCCACTTCATACTGAAATGTATGCCAAGGTCCTAGGAACTTACGCCAGGTTTTCTAGGCTTTGCAACAATAAATGACCTTTTTTGCATGTTACACATTTTTTAACAATAAAAATTTAACAAATGTGTGGTTTTCATTTAAAGTAAATTGGCTTACAGTTACATATAATGTTAACAAAAATCAATTTTTTGTTTAAGTTTTTTTAGAAAATTAACACGATTAGTTTGTGTGGAATTTTAAATTTTTATAAATCACAAATAGTTATGAACTTTCATCTTACGAGTTTTATGGTTTTTATGATTTTATAATAAGATTCTAAGGTTACAGCGTTATGTCAACAATTGTTAATATTAACTTTGGCATGAAGGTTAGAGTTTGCATACGCTGCTTAGCATATTTACGCCATGGCGTCACGCCAAAAAGTATGCCAAATATATTTTGCCATATTTTTTACGCCAATTGTACGCTAAAAAAAGTAAAATTTTCAATTGTATGCCGGAAATTTCTGGCGTAATGTACATCATCCTGACTATGGCTCAGGGCCTAAATTTTTAATGAAGTTTTGCATGCATGCACATTTTTTTTACTTTTTGTACAAAATGCTAAGTAGATAAGTTTTACCTTGAACATATATGCCCAACCTCAAAGTTTTACCCATTCAATGCAACTTAGTTTTGTCCAGATTTGTGACTTAGTTCCTTTTGATTGCAACCTAGTTTCTCCCAATTGCAACTTTAATCATTTTTTGCATTTTCAATTTTGCAACTTACCTCGGCTGGTGGCCATTTCACCTATCTGGTTCAGATAGGTTGGATGGGTGTTGGGCATATATGACTTCGAAGTCTCAATAGGAAAATACTCTATAATATAGGCAGTTCAGTAAATTGAAATTTATTAAGCCTAGTGTTTTTAAATTTATATAAATGATTTTATTTTCTATTCACAAATCACTTTGTTTATTTTAGTAATAAAATTAATATAAATTTTAAAAGATTTATTGCATAAATGATCTGTGAGCAACCTTTAAAATTACTAACTTGATTTTTTATTAAAAATACAAGTTTTATAGGCCCCCCTAATTCACT
>NIVC01000032.1:464088-481588 GCA_002269645.1 Macrostomum lignano | reverse complement strand
GGATATTTTATTTAGTGCATGATGTACTTATAGAATTTTCTGTGTTTAGCTGCCATTAGAAAAGTAACCCTAGTGTACTTTTATATTCTTCTGGTTTGGCTGCCATTGCAATATTTCCCCTAATGCTCGTACTTCTAGATTCTTCTATGGTTAGCTAACATTGCAATATTGCCCCTAATGTACTTTTAGATTCTTCTATGGTTAGCTAACATTGGAATATTGCCCCTAATGTACTTTTAGATTCTTCTGTAGTTAACTACCATAGGAATATTGCTCCTAATGTACTTTTAGATTCTTCTGTGGTTAGCTACCATTGGAATATTGCTCCTAATGTACTTTTAGATTCTTCTGTGGTTAGCTACCATTGGAATATTGCTCCTAATGTACTTTTAGATTCTTCTGTGGTTAGCTACCATTGGAATATTGCCCCTAATGTACTTTTTAAGATTATTCTGTGGTTAGCTACCATTGGAATATTGCCCCTAATGTACTTTTTAAGATTCTTCTGTGGTTAGCTACCATTGAAATATTGCCCCTAATGTACTTTTTAAGATTCTTTTGTGGTTAGCTTCCATTGGAATATTTCTCCTAATGTACTTTTTAAGATTCTTCTGTGGTTAGCTACCATTGGAATATTGTCCCTAATGTACTTTTAGATTCTTCTGTGGTTAGCTACCATTGGAATATTGTCCCTAATGTACTTTTAGATTCTTCTGTGGTTAGCTACCATTGGAATATTGCCCCTAATGTACTTTTAGATTCTTCTGTGGTTAGCTACCATTGGAATATTGCCCCTAATGTACTTTTAGAAATTTCTGTGTTTAGCTACCATTAGAAAATCGCCTTAACATTCAGTTCTTAGAAAAGTACATAGAAGGAGTAACTATACATCTCTATGACTGCCAAATGCCTCGTCATCTAATTAGTTTTTTTACCTATATAATTTTTTTCAGATGCCGATCTCAGTCGCGAGGACCTCCAGTTGTTGATCGCTCACGCGCATTCAAAGATTCTGGCACTACAAAAGCAAGTGGAAGAATTTGAACAGCGCGAGCGTCACCTGGTGCAACAGGCTGTTGATAAAAGTGCAGCTGCCGGGACCGCGATGACTGAGGCTGCGGTTGAGCGGGAACTCAAACAGCAGATGCTGCAATGGGAGGAAGAGAAGAAGAGACTTGTGAGTTTAGTTTTTTATTGCTAATTATCTAGTATGCTTAAGGAATTTCTATCCTCGATTTGGGAGATTTAGGGATTTCTATCCTCCAGTTGGGAGATTTTGGGATTTTTATCCTCCGATTGGGAAATTTTGAGATTTATATCCTCCAGTTGGGAGATTTTGAGATTTATATCCTCCAGTTGGGAGATTTTGGGATTTATATCCTCCAGTTGGGAGATTTTGAGATTTATATCCTCCAGTTGGGAGATTTTGAGATTTATATCCTCCAGTTGGGAGATTTTGAGATTTATATCCTCCAGTTGGGAGATTTTGAGATTTATATCCTCCAGTTGGGAGATTTTGAGATTTATATCCTCCAGTTGGGAGATTTTGAGATTTATATCCTCCAGTTGGGAGATTTTGAGATGATCCTCCAGTTGGGAGATTTTGAGATTTATATCCTCCAGTTGGGAGATTTTGAGATTTATATCCTCCAGTTAGGAGATTTTGAGATTTATATCCTCCAGTTAGGAGATTTTGAGATTTATATCCTCCAGTTGGGAGATTTTGGGATTTATCTCCTCCAGTTGGGAGATTTTGAGATTTATATCCTCCAGTTGGGAGATTTTGAGATTTATATCTTCCAGTTGGGAGATTTTGGGATTTATATCCAGTTGGGAGATTTTGAGAATTTTATCTTCCAGTTGGGAGATTTTGGGATTTATATCCAGTTGGGAGATTTTGAGATTTATATCCTCCAGTTGGGAGATTTTGTTATTTCGATCCTACAGTTGGGAGATTTTGGGATTTCTATCGTCTAGTTAGGAGATTTCGGGATTTCTATCCTCGATCTGGGAAATTTCAGGATTTCTATCCTCCAGTTGGGAGATTTTGGAATGTCTACCCTCAGGTTGGGAAATTTTGGGATTTCTAAAATAGATATAATATTTGCGCTCATTTTGCTTCATCCTGCCTATTTTTCTAATTTACAGACTCAACAGCTGCGCGAATCTTGGGAAGTGGAATTGCAGCAGGAGTTGAGCAGGCATGCGGCGGCTCACACAAATCACGTGACCCAGCTGACCAGGACTCTGCGGGATCAGCTGACTAGGGAGCATCAGGCGGAGCTGCGGGCCGCTCTGCTCAAGGAGCACGAGGAGTTTGAGGCCGCTCTGCAGGTAGAACTAATTTCTATTCTGATTCGTTTTACGCAAGCTGATTACATATTACACCTAATCTGATTACATATTACACCTAATCTGATTACATATTACACCTAATCTGATTACATATTACACCTAATCTGATTACATATTACACCTAATCTGATTACATATTACACCTAATCTGATTACATATTACACCTAATCTGATTACATATTACACCTAATCTGATTACATATTACACATAATCTGATTACATATTACACCTAATCTGATTACATATTACACCTAATCCGATTACATATTACACCTAATCTGATTACATATTACACCTAATCTGATTACATATTACACATAATCTGATTACATATTACACCTAATCTGATTACATATTACACCTAATCTGATTACATATTACACATAATCTGATTACATATTACACCTAATCTGATTACATATTACACCTAATCTGATTACATATCACACATAATCTGATTACATATTACACCCAATCTGATTACATAGTACACCTAATCTGATTACATATTACACATAATCTGATTACATATTACACCCAATCTGATTACATATTACACCTAATCTGATTACATATTACACATCTGATTACATATTACACCTAATCTGATTACATATTACACCTAATCTGATTACATATTACACCTAATCTGATTACATATTACACAATCTGATTACATATTACACATAATCTGATTACATATTACACCTAATCTGATTACATATTACACCTAATCTGATTACATATTACACCTTATCTGATTACATATTACACCTAATCTGATTACATATTACATCTAATCTGATTACATATTACACATAATCTGATTACATATTACACCTAATCTGATTACATATTACACCTAATCTGATTACATATTACACCTAATCTGATTACATATTACACCTAATCTGATTACATATTACACCTAATCTGATTACATATTACACCTAATCTGATTACATATTACACCTAATCTGATTACATATTACACCTAATCTGATTACATATTACACCTAATCTGATTACATATTACACCTAATCTGATTACATATTACACCTAATCTGATTACATATTACACCTAATCTGATTACATGTTACACATAATCTGATTACATATTACACCCAATCTGATTACATATTACACCTAATCTGATTACATATTACACCTAATCTGATTACATATTACACCTAATCTGATTACATATTACACCTAATCTGATTACATATTACACCTAATCTGACTACATATTACACCTAATCTGATTACATATTACACCTAATCTGATTAAATATTACACCTAATCTGATTACATATTACACCTAATCTGATTACATATTATACATAATCTGATTACATATTACACCTAATCTGATTACATATTATATATTACACCTTAGCTCATTACACATTACACCAACTAATCTTCCAAACCGCAAGGGTTGGACCGCTCGAGTACGCGGTGTCGAGTCAGCCGTCGAAGGCCGGGCCGAGGCACTGGAGAGCGCCCAACGCGCCCAGCAACTCTGGCTAGCCGCTCACAGTCTTCGAGACGCCGTGACTTCTGGCAGGAATTTCCGCGCCCCAATGGAAGCCGTCGTGGCGCTGGCGTCTCGCCTTGGTCAGGACGACGCCGCCAGCGCCCTGACCGCAGCCCTGCCGACCCGTTGCACCGTCGCCAGCGACGAGGCCCTCGTAACTCGATTCGCCCGTGTCCGGAGGGCCTGTGCGCAGGTGGCGCTGATACCTGAGACTGGCGGCAGCCTGTGGCTTCATCTGGTTAGCCGCTTGCAGGTGAGGATTAAGAGATGAGGAGATAAAAGTCGATCTCATCCTCGATAATCCCCAACCTAAATCCCATACTCCTAGATAATCCTCATCCTAAATCCCATACTAGATAATCCCCATCCTAAAACCTAAATCCCATACTCCTACAATAGATAATCCCCATCCTAAATCCCATACTCCTAGATAATCCCCATTCTAAAACTCTAATCCCAGATAATCCCCCTCCTAAATCCCATACTCCTTGATAATCCCCATCCTAAATCCCATACTCCTAGATAATCCCCATTCTAAAACTCATTATCCCAGATAATCCCCATCCTAAATCCCATACTCCTAAATAATCCCCATTCTAAAACTCATAATCCCAGATAATCCCCCTCCTAAATCCTATACTCCTAGATAATCCCCATCCTAAATCCCATACTCCTAGATAATCCCTATTCTAAATCTCATAATCCCAGATAATCCCCATCCTAAAACCTAAATCCCATACTCCTAGATAATCCCCATCCTAAAACCTAAATCCCATACTCCTAGATAATCCCCATCCTAAAACCTAAATCCCATACTCCTAGATAATCCCCATCCTAAATCCCATACTCCTAGATAATCCTCATCCTAAATCCCATACTCTTAGATAATCCTCATCCTAAATCCCATACTCTTAGATAATCTCCACCCTAAATCCCATACTCCTAAATCATCCTAATCTGTAAACCTACATTCCTAAAATGTCTATTAAAGACTTGAACTTCATTTGCTATTAGTAGTGTATTCGATAAATTTATTTCTTTTTTTCATCATTAACAGTTTTTCTTATAT
Organism: Macrostomum lignano; assembly: GCA_002269645.1. Classification (NCBI taxonomy): domain Eukaryota; kingdom Metazoa; phylum Platyhelminthes; family Macrostomidae; genus Macrostomum; species Macrostomum lignano. The sequence continues at coordinate 476,619 of NIVC01000032.1, read as the reverse complement.
TTTTACTATAAGTAGTGCAGTAAAATAATTACTCAATCCCATCCCAACTGTCAGGCCTCGCTCATGCTTCGCCGAGCGGCTAAGCCTCTAAAACCCGAAGACCCGGTTGATCCTCAAAACCCGCCCAGCTTGTTCGATTGGTTGGACACGGCCGAGGCCGCTCTGAACGATCGGGGCGATCTGGAGACGGCCGTCAGAGCGATGGCCCGTCTGCCTGGCATGGCTCGCCTGCTGGCTGACGACTGGATCCGAGACGCGCGAGCCCATCTGGAGGCTCGACAGACCGCCTCGGCGCTATGCTCACTGGCCGCCGCCATGGGCTTGGATGCGGCTACTCAGCATCGACTGCCGGGACTAGCTGACTCTGATTAGTAGCTGTCATTATTAGGCGCTCTAATTAATTGATTATTTTTATCAAAATGATAAATATCTTGAAATCCTAGGCCCTGCTAATAGTATATAAGTTATCATCTTTTGTCACATTGTTGGAATTCTAATTGGGGCATTAATTTCGTATCTCAACGACGTCATGGCGACGTTGGATTTTTCTTAATGACGTATTTAGAGAGCTCCAATAATGTAATCGGTGCTTTTTTGTGAGGTCATTTGTACTAGTGTTGCGTCATTAAGGTTGTAATGACGTCATTAGGGTTCTATAGACGTTATAGGGTTCTATAGACGTCATTAGGGTTCTATTGACGTCATTATGGTAATAGTGCCGTCATTATGGTTCTACTGATGCCATTGAGGTTCTAGTGATGTCATTGAGGTACTAGTGACATCATTCGGGTTCTACTGACGTCATTAGGTTTCTAGTTACGTCATTAGGGTTCTAGTGACGTCATTAAGGTTGTAGTAACGTCATTATGGTTCCAGTGACGTCATTAGGGTTATAGTGACGTCATTAGGGTTATAGTGACGTCATTAGGGTCCTAGTGACGTCATTAGGGTTATAGCGACGTCATTAGGGTCCTAGTGACGTCATTAGGGTTCTAGTGACGTCATTAGGGTTCTAGTGACGTCATTAGGGTGTTATCGTGACGTCATTCGGATTCTAGTGACGTCATTATGGTTTTAGTGATGCCATTATAGTTCTAGTGACGTCATTCGGGTTCTAGTGACGTCATTCGGGTTCTAGTGACGTCATTATAGTTCAAGTGACGCCATTAGGGTTCTAGTGACGTCATTCGGGTTCTAGTGACGTCATTATAGTTCAAGTGACGCCATTAGGGTTCTAGTGACGTCATTATGGTTTTACTGTTGTCATGGTTATAGTGCTATCAGTAGTTTTCTAGTGACGTCATGGTTATAGTGATGACAAATTGGTTTCTGGTGACGACATCAGTTGTCACATAATTAGTCACATAATCATTTAATTAGTTTAGTGAAGTCCTTTGTTTCTTAGTGACGTCATCGGGTTAGTAGCTTAGTAAAATTTTATTTTTTGAGTTAAATTTTTTTATTATATGCTACGGTGGCACACCCTGTGTTATATAATTATACAATTATACAATAGTATAGTTTTCATTATAGTGACTTTATTGCATGGGATCATAATGGCATCATAGGAGGATAACTTGTTAAGGAATGTCTAGCTTTTTTCGTTGGCTTTAAAGAATTTCTAAATGCCATCAGAGCTCATGTTTCTGTTTTATGACGTCATTCTGACTTCCGAGTCCGACTCTGTTTAGAATAGCTGATATCGTTAAAAGTGGTAACGCGCACCCCTTTATTTAGGCTGCAAAAGAATTATTCTATTCCAATAATTTTTTAACTAAATATAATTGCACAAATTATTTTAATTTTAGCTTCTAGTGCCTGTGACATATATTCTTCGTTAGCAGAGTTTAGTAATTAAATTTATAAAATTAATGTTATTATTTCTGTTCCGTCTACTGACTTCAGTAGTCTGTCTTATAAGGGTCTGAAAATTAATGTGCGCTAGTATCAGTTATCATTTAATACACCAGTGTGTTACAAGGCTCCTAATGTTTCTTTTTCTGTTAGAAATGTTGAATAACTCGAAATTGAATATTTCACTTGAGTTCAATTTTAATTTGCGTGTTGTTATTCGGATTTTTTCAAGAATCGCCCTTAAACAAGCCTGAGAATCGCCCTTAAACAACCCTGAGAATCGCCATTAAACAGCCTGAGAATCGTCATTAGTTGATCATGAGAATCGCCGTTAAAAACCCTGAGAATTGCCATTGAACAACCCTAAGAATCGCCCTTAAACAACCCTGAGAATCGTCATTAAACAGCCCTGAGAATTCCCCTTAAACAACCCCCTGAGAATCGTCATTAAATAACCCTGATAATCGTAATTAAACAACCCTGAGAGTCTCCATTAAACAACCCTGAGAATCGCCACTAAATAACCCTGAGAATCGTAATTAAACAGCCCTGAGAATCGTCATTAAACAGCCCTGAGAGTCGCCCTTAAACAACCCTGAGAATCGTCACTAAACGACCCTGAGAATCGCCACTAAACAACCCTGAGAGTCGCCATTAAACAAACCTGAGAGTCGCCATTAAACAAACCTGAGAATCGTCATTAAATAACCATGAGAATTGTCATTAAACAACCCTGAGAATCGTCATTAAACAACCCTGAGAGTCGCCACTAAACAACCCTCAGAATCGCCATTAAACAACCCTGAGAATCGCCCTTAAACAACCCTGAGAGTCGCCCTTAAACAACCCTGAGAGTCGCCATTAAACAACCCTGAGAGTCGCCATTAAACAACCCTGAGAATCGCCATTAAACAACCCTGAGAGTCGCCATTAAACAACCCTGAGAATCGCCATTAAACAACCCTGAGAGTCGCCATTAAACAACCCTGAGAATCGCCATTAAACAACCCTGAGAGTCGCCATTAAACAACCCTGAGAATCGCCATTAAACAACCCTGAGAATTGTCATTAAACAGCCCTGAGATGCTGAGAATTGTCATTAGTTGATCATGAGAATCGCCGTTAAAACACAGAATCGTCATTAATTGTAATTTGCATTGGCTCAATTGGCTAAATTGTTCAAATGGCAAATGTGAATAATTTAGAGAACAAGTTATTAAAATATTTTTAACGTAGGCTACCAGTATACATTTGCTATCACATATACTTTACTGATTGGACAATGAACGAAGGGCACAATTAAAAACACCTTAATTTCTAATTGTGACATTATTATAAGTGTAGAGTCAGTCACTGAGCATAACATTCTGGCTTACGTAAACAGTATTATAATATCCATCAGCATAAATAGTCAGGTTTGGGAAATAAGATTTGCAAAAAAATCCCTATAATTTGGTCAATTGCAAAGCGACCTCTTACTGCCAGGGGGGGGGGGGGGCTGGTCCTTGACAGAGATCCGCGTACGGTGCATTCGTAAAATTTCAAGGACGTTTGATCCTAACAAAGTTTTTGATAATAATTCAAAGAAGATTGACGCAGGCCCAGTAATGTGGCTTAGCTCGTACACAACAACTGCAATGTGTCCGGTAAGTTCTCACACTTTTAATCCCGGAGCAAAACATGGTAGCAGCGATATAAATATGGCGTCATTTTGAAGCAGAAAATTTCTTTAAATACATGTATTTCTGACACCTCGTAGATTGAAAAGGTAAGCCAAACTAGACAAATGACAAGAGCTACTATTTTTGGATGTGGCATCCACCGGCCCAAGAGACAGGGGCGCCCATCAAGAAATAAAGGGCGCCCACCCAAGAGACAGGGGCGCCCATCAAGAGACAGGGGCGCCCACCAAGAGACGGGCGCTCACCAAGAGACAGGGGCGCTCACCAAGAGACAGGGGCGCCCACCAAGAGACAGGGGCGCTCACCAAGAGACAGGGGCGCCAACCAAGAGACAGGGGCGCCCACCCAAGAGACAGGGGCGCCCACCCAAGAGACAGGGACGCCCATCAAGAAATAAAGGGCGCCCACCCAAGAGACAGGGGCGCCCATCAAGAGACAGGGGCGCCCACCCAAGAGACAGGGGCGCCCATCAAGAGACAGGGGCGCCCATCAAGAGACAGGGGCGTCCACCAAGAGACAGGGGCGCTCACCAAGAGACAGGGGCGCTCACCAAGAGACAGGGGCGCTCACCAAGAGACAGGGGCGCATACCCAAGAGACAGGGGCGCATACCCAAGAGACAAGGGCGCCAACCAAGAGACAGGGGCGCCCACCCAAGAGACAGGGGCGCCCACCCAAGAGACAGGGGCGCCAACCAAGAGACAGGGGCGCCCACCCAAGAGACAGGGGCGCCCATCAAGAGACAGGGACGGCACACCAAGAGACGGGCGCTCACCAAGAGACAGGGGCGCTCACCAAGAGACAGGGGCGCTCACCAAGAGACAGGGGCGTCCACCAAGAGACAGGGGCGCTCACCAAGAGACGGGCGCTCACCAAGAGACAGGGGCGCTCACCAAGAGACAGGGGCGCCCACCAAGAGACAGGGGCGCCAACCAAGAGACAGGGGCGCCCACCCAAGAGACAGGGGCGCCCACCCAAGAGACAGGGACGCCCATCAAGAAATAAAGGGCGCCCACCCAAGAGACAGGGGCGCCCATCAAGAGACAGGGGCGCCCACCCAAGAGACAGGGGCGCCCATCAAGAGACAGGGACGGCACACCAAGAGACGGGCGCTCACCAAGAGACAGGGGCGCTCACCAAGAGACAGGGGCGCTCACCAAGAGACAGGGGCGTCCACCAAGAGACAGGGGCGCTCACCAAGAGACGGGCGCTCACCAAGAGACAGGGGCGCTCACCAAGAGACAGGGGCGCCCACCAAGAGACAGGGGCGCTCACCAAGAGACAGGGGCGCCAACCAAGAGACAGGGGCGCCCACCCAAGAGACAGGGGCGCCCACCCAAGAGACAGGGACGCCCATCAAGAAATAAAGGGCGCCCACCCAAGAGACAGGGGCGCCCATCAAGAGACAGGGGCGCCCACCCAAGAGACAGGGGCGCCCATCAAGAGACAGGGGCGCCCACCAAGAGACAGGGGCGTCCACCAAGAGACAGGGGCGCTCACCAAGAGACAGGGGCGCTCACCAAGAGACAGGGGCGCATACCCAAGAGACAGGGGCGCCAACCAAGAGACAGGGGCGCCCACCCAAGAGACAGGGGCGCCCATCAAGAGACAGGGGCGCCCACCCAAGAGACAGGGGCGCCCATCAAGAGACAGGGGCGCCCACCAAGAGACAGGGGCGCTCACCAAGAGACAGGGGCGCATACCCAAGAGACAGGGGCGCATACCCAAGAGACAGGGGCGCCAACCAAGAGACAGGGGCGCCCACCCAAGAGACAGGGGCGCCCACCCAAGAGACAGGGGCGCCCATCAAGAGACAGGGGCGCCCACCCAAGAGACAGGGGCGCCCATCAAGAGACAGGGGCGCCAACCAAGAGACAGGGGCGTCCACCAAGAGACAGGGGCGCTCACCAAGAGACAGGGGCGCTCACCAAGAGACAGGGGCGCATACCCAAGAGACAGGGGCGCATACCCAAGAGACAAGGGCGCCAACCAAGAGACAGGGGCGCCCACCCAAGAGACAGGGGCGCCCACCCAAGAGACAGGGGCGCCAACCAAGAGACAGGGGCGCCCACCCAAGAGACAGGGGCGCCAACCAAGAAACAGGAGTGACGTAAAAGCTAAGAGTTCAAACCACAGAACATGATCTGTGACTCTCATTGCGACCAGACAAAAATGGGTGCTCACTCTTCAATGGTTCTGATCGAGTGTAACAAGATAAGCGGTGCAAAAAGCATCCATAAAATGTTGTACGCTATAATTCAAGCCTGAAGCACGTTGAATCACGGGTTCTTGTTTTCTATATTCTGTATCTATATCTGAAATATCCAACCGTCTCATTTCAGATTGTCAGAAGTTCGATCCCTGATCGAGAAAGTCTCAGAAATAGTCTAAGTCTTTCATCATCTATCTATCAATAGCCACAATTGAATCCTGATCCGTTTGCTGTTCATCATTACCACCTGGGAGCACAATCAGGGGTATAGCGGCCTGCTGCTGCTGCTGAGGCTGCTCATCTCTCTGCCGACTCCCGTTGCTAGCCCGGAACCTGGGCCCAGCTCGGGCCAACCGGTTCAAGCAGAGCAGCCGGTAGAACTCGGATTGAAAGTTCTCATTGAACCAGCCGTAAAACACCGGATTCAGGCAGGCGGACACCAGCACCAGAAGCAGTGGGATGCTTTGAGACGCTGCCACAGCTAGTTGAGAACTCTTAGATGACGTTGAGCCACCCTTGACATCGCTGTTAGCACCTCTTGCGCTGTCTAAACCGACTCGAAAGTTCGAATTCATCGTCAAGTTGCCAATGCTCAACCCTTCATTGAACGTCGGCTTAGGGAACGACTTGTTTTGCTGTCGAATAATTGCGTTGAGTTCGTCTTCTCGTTCGAATTCTTCTTTAACTTTGAGAACGCGAAAGTCGTGCACAATGTTCACTATGGTGAGCGGCAGCCAGGAAAGGCAGAATACGATGGCGATGGTGACCAGCAGCCGGTTGGCTCGTCTCTGACGAAGTGCTTCAGCGGCTTGACGATTTTTACGATATGCTGACACAGGCTGCTGCGGAGTCTTCTGCTTCTGCTCGCCCTGCTGGTCCCGCATCGACTTCATTCGGTGACGCAACCGAACGCAGATTCTGGTGTAAGCTGCCACCACAATGCCCAGGGGTACGAGGTACTGCACAACCAGTACTCCACTGCTGTAGGCCAGTTTAGCGTACTTCACAAATATCCTGGTAGTGATCTCGCTGCAGATTTTGTTCACCCGGGCGTTGAAATCGCGACCAAAATTGATCGGGTGGTGTTGGATGTCGGCGAACAGTGCCAGCGGGCTTGCCATCAGACCTGCTGAGCCCCAGATAGCGGCCAGACAGAGGGTCATGGCGTGCCGGCTCATCCGGGTCCTAGTTGGGTAAACTATCACCTGCGCGTGTTGGGGAAGTGGGCTTGGCTTGAAAAGTTAATTTGTCTGTTTTGTTGGATGGTATTTGCAAGAATATATGTAGACTGAGTCTGTTACGTTCACTACTGGTAGCTGTATGAGTAACTGCAGTGTCTGCAGTCTATGGCAGTATCCCTCTCTCCACTCTTCCTTGTTTTCCCGCTTCCCCCTCCTTTTCATCCTCTCTACCTCCCCTCCTCTACCTCCCCTCCTCTTCCTCCCCTCTTCCTCCCCCTTCCCCTCCTCTTCCTTCCCCCTCTTCCTCCCCTCCTCTTCCTCTCCTCTTTCCCTCCTCTTCCTTCCCTCTTTCCCTCCTCTTCCTTCCCTCTTTCCCTCCTCTTCCTTCCCTCTTTTTCTCCTCTTCCTCTCCTCTTTCGCTCCTCTTCCTCCCCTCTTCCCCTCCTCTTCCCCTCCTCTTCCTCTCCTCTTCCCCTCCTCTTCCCCTTCTTTTTCCCCCCTCTTCCTCCCCTCTTCCCCTCCTCTTCTTTCCCTCTTTCCCCCCTCTTCCTCCCCTCTGACGCCCCTGTCTTCTCACCCCTAAAACCCAATACAACCAGAAACCAACCTGAAACCTGTCCAAAGCAATAGCCGTAATGGAGAAGGTGGACACAAACATATTCAATCCAGTCAGGGTGTTGACAACTTTGCAGAGCAGTCGGCCGAACTCCCAGCTGATGAAATTAGGAAACAATCGCATTATATTCATCGGCTGAGTCAGCAGGCATAAAATAAAATCCGACACAGCCAAATTGACAATAAAAATATTGCGCGCATTTCGCATTGACCGATTGCGCCAGACAGTCAGAATGACCATCCCGTTGCCAAACAGGCCGAACAAGATGAACAGGCAGTACACACTGATAATAGTAGCAAATATTGGAACTTCAAATTCGCGCGACTCTTCCACGTTGCGTTGGAATTGTTTAAGCATGTCCAAATAGTTCGTCCTGTTGACGCAGACGTAGAAGTCGAACAGGTTGCGATGCAGCCGTGAGCAGCGCGCGTCCAGGCTCTCGATAGCTGATGTTGCTGAGTCCGGACTGAGTGCGGCTTGAGTTGGCTTTGAGCTTGCCTAGCAATGTTATTTGGGTATGGTGGGTAGGTTGTTCAGAACTAGAGCACTCTGATTGTCACTCCGATATTAGTGAGCACTTTGATTATCACTCTGATGTTAATGAGCACTCTGATTGTCACTCTGATATTAGTGAGTACTATTATTGTCACTCTGATACTCTATTAGTAAGCACTATGATTGTCACTCCGATATTAGTGAGCACTATGATTGTCACTCTGATCTTAGTGAGCACTCTCAGTGTCACTCCGATATTAGTAAGCACTATGATTGTCACTCTGATATTAGTGAGCACTATGATTGTCACTCTGATATTAGTGAGCACTCTCTGTGTCACTCCGATATTAGTAAGCACTATGATTGTCACTCTGATATTAGTGAGCACTATGATTGTCACTCTGATATAAGTGAGCACTCTCAGTGTCACTCTGATATTAGTGAGCACTATGATTGTCACTCTGATATTAGTGAGCACTCTCAGTGTCACTCCGCTACTGCTGCAATCAGCACTGTGAAATTCGAACAGCATTACATGTACATGTAGATCATGCTCAGCTAAGCACTTTTAGTCTTGTCAATAATTTTTAAGTATATTTACCATTACATTTTATGTTCCTATAAGCCCATAAATGCCCATAAATAATTCCGAGGCGCATGTCACAGTCAGGCAGTTGCTTTAAAACCTCTGCCCATCTTTAATCCAAAGTTATGCCTGATAAAAATATTGATACTCGGAAGACCATTTCTTTTTTTTCTTGGTCGTAATGAAATTTTTAGCACCTTTTTAGTTTCCAGGGAGTCCTCTGGAATTCTAATGTAATCCGATAAAGGACTTCTGGCGCCCCGTAGAATTCCCCTTTTATTGACAGAATTCCCCTGTTATTGACAGAATTCCCCTGTTATTCTTAGAATTCTCCTGTTATCCCCAGAATTCCCTTGTTATTCCCAGAATTCCCCTGTTATCCCTAGAATTCCCGTAATATTCCCAAATTCCCCTGTTATCCCTAGAATTCCCCTATTATCCCCAGAATTCCCCTGCTATCCCCAGAATTCCCGTTATAATTCCCCTGATGCGGCCATAATTCCCCTGTTATCCCCAGAATTCCCCGGCTATTGCCATAATTCCCTGGGTTTATCCCCTGTTTCAGGCAGCTATTTTAGAATTCAACTCTAACCGAGAATTAATTTAAACAGACGGAAACAGATTCAGTGGCAAACTTGGATTGTAAATCAAATCGGAATTGCATTTGATTTTAAATAAATTCTCATTTCCACACAGATAGGGGAAGTCCCCCTATTTTATTTGTTCCTTCCTGGCTTTTCAATCACCGCTAGTCTCTCCTCTCTGACGTTGGGCAGGCTTAAGATTCACTAATTCCCATATTAATCTAGTTATTTTTACGGAATATGGAATCACTTCATCATCCTAGTCAACCTTACTCTTCTTAAGTAGAAATTTTGCTCCGGAAAGACAGAAACAAACAGGATCTGCCCCTGACAGTCAGCCTCAAAGGTCTGTTGGATGATAATTAGTTTTTCATTTAATTTGATTTGCCTTTCTCGTTTCGCTTTCTAGAAAATGAATTTTTTAGGGAATTGGATTTGACTAATTTCTTCGTCTGACTGTGATGGCGCCTCTCTCTAGACTGTGATGGCGCCTCTCTCTAGACTGTGATGACGCCTCTCCCTAGACTGTGATGACGCCTCTCTCTAGACTGTGATGGCGCCTCTCTCTAGGCTGTGATGGCGCCTCTCTCTAGGCTGTGATGGCGCCTCTCTCTAGGCTGGGATGGCGCCTCTCTCTAGACTGGGATGGCGCCTCTCTAGGCTGGGATGGCGCCTCTCTAGGCTGGGATGGCGCCTCTCTCTAGGCTGGGATGGCGCCTCTCTCTAGGCTGGGATGGCGCCTCTCTCTAGACTGTGATGACGCCTCTCCCTAGACTGTGATGACGCCTCTCCCTAGACTGTGATGGCGCCTCTCTCTAGGCTGTGATGGCGCCTCTCTCTAGGCTGTGATGGCGCCTCTCTCTAGGCTGGGATGGCGCCTCTCTAGGCTGGGATGGCGCCTCTCTCTAGGCTGGGATGGCGCCTCTCTCTAGGCTGTGATGGCGCCTCTCTCTAGGCTGTGATGGCGCCTCTCTCTAGGCTGGGATGGCGCCTCTCTCTAGACTGTGATGACGCCTCTCCCTAGACTGTGATGACGCCTCTCTCTAGACTGTGATGGCGCCTCTCTCTAGGCTGTGATGGCGCCTCTCTCTAGGCTGTGATGGCGCCTCTCTCTAGGCTGGGATGGCGCCTCTCTCTAGACTGGGATGGCGCCTCTCTAGGCTGGGATGGCGCCTCTCTAGGCTGGGATGGCGCCTCTCTCTAGGCTGGGATGGCGCCTCTCTCTAGGCTGGGATGGCGCCTCTCTCTAGACTGTGATGACGCCTCTCCCTAGACTGTGATGACGCCTCTCCCTAGACTGTGATGGCGCCTCTCTCTAGGCTGTGATGGCGCCTCTCTCTAGGCTGTGATGGCGCCTCTCTCTAGGCTGGGATGGCGCCTCTCTAGGCTGGGATGGCGCCTCTCTCTAGGCTGGGATGGCGCCTCTCTCTAGGCTGTGATGGCGCCTCTCTCTAGGCTGTGATGGCGCCTCTCTCTAGGCTGGGATGGCGCCTCTCTCTAGACTGGGATGGCGCCTCTCTAGGCTGGGATGGCGCCTCTCTAGGCTGGGATGGCGCCTCTCTAGGCTGGGATGGCGCCTCTCTCTAGGCTGGGATGGCGCCTCTCTCTAGGCTGGGATGGCGCCTCTCTAGGCTGGGATGGCGCCTCTCTCTAGGCTGGGATGGCGCCTCTCTCTAGGCTGGGATGGCGCCTCTCTAGGCTGGGATGGCGCCTCTCTCTAGGCTGGGATGGCGCCTCTCTAGGCTGGGATGACGCCTCTCTCTAGGCTGGGATGGCGCCTCTCTCTAGGCTGGGATGGCGCCTCTCTAGGCTGGGATGGCGCCTCTCTCTAGGCTGGGATGGCGCCTCTCTCTAGGCTGGGATGGCGCCTCTCTAGGCTGGGATGGCGCCTCTCTCTAGGCTGGGATGGCGCCTCTCTAGGCTGGGATGGCGCCTCTCTCTAGGCTGTGATGGCGCCTCTCTAGGCTGGGATGGCGCCTCTCTAGGCTGGGATGGCGCCTCTCTCTAGGCTGGGATGGCGCCTCTCTCTAGGCTGGGATGGCGCCTCTCTAGGCTGGGATGGCGCCTCTCTCTAGGCTGGGATGGCGCCTCTCTAGGCTGGGATGGCGCCTCTCTAGGCTGGGATGGCGCCTCTCTCTAGGCTGGGATGGCGCCTCTCTCTAGGCTGGGATGGCGCCTCTCTAGGCTGGGATGGCGCCTCTCTCTAGGCTGGGATGGCGCCTCTCTCTAGGCTGTGATGACGCCTCTCTCTAGACTTTGATGGCGCCTCTCTCTAGACTGTGATGGCGCCTCTCTCTAGACTGTGATGGCGCCTCTCTCTAGACTGGGATGCGCCTCTCTCTAGACTTTGATGGCGCCTCTCTCTAGACTTTGATGGCGCCTCTCTCTAGACTGTGATGGCGCCTCTCTCTAGACTGTGATGGCGGCTCTCTCTAGACTGTGATGGCGCCTCTCTCTAGACTGTGATGACGCCTCTCTCTAGACTGTGATGGCGCCTCTCTCTAGACTGGGATGCGCCTCTCTCTAGACTTTGATGACGCCTCTCTCTAGACTGTGATGGCGCCTCTCTCTAGACTGTGATGGCGCCTCTCTCTAGACTGTGATGGCGCCTCTCTCTAGACTGGGATGCGCCTCTCTCTAGACTTTGATGGCGCCTCTCTCTAGACTGTGATGGCGCCTCTCTCTAGACTGGGATGCGCCTCTCTCTAGACTTTGATGGCGCCTCTCTCTAGACTTTGATGGCGCCTCTCTCTAGACTTTGATGGCGCCTCTCTCTAGACTGTGATGACGCCTCTCTCTAGACTTTGATGGCGCCTCTCTCTAGACTTTGATGGCGCCTCTCTCTAGACTTTGATGGCGCCTCTCTCTAGACTTTGATGGCGCCTCTCTCTAGACTGTGATGGCGCCTCTCTCTAGACTGTGATGGCGCCTCTCTCTAGACTGTGATGGCGCCTCTCTCTAGACTGTGATGACGCCTCTCTCTAGACTGTGATGACGCCTCTCTCTAGACTGGGATGCGCCTCTCTCTAGACTTTGATGACGCCTCTCTCTAGACTGTGATGGCGCCTCTCTCTAGACTGTGATGACGCCTCTCTCTAGACTGTGATGGCGCCTCTCTCTAGACTGGGATGCGCCTCTCTCTAGACTTTGATGGCGCCTCTCTCTAGACTGTGATGGCGCCTCTCTCTAGACTGGGATGCGCCTCTCTCTAGACTTTGATGGCGCCTCTCTCTAGACTTTGATGGCGCCTCTCTCTAGACTTTGATGGCGCCTCTCTCTAGACTTTGATGGCGCCTCTCTCTAGACTTTGATGGCGCCTCTC
>NIVC01000032.1:446588-459088 GCA_002269645.1 Macrostomum lignano | reverse complement strand
CAATGTACATGCCATGCCATCAACTGTCAGACATCAAGCATCAGTTACTCGTACGATTGTTTGCTATATTTTGACAGTACATGTAGCTGATGCAGTTGCACAATAGTGACATGTTAAGATTTCCATAGTACATAATCGTATCATTTAGGATCAAATTATTATATTCCATGTCTCAACTATAGAAGACAGAATATAAAGAGACATTGCCGAAAATTACATAAAATATAATGTACTTTAAAGTTTTTCTCAAGTCTGTCGATCACACAGATTTAGATCGGTTTAACGATTGCTTTGTTGATCGCAATAAAAAATAAATATGGAACAACACATATTTGTGATGTGTGCTTTTCAGCTTTGCTTAAAGTAGTGTATCTTTATAAGAATATAGTGTATTTTCTAATTCAAATTGAAAAACTTTAAACTAAATTTTAGTGCAATAAAATTGTCTAACGAAAGCAGAAAGTGTGAACAGATAGCCGATAAAATGATTCCAGAAATAGATTAAAATTGCAGTGTACAATTTTTGTTATTAAAAACAGTTTAGTTTCGTGTCAAACCCGTGACAAAATTTTTAATCTCAACTGCCTAGCTGGTCACTCGCCTGTCTAACTGGTCACTCACCTGTCTAACTGGTCACTCACCTGTCTAACTGGTCACTCACCTGTCTAACTGGTCACTCACCTGTCTAACTGGTCACTTAACTGTCTAACTGGTCACTCACCTGTCTAACTGGTCACTCAAACGATTCCAGGAAAAGATTAACGGTGGAGTGGACACTATTGGTTAGAAAAGAGCTATAAAAGTTTCTAATTACTGTGTGGAATGTCTTTAAGTTTGTAGTTGAAGCACAAGCGCAGTTGTTTCGTCACTTCACTCGCTTCTCCCTTGCCAGGTGAATGTCCTGAAATTATTTACAGAAAACATTGTGCCCTTTTTTGTTTTAAATTATTGCAGGGCCAGTGAAATACTAAACAGATGAATATTCAAATGAGTCAAAAATCTCCAGGGAAAGAACCGAAAGAATCCCTCAGAAATCACTGAAAGAATCCCTCAGAAATCACTGAAAGAATCCCTCAAAAATCACTGAAAGAATCCCTCAGAAATCACTGAAAGAATCCCTCAAAAATCACTGAAAGAATCCCTCAAAAATCACTGAAAGAATCCCTTAGAAATCACTGAAAGAATCCCTCAAAAATCACTGAAAGAATCCCTCAGAAATCACTGAAAGAATCCCTCAAAAATCACTGAAAGAATCCCTCAAAAATCACTGAAAGAATCCCTCAGAAATCACTGAAAGAATCCCTCAAAAATCACCGAAAGAATCCCCCAGAAATCATCGAAAGAATCCCTCAGAAATCACCGAAAGAATCCCTCAGAAATCACTGAAAGAATCCCCCAGAAATCACTGAAAGAATCCCTCAGAAATCACTGAAACACACCCAGATCAAGTGTGTCAAAAAGTATTACTCTGGGTGTCCAGCGAGTGCCTACCTCCAGCAGAAACTCCTCCAGCTCGGCAGTCGCCCTCTCCAGGTCGTCATTAACGATGACGGTGTTAAAATTTCCAGCTGCCTGTCCGTACTCCATCTCAGCTTTGGCTGCACTCAGTCTGGCGAGCACTCGGTCCTCCGACTCTGTGCCACGGCCGCGCAGACGCTGCTCCTGATGGCGATGTTGGCGACGATAGTGAGGACGATGATGATGATGATGATGATGATGGTGATGATGATGATGGTGATGATGATGATGGTGATGATGATGATGATGGTGATGATGATGATGGTGATGATGATGATGGTGATGATGATGATGATGATGATGATGATGATGATGGTGATGATGATGATGGTGATGATGATGATGATGATGATGATGATGATGATGGTGATGATGATGATGATGGTGATGATGATGGTGATGATGATGATGATGGTGATGATGATGATGATGGTGATAATGATGGTGATGATGATGATGGTGGTGATGATGATGATGATGGTGATGATGATGGTGATAATGATGGTGATGATGATGATGATGATGATTATGGTGATGATTATAATGATGATTATGGTGATGATGATGATGATGATGATTATGGTGATGATTATAATGATGATTATGGTGATGATTATAATGATGATTATGGTGAAAATATAGTGATGAAAAAATGATGGTTATGATAGTGGTGGGTAGGCCTGCAAGACTACCTGAGACTAAGAGGTGTAAAAAAAATTATTTAAAAAATTGACTTTACTCACAAGAACCTCAATCGAGGGCGGCATGACGAAGATGTACTTTGGATGCAGCTCAGACTGCCGCTTCAACGCCTTGACGCCCTGTGTATCAACATCTAACAGGCAGATTTTGCCCGCCTCCGCCACTGCCGACACGGCCGCCTTGCTGGTGCCGTAGAAATTGCCAGAAAATTGGGCGCTTTCTATGAAATCGCCTCTGGCAATCATGGACTCCATGGTGGCCCGGTCGGTGAAGAAATAGTCTGGAATAAAAAACACGGGCTTATGTCGCTTGGGTGGCGCCCTCTATCTGACACCCGATTGTGGCGCCCTCTCTCTGACACCCGATTGTGGCGCCCTCTCTCTGACACCCGATTGTGGCGCCTTCTCTCTGACACCCGATTGTGGCGCCTTCTCTCTGACACCCGATTGTGGCGCCTTCTCTGACACCTGATTGTGGCGCCCTTTCTCTGACACCCGATTGTGGCGCCCTCTCTCTGACACCCGATTGTGGCGCCTTCTCTGACACCCGATTGTGGCGCCCTCTATCTGACACCCGATTGTGGCGCCCTCTCTCTGACACCCGATTGTGGCGCCCTCTCTCTGACACCCGATTGTGGCGCCCTCTCTCTGACACCCGATTGTGGCGCCTTCTCTGACACCTGATTGTGGCGCCCTTTCTCTGACACCCGATTGTGGCGCCCTCTCTCTGACACCCGATTGTGGCGCCTTCTCTGACACCCGATTGTGGCGCCCTCTATCTGACACCCGATTGTGGCGCCCTCTCTCTGACACCCGATTGTGGCGCCCTCTCTTGTGGCGATTGTGGCGCTATCTGACACCTCTATCTGACGCCCTCTCTCTGACACCCGATTGTGGCGCCCTCTCTTTGACACCCGATTGTGGCGCCCTCTATCTGACACCCGATTGTGGCGCCCTCTCTCTGACACCCGATTGTGGCGCCCTCTCTCTGACACCCGATTGTGGCGCCCTCTATCTGACACCCGATTGTGGCGCCCTCTATCTGACACCCGATTGTGGCGCCCTCTATCTGACACCCGATTGTGGCGCCCTCTCTCTGACACCCGATTGTGGCGCCCTCTATCTGACACCCGATTGTGGCGCCCTCTCTCTGACACCCGATTGTGGCGCCCTTCCTCTAACACCTGATTGTGGCGCCCTTCCTCTAACACCTGATTGTGGCGCCCTTTCTATGACACCTGATTGTGGCGCCCTCTCTCTGACACCCGATTGTGGCGCCCTCTCTCTGACACCCGATTGTGGCGCCCTTTCTCTGACACCCGATTGTGGCGCCCTTTCTCTGACATCCGATTGTGGCGCCTTCTCTGACACCCGATTGTGGCGCCCTCTCTCTGACACCCGATTGTGGCGCCCTCTATCTGACACCCGATTGTGGCGCCCTCTCTCTGACACCCGATTGTGGCGCCCTCTCTCTGACACCCGATTGTGGCGCCTTCTCTGACACCCGATTGTGGCGCCCTCTTGATATTCAGTACTTGTACTCACCTTTTCCATCAACTTCCCCTGGTCTTGGCTGTCGCGTTGTGTCTGTAGAAAAAACCCGTAAAGGTTTTTTTACCGATTAACGAAAACTGCGTTATTTAAAAACGAATTTGCAATTAAATAATGAATATTTTTTGTACAGCAGCGCAGAGCTCACGTGACACGCTGAACGCAAATAGGCCATCGTATTTTTGCATCAACGCCTTGATTAACGTTGATTTCCCCGAGCCAGATGGTCCGCACAATACTACTGGCCTGAGGGTCATGCCTGATTAGTAGTATAGTAAGCAAATGAGCAATAATTTAGGCTAAAACTTATTATTAAATAAAGCCCAGAAACGAAAAATCAAGTTAAGATAACGTAAAATTGGCTGCAACATCTGATTAAAAAATCAATGTCAAAAATGTCAAAGGTCCGCCCATGCTTTCTGTTTAGTTGCTAAGCAGCGTAATTAATTTCGTATTGCTTATAACATAGCTAACTAACTATGAACCTGAGTTTTCAGTATACTCTTAATCGACTGATAAGACTGATTAAAAGCTTAGACGCAGCTGTCAACTGTTTCAAATAACTTTAACCGTTTTAGTGCAATATCTTTTTTACATTTGCACAGAATTACTTTAAAATCTGTTTGCTGAACACGCTGAAACGGCAAACACACAGGTCCCTCACCTGTCTAACTGGTCACTCACCTGTCTAACTGGTCACTCACCTGTCTAACTGGTCACTCAACTGTCTAACTGGTCACTCACCTGTCTAACTGGTCACTCACCTGTCTAACTGGTCACTCACCTGTCTAACTGGTCACTCACCTGTCTAACTGGTCACTCACCTGTCTAACTGGTCACTCACCTGTCTAACTGGTCACTCACCTGTCTAACTGGTCACTCACCTGTCTAACTGGTCACTCACCTGTCTAACTGGTCACTCAACTGTCTAACTGGTCACTCACCTGTCTAACTGGTCACTCACCTGTCTAACTGGTCACTCACCTGTCTAACTGATCACTCACCTGTCTAACTCGTCACTCACCTGTCTAACTGGTCACTCACCTGTCTAACTGGTCACTCACCTGTCTAACTGGTCACTCACCTTTATAACTGATCACTCACCTGTCTAACTGATCACTCACCTGTCTAACTCGTCACTCACCTGTCTAACTGGTCACTCACCTGTCTAACTGGTCACTCACCTGTCTAACTGGTCACTCACCTGTCTAACTGGTCACTCACCTGTCTAACTGGTCACTCACCTGTCTGACTGGTCACTCACCTGTCTAACTGGTCACTCACCTGTCTAACTGGTCACTCACCTGTCTAACTCGTCACTCACCTGTCTAACTGGTCACTCACCTGTCTAACTGGTCACTCACCTGTCTAACTGGTCACTCACCTGTCTGACTGGTCACTCACCTGTCTAACTGGTCACTCACCTGTCTAACTGGTCACTCACCTGTCTAACTCGTCACTCACCTGTCTAACTGGTCACTCACCTGTCTAACTGGTCACTCACCTGTCTAACTGGTCACTAACCTGTCTAACTGGTCACTCACCTGTCTAACTCGTCACTCACCTGTCTAACTCGTCACTCACCTGTCTAACTGGTCACTCACCTGTCTAACTGGTCACTCACCTGTCTAACTGGTCACTCACCTGTCTAACTGGTCACTCACCTGTCTAACTGGTCACTCACCTGTCTAACTGGTCACTAACCTGTCTAACTGGTCACTCACCTGTCTAACTCGTCACTCACCTGTCTAACTCGTCACTCACCTGTCTAACTCGTCACTCACCTGTCTAACTGGTCACTCACCTGTCTAACTGGTCACTCACCTGTCTAACTCGTCACTCACCTGTCTAACTGGTCACTCACCTGTCTAACTGGTCACTCACCTGTCTAACTGGTCACTCACCTGTCTAACTCGTCACTCACCTGTCTAACTGGTCACTAACCTGTCTAACTGGTCACTCAAATGTCTAACTGGTCACTCACCTGTCTAACTGGTCACTAACCTGTCTAACTGGTCACTCACCTGTCTAACTGGTCACTAACCTGTCTAACTGGTCACTCACCTGTCTAACTGGTCACTCACCTGTCTAACTCGTCACTCACCTGTCTAACTGGTCACTCACCTGTCTAACTGGTCACTCAACTGTCTAACTGGTCACTCACCTGTCTAACTGGTCACTCACCTGTCTAACTGGTCACTCACCTGTCTAACTGATCACTCACCTGTCTAACTGATCACTCACCTGTCTAACTCGTCACTCACCTGTCTAACTGGTCACTCACCTGTCTAACTGGTCACTCACCTGTCTAACTGGTCACTCACCTGTCTAACTGGTCACTCACCTGTCTAACTGGTCACTCACCTGTCTGACTGGTCACTCACCTGTCTAACTGGTCACTCACCTGTCTAACTGGTCACTCACCTGTCTAACTCGTCACTCACCTGTCTAACTGGTCACTCACCTGTCTAACTGGTCACTCACCTGTCTAACTGGTCACTAACCTGTCTAACTGGTCACTCACCTGTCTAACTCGTCACTCACCTGTCTAACTCGTCACTCACCTGTCTAACTCGTCACTCACCTGTCTAACTGGTCACTCACCTGTCTGACTGGTCACTCACCTGTCTAACTGGTCACTCACCTGTCTAACTGGTCACTCACCTGTCTAACTGGTCACTCACCTGTCTAACTCGTCACTCACCTGTCTAACTGGTCACTCACCTGTCTAACTGGTCACTCAACTGTCTAACTGGTCACTCACCTGTCTAACTGGTCACTCACCTGTCTAACTGGTCACTCACCTGTCTAACTGGTCACTAACCTGTCTAACTGGTCACTCACCTGTCTAACTCGTCACTCACCTGTCTAACTCGTCACTCACCTGTCTAACTCGTCACTCACCTGTCTAACTGGTCACTCACCTGTCTAACTGGTCACTCACCTGTCTAACTCGTCACTCACCTGTCTAACTGGTCACTCACCTGTCTAACTGGTCACTCACCTGTCTAACTGGTCACTCACCTGTCTAACTCGTCACTCACCTGTCTAACTGGTCACTAACCTGTCTAACTGGTCACTCAAATGTCTAACTCGTCACTCACCTGTCTAACTGGTCACTAACCTGTCTAACTGGTCACTCAAATGTCTAACTGGTCACTCACCTGTCTAACTGGTCACTAACCTGTCTAACTGGTCACTCACCTGTCTAACTGGTCACTCACCTGTCTAACTGGTCACTCACCTGTCTAACTCGTCACTCACCTGTCTAACTCGTCACTCACCTGTCTAACTGGTCACTCACCTGTCTAACTGGTCACTCACCTGTCTAACTGGTCACTCACCTGTCTAACTGGTCACTCACCTGTCTGACTGGTCACTCACCTGTCTAACTGGTCACTCACCTGTCTAACTGGTCACTCACCTGTCTAACTGGTCACTCACCTGTCTGACTGGTCACTCACCTGTTTAACTGGTCACTCAAATGTCTAACTGGTCACTCACCTGTCTGACTGGTCACTCACCTGTCTAACTGGTCACTCACCTGTCTAACTGGTCACTCAAATGTCTAACTGGTCACTCACCTGTCTGACTGGTCACTCACCTGTCTAACTGGTCACTCAAATGTCTAACTGGTCACTCACCTGTCTGACTGGTCACTCAAATGTCTAACTGGTCACTCACCTGTCTAACTGGTCACTCACCTGTCTAACTGGTCACTTATCTTATTAAAAAGTGAATGAAATATACAATAGCTACTACTCACTAAGGTGTGAAATGCAGCGCTCTCGGAGTTTGTGTCCTCTAACGAGAAAAATATGGTGAATATTTTCCTTAGTAACGACAAATGAGTACTACAGCTGAGTAGCTCTGAGCCTTTTCCCTGTTTGCTCTCAAACCCTTCTTTACTACCTCTCCAGCGATTAAAATCCTCTGTCCCAAATCTGCAAAACGGAGACGATTGGTGCAGAACTTCCTGCTCGAATTGGAATGTGACACGGCAGGGGAGAAAGGGGAGAATGAGCTCAAGGTGAGTCAAGGGAAAAGAGTAGATCCGATTCCAAGGTCACTGTTCCATGGTGCGTACGAAGCATTTTTCTTGATTGTAAGAAGGAATGTGTTTGCGTGAATGACAGCTTAGATTTTTTAACCCACTGATACACGATTCTAATCCTCCTGACACCCCGATTCTAATCCTCCTGACAACGGGTTCTAATCCTCCTGACACCCCGATTATAATCCTCCTGACACCCCGATTCTAATCCTCCTGACACTCCGATTCTAATCCTCTTGACACTCCGATTCTAATCCTCCTGACACCCCGATTCTAATCCTCCTGACAACGGGTTCTAATCCTCCTGACACTCCGATTCTAATCCTCCTGACACTCCGATTCTAATCCTCCTGACACTCCGATTCTAATCCTCCTGACACTCCGATTCTAATCCTCCTGACACCCCGATTCTAATCCTCCTGACACTCCGATTCTAATCCTCCTGACACTCCGATTCTAATCCTGCTGACACTCCGATTCTAATCCTCCTGACACCCCGATTCTAATCCTGCTGACACCCCGATTCTAATCCTCCTGAAACCATCATTCTAATCCTCATGACACCCCGATTCTAATCTTCCTGACACTCCCATTCTAATCCTCCTGACACCCCGATTCTAATCCTCCTGACACTCCCATTCTAATCCTCCTGACACCCCGATTCTAATCCTGCTGACACCCCGATTCTAATCCTTCTGACACTCCGATTCTAATCCTCCTGACACTCCGATTCTAATCCTCCTGACACTCCGATTCTAATCCTCCTGAAACCATCATTCTAATCCTCCTGACACTCCCATTCTAATCCTCCTGACACCCCGATTCTAATCCTCCTGACACTCCGATTCTAATCCTCCTGACACCCCGATTCTAATCCTGCTGACACCCCGATTCTAATCCTTCTGACACTCCGATTCTAATCCTCCTGACGCTCCGATTCTAATCCTCCTGACACTCCGATTCTAATCCTGCTGACACTCCGATTCTAATCCTCCTGAAACCATGATTCTAATCCTCCTGACACCCCGATTCTAATCCTGCTGACACCCCGATGATTCTAATCCTCCTGACACCCCGATTCTAATCCTCCTGACACTCCCATTCTAATCCTCCTGACACCCCGATTCTTATCCTCCTGACACTCCGATTCTAACCCTCCTGAAACCATCATTCTAATCCTCCTGACACTCCCATTCTAATCCTCCTGACACTCCGATTCTAATCCTCCTGACACTCCGATTCTAATCCTCCTGACACCCCGATTCTAATCCTCCTGACACTCCGATTCTAATCCTCCTGACACCCCGATTCTAATCCTCCTGACACCCCGATTCTAATCCTCCTGACAACGGGTTCTAATCCTCCTGACACTCCGATTCTAATCCTCCTGACACCCCGATTCTAATCCTCCTGACACTCTGATTCTAATCCTCCTGACACTCTGATTCTAATCCTCCTGACACTCCGATTCTAATCCTGCTGACACCCCGATTCTAATCCTCCTGACAACGGGTTCTAATCCTCCTGACACCCCGATTATAATCCTCCTGACACCCCGATTCTAATCCTCCTGACACTCCGATTCTAATCCTCTTGACAACGGGTTCTAATCCTCCTGACAACAAGTTCTAATCCTCCTGACAACGGGTTCTAATCCTCGTGACAACAAGTTCTAATCCTCCTGACAACGGGTTCTAATCCTCGTGACAACAAGTTCTAATCCTCCTGACAACGGGTTCTAATCCTCCTGACAACAAGTTCTAATCCTCCTGACAACGGGTTCTAATCCTCGTGACAACAAGTTCTAATCCTCCTGACAACGGGTTCTAATCCTCCTGACAACAAGTTCTAATCCTCCTGACAACGGGTTCTAATCCTCCTGACAACAAGTTCTAATCCTCCTGACAACGGGTTCTAATCCTCCTGACAACGGGTTCTAATCCTCCTGACAACGGGTTCTAATCCTCCTGACAACGGGTTCTAATCCTCCTGACAACGGGTTCTAATCCTCGTGACAACAAGTTCTAATCCTCCTGACAACGGGTTCTAATCCTCGTGACAACAAGTTCTAATCCTCCTGACAACGGGTTCTAATCCTCCTGACAACGGGTTCTAATCCTCCTGACAACGGGTTCTAATCCTCCTGACAACGGGTTCTAATCCTCGTGACAACAAGTTCTAATCCTCCTGACAACGGGTTCTAATCCTCCTGACAACGGGTTCTAATCCTCCTGACAACGGGTTCGAATCTTATAGACACCCTGATTCTAATCCTCCTGACAACGGGTTCGAATCTTATAGACACCCTGATTCTAATCCTCCTGACACCCCGATTCTAATCCTCCTGACACCCCGATTCTAATCCTCCTGACACCCCGATTCCACTCCTATTTCTTGAAAACTAAAACTAATTAATAATTAATGAAGGTTCAAGAAAAAAAATCTGACGGAGAGTTTAAGGACACAGGTGGACTCAGAAGGATAAGCTAGAGTCGATGGGCGAAATCCCTCGCATAGTCTAATTAAAAGCAGAGGTAGCCAGCCAGAGAGACTGAGAGAGAAAGAAGAGGAGAGAAGACACAGACAGGCAGGAAGCAGAGCTAACGAGGGGTCGAGTGCGTGCATGCGCTTGGGAATTTCTAGCATGGCCATTCTGGCTTAAGCAGGCCGAGCAGAATTGAGATTTTTGTCGGTCCCTATTATAGCAACACGGCAGATGAAGGAATTTGAAAAGCCTAGGAAGAGAGCCTTCATTGCCTAATAAGCCTGAGCAGTCATTCGGAACGATTCAGCTAACGAGCAGTGATTCCTGTCAGTTGTTCGACTCTTTTTGATTGTTGCCAGCTTTCACTGATGAGGAAGGATTGCTCTTCTTTGTTGAAGGGCTTCAGGGGCGTAGCCAGGATTAATGTGATGTCGGAGTATCATTGTCTGCCTGCCTGCCTGCCTGTTCGTCTGTCTGCCTGCCTGTCTGATTGCCTGTCTGTCTGTCTGTCTGTCTGTCTGTCTGTCTGTCTGTCTGCCTGCCTGTCTGTCTGTCTGTCTGTCTGTCTGTCTGTCTGTCTTCCACTGAGCACAAACAAGCACGCCGATACTGTACTGACAATAGCTGCACAGACTTTAATTATCGAGGCATGTACACCCTCTGTGCCTTGGGGGGTTGGACCTCAAGGACTCGAACCAGTGGTTATGGCGCGAGATTCAGACGTAAATGTATTTACCGCTTTAAGCTGCTCTGACAGCTCTTGAGCCTCCCTCTCAGTGACCTCCCTTTTGTTACCTTACGACCTCATGAAAAGAAAACTAACTTTAATGAGAAAACTCAGGTGAGCAGGGTCGACTAGTTCGAGGTCACTATGGCCGGTGTACAGTCAGACACGAGTGGTCACAGGGCAACTGACGGACCCAAGTTAAGTGCAGTGAAGCCAGCGCATGCATGAACCATTGCTAAATCACTGATTGAGCAGCCCTCACTACTGCAGGCGCCACCGTTTCTTAACTGATATTTGAATAGCGAGAGAAGCAAAATTCGTGATAAAAGAACATCGAGCTGCTTCGACTGTCTCTCTGGTTTTGTCTTGACGTTAGAATAAATTCGCCAGCAAAATGTTTCTGGACGATAAGAAAGCAACTTTGATAATGTGAAAAAGGTAACTGGGCAGTTTCTTATCTTTTAGAAAATGAGAATTCGTGTCATTCCATTATAAATTGTTCACTGGCAACTCTTCAATATTAGCTAAACAGAAGCTCGATTGCAGAGACATCTCTTAGCAACCAAACACAGCGGTCATGTCTGCTCTGAATAGATGGTCAATTTGTACTTTAGTAGTACTACTGCTGTCCTCTGTGGCTGCTGCATCAACAGAATCCGCTGATACAGATGAGAATGAATCCAGTTATTTTAATGACACTGTACTGTTAGAGTCAGTTATGGCTTTGTACGGATCAACTATTCGCGACAGGCTGTACATGAATCGTGCTCAAGTTCGAGATCTCATCAATTTCGGCAAGAATTCTACTCGAAATGTTTTCATGAGGCTGATGCAGCGGCGGCTGCGTTTGACGCCGTGGGGAAACAAGTTGAAGGTAAATTTATATTTTGCGATTGACACATTCCTGTTCATACGTAGATTTATGAGCAATTTTGGCATGCTTTCCTCATGATGACCCCTTCTGTCTCCTCTTGGTGACCCTATGTCTTCCTCATGGTGACCCCCTCTGTGTTCCTCATGGGTGACCCCTTTGTGTTCCTCATGGGTGACCCCTCTGTGTTCCTTATGGGTGACCCCCTCTGTGTTCCTCATGGGTGACCCCCTCTGTGTTCTTCATGATGACCCCCTCTGTCACCTCATGGTGACCCCTCTGCCTCCTCATGGTGACCCCCTCTGTGTTCTTCATAATGACCCCCTCTGTCTCCTCATGGTGACCCCTCTGCCTCCTCATGGTGACCCCTCTGCCTCCTCATGGTGACCCCTCTGCCTCCTCATGGTGACCCCTCTGTCTCCTCATGGTGACCCCCTCTGTGTTCTTCATGATGACCCCCTCTGTCTCCTCATGGTGACCCCTCTGTCTCCTCATGGTGACCCCCTCTGTGTTCTTCATGATGACCCCCTCTGTCTCTTCATGATGACCTCCTCTGTGTTTCTCATGGTGACCCCTCTGTCTCTTCATGATGA
>NIVC01000032.1:419088-444088 GCA_002269645.1 Macrostomum lignano | reverse complement strand
TATTAATATTTGTTTAAAGTTGATATCAATTTTTTTCTAAACGATATTCATTTTTAATAAATCTAATATTGATACTAAAAATAAGTCCAATAAGAATGCTTAATTAATATGCTTAATAACCGACAAATGATCCAAGATTAAACCATATACCTATATTGAATCAAACAAAATATCGACAATTTTTTGTGTCAAATATTGATGCCACATTACGTCGATTATTGATGTTAGAAAACCCGTTATCGATGTCTAGTTAAACTAAATATCGATTTTTTACTTAAACCAAAATTGATACTAAAAATAAACCAAAATAATGACGATAGTTGTAGAAAATATTGAAACTTTTTCTAGCCGAATATCAATGCTTAGCCATAGAATACCATAGCCACTTAAGTAAGCAAAAGTGGCTATCGATGCTTTATACACAAAATATTGATACAAAATTAAGCTTTATACCGACGTGTAATTAAAAAATTGATATCTAACTGAATCAAATTGATATCTATAATTAAAATAAATTTAGACATTCAACTACACAAAGCATCGATATCTAATTTATAACAAATATCGATATCTTTATTAAACCAAATATCGATGTTTAAGTAAGTCAACTGAATCTTACCGCATATCGTTGCTTAATTTAACAAAATATTATTGCTTAATTTTTAAAAAAGATACCTGATTACAAAATAATACGTCTCTAGACGCTTCAGTGGAATTTATTCACCGATGAAGTATTGGTCATGCTCAAAATAAACCCGCAGATTCTCAATCTGCCCAACATTCCTCACTACGACGAGAATTTCGGCGACCCGATTATGAAAATGCTCACAGTTGGAGGCGGAATCTATCTGTTCTATTTAATTGAGAAACTGCTCAGAATGCTGATGGAGCACAAGGAGAAGAAATTCTACAATAGCAGCGTTCTCAATCGCAGCTACAGTCTCAATGCTGCTCAGGACAGCGTCACGGTGAAGCCCTCGCGCAAGATTAGCACCACAATGGCTGGCGACATCAGCAGCTTCCCCAGACAGGTGATCGAGACCATGCGGGACTCCAGAATCGAACTGTCAATGACTGACAGCGCAACGTCGGTTAAACCCGAGGATGCGACTCAGCAGCAGATCGCCCCCATCGCTTGGATCGCCATCATGGGCGACTGCATCAGGAACTTTATTGACGGTATCGCCATTGGAGCCGCATTCAGCATCAGCCCGTTGGTTGGCGTCAGCCTCACTCTGGCCTTCATCTTTGAGGAGATCCCAACTGAACTGGGTGAGTGCGAGGGATCTGGGAGATCAGCCGTCTCACATCTCACTCTCTCTCAATCTCACTCGACACTCTCAATCTCACTCTCTCTCTCTCAATCTCACTCACTCTCACCACCTCACTCACTCTCACCATCTCACTCTCTCTTAATCTTACTCACTCTCAATCTCACTTACTCTCAATCTCACTCTCAGCTCTCAATCTCACTCCCTCACCATCTCACTCACTCTCAATCTCACTCACTCTCAATCTCACTCTCTCTCAATCTCACTCTCTCTCTCTCCCTCTCTCTCTCTATCTCTTAATATCACTCTCTCCCAATCTCAGTCTCTCCCAATCTCAGTCTCTCTCTCAATCTCACACTCTCTCTCTCTCAATCTCTCTCTCTCTCTCTCTCTCTCTCTCTCTCTCAATCTCTCTCTCTCTCTCTCTCTCTCTCTCTCTCTCTCTCTCAATCTCTCTCTCTCTCTCTCTCTCTCTCTCTCTCACTCTCTCTCTCTCTCTCTCTCTCTCTCTCTCTCTCTCTCTCTCTCTCTCTCTCAATCTCAGTCCCTTACAATCTCACTCTCTCCCAATCTAAGTCACTCACAATCTCACTCTCTCCCAATCTCACTCTCTCTCTCAATCTCACTCACTCTCACCACCTCACTCACTCTCACCATCTCACTCTCTCTTAATCTTACTCACTCTCAATCTCACTCTCTCTCTCTCAATCTCGCTTACTCTCAATCTCACTCTCAGCTCTCAATCTCACTCCCTCACCATCTCACTCACTCTCAATCTCTCTCTCTCTCTCTCTCTCTCTCTCTCTCTCTCTCTCTCTCTCTCAATCTCACTCTCTCTCTCCCAATATCAGTCCCTCACAATCTCACTTTTCACATCTCATTCTCTCTCAATCTCACTCACTCTCAATCTCAGTCTCTCACCATCTTACTCTCCCAATCTCATTCTCTCACCATCTCACTCCCCTAATCTCACTCTCTCCCAATTTTACGCTCTCACAATCTCACTCCCTCCCCATCTTCACTCTCTCACCATCTCACTCTATGATATCCCAATCTCACCTGTCTCTCATTCTCACCTCACTTCCAACCCGCAGGAGACGTTGCGATTCTCCTAAGCGCGGGTATGACAATCTGCAGGGCCACTATGTATCACTTTTTTGCTGCAATTTTCGCGTTTGTCGGCGGCGCACTCGGAATTCTGCTCGGCGATCTGGGCCAGAGCCAGATCTGGATTTTCTCCGTTAGCGCTGGCGCTTTTCTCTACATCGCTCTGGTGGATTTGGTGAGCGATAGACGCTTTACTCTACTAGTAGTATTAGTATTACTGTTCTGCTGTGCACTTTTTGTTTTATTAAGCTTTGCGAGGGGTGGAGAGAGACAGCAAGATTATGCTAATGAGTTATATGATCAGAGAGTAAGAAAGAGAGAGATGGATGAGATTCAAGGGGTAGGAGGATAAACAGGGGGATATAAGATAAGTAGAGAATGAGGTAAGACGTTAAAATAAACTGGGTGAGATAAACTGGGTGAGATAAACAGGTTGAAATTCAAAGGGTGAGATTCAGTGGGTGAGATTCAGAGGGTGAGATTCAGAGGGTGATATTCAGAGGGTGATTCAAAGGGTGAGATTCAGAGGGTGAGATTCAGTGGGTGAGATTCAGAGGGTGAGATTCAGAGGGTGATATTCAGAGGGTGATTCAAAGGGTGAGATTCAGAGGGTGAGATTCAGAGGGTGAGATTCAGAGGGTGAGATTCAGAGGGTGAGATTCAGAGGGTGAGATTCAGAGGGTGAGATTCAGAGGGTGAGATTCAGAGGGTGAGATTCAGAGGGTGAGATTCAGAGAGTAAGATTCAGAGGGTGAGATTCAGAGGGTGAGATTCAGATGGTAAGATTCAGAGGGTGAGATTCAGAGGGTGAGATTCAAAGGGTGAGATTCAGAGGGTGAGATTCAAAGGGTGAGATTCAGAGGGTGAGATTCAGAGGGTGAGATTCAGAGGGTGAGATTCAGAGGGTGAGATTCAGAGGGTGAGATTCAGAGGGTGAGATTCAGAGGGTGAGATTCAGAGGGTGAGATTCAGAGGGTGAGATTCAGAGGGTGAGATTCAGAGGGTGAGATTCAGAGGGTGAGATTCAGAGGGTGAGATTCAGAGGGTGAGATTCAGAGGGTGAGATTCAGAGGGTGAGATTCAGAGGGTGAGATTCAGAGGGTGAGATAAATACGATGTGACAAAGACTACAGCAGAGACGATAGTGATGACTCCGGATGACGCCGCGCACCAACCGCCCCCAGATGCCGGAGATGAACCACGCGCTGGAAAGTGACAAAGCCAAAGGCATCGGTAGGCTGAAGATTTTTCTACTGCAAAATTTCGGCCTGATTTTGGGCTTCGCAGTCACCTCTCTGCTGGGCATCTACAAGGAGGCTCTGCACTTTGAGTTCGGAGACGACGCTGGTCACTGAGCTGGCGGAGTTCGACTGAAATTGAAAGTAAAATTCTAACCTAACTGAAATTATTAATTGTCAATTCTGTCGCAAGATTGTCTCAATTGGTTTTTTAACCATATTTTTAAGCTACACGCTCGAAATAAAGTGCATACTACTATGAGTAGAAAATCCAGGAGCGTCTGTTAAAAATGAAGAGTGCTGCTATAATAAATTTGTTTGCACTATCAAGTAAAAAAATAAATCGAAATTGATGTACAAATTATTGAATAGTTTAGTATGCATTGTATGTTTTATAATTCAATAAGCTTTTAATGAATAATTTCTTTGTTGAAGTAAATGTAATAATAAAGAATCATTAAATTATGATTATAACATTTTCCAAGCTTTTTTGTTATAACCTGCATGATACTCGGTATATTAGTGTCTCTTATCCCCATTTTGAATTTCAGTTAAAATTTATTTAACTTTGTGAGTGACTGTCATCAGCTTCCTTGAGATCTCTTACGAAATCATTTATTTGATTGTCTCATGACCTCATAAGCTGACTCATAAACTAATAAACCCATGAAGTCATGAACTCCTAAACTTATAAGCTCATAAACTCATAAACTCATGCGTAAACTCATGAACTCATAACTATACACTAATGAACTCATAAACTCATGAAATCATGAACTCATAAACTCATAAACTTCTAAACTCATAAACTCATTCAAGAACTCACCTATAAAGTCACTTTATCAATTAACTATATGTGTTTCTCTTGTTACCAAGCAGTGTCACTATACACTTAACATTTCAAGCCCACATCTCTTTTCCATTCTCTCAAGCGCGCAATATTAAGTCAAATACTATAAGGCACTGCGCACTTAATCTCAAGTTTCTGTGCACATTTCTCAGAAAATTGTACACTTGAATGCGCCTTCGCTCGGGCCCGAAGAAATTGCTACAGTTAACTTTTTTATCTCAACAACGTTCTGCAAATTGTAGCCTGCACCCCACCCACCCCAGCCGCGAAAGCGAAGCACAATGAAATATTGCAATAATAGCAGAAACTGCGAAGCACGGGACTGAAGAAGAAGTCTTTAATTAGTGTCAGCTGCAGCGATCTGCTGCTCGCACAGTATTGCCAAAACTATGCCCATAAATTTGCGCAATGGCAGACATTGTTACTTTATTCTGCTAACTTTTCTAGCATTAGTATTATTAATATTATTAATATTAAGAATTTATATAATAAGTCTACAGCGGAATTCCGATGCTCATATTGATTATCAAGATCAGATTTCTACTCAAATTTTAACGATGGACGATATTACGGTGTGCTCCCGGTGCTTCAGACACGGAACAAACTTGTGCGTTCAGTTAGCGGCTTGTTCCAATTACCTGTGAGTCATTGCGGACACTCTGCTTGGAAATTATGGAATTGTGGAATTATAGATCGTTAATATATATAAATCACTCTGCATTAACCCTACTGCTCGCTCTACTCTTACCATACTCATGATCACTCTACACTCAATCTACTCCTCACTCTACTGTCTCCCTATTCCTCACTCTACTCTCAACCTACTACTCACTCTACTCTCAACCTACTACTCTCTCTACTCTCAACCTACTCCTCTCTCTACTCTACTCTCAACCTACTACTCTCTCTCTACTCTCAACCTACTCCTCTCTCTACTCTACTCTCAACCTACTCCTCTCTCTACTCTCAACCTACTCCTCTCTCTACTCTCAACATACTCACTCTACTCTCAACATACTCACTCTACTCTCACCATACTCCTCACTCTACACTCACCCTACTCCTCACTCTACTCTCACCCTACTCCTCACTCTACACTCATTCTACTCCACTCTATTCTAACTACCTGCTTTTCACCGAATCTCTCCCACTCCGTCCATATTCACTGCAGCTGCCTGTGCAAGCCAGGATTCTACGGAACGAACTGCAAGTGGGGCAGACATCAGATTCAAAGATTTATCCTGTGACTTTCTTCAATAAATAGTCAAAATATTTTCAATATTGTAATATACTACTCCTTTTATAAACACATCCCACTACTCTAAGTAGCACTGATCAATTTGTAAAATATAATTTTCGATTATCGAAGAAAATTTGTAAATAAATATCAATACTTGTGACAAGGCATGCTTAACATGAATTTATTATTAATTTTTCATTAATTTTCGTGATTTCATACCAAGTTTATTAATTTGTTTAAATGAGTACACCAAAGACAATTCAGTAGGCTTTTAATCAAGAGATATGCAATGTATGTAATGATTAATTTCTTAATTGGTAAGTTTGTTTCGTGCAGTCACAGAAATCCAGATTGGAGTAGCAATTAAAATTAATTCACCAATGGTGCCCACAATTAGTTATCAGTTTTATTTCTCGGGCATCGACTGCTAGCGG
Organism: Macrostomum lignano; assembly: GCA_002269645.1. Classification (NCBI taxonomy): domain Eukaryota; kingdom Metazoa; phylum Platyhelminthes; family Macrostomidae; genus Macrostomum; species Macrostomum lignano. The sequence continues at coordinate 437,948 of NIVC01000032.1, read as the reverse complement.
CGACATCAAAGGCGGTGCATTCCTTTGGTTTTGGACCAGAATAGGTCTTGCAAACCAAATTGAGCAGATCGTTCTCAACCTCGTATTGAATATTGACGGTGTGCACCTGTCAAATTTTTAAAGAGAGGAGAGTTCAATACGTTAGATGATAGCTATATCTGTTGGATAGTCAGAAAAGTACACGAAAACTAAAGTACACTGTGCACCTGTTAGACACAAGCTAAACACCTGTTAGACACAAGCTACACACCTGTAAGACACAAGCTACACACCTTTTAGACACCTTTTAAACACCTGTAAGACACAAGTTACACACCTGTTAGACACAAGCTACACACCTTTTAGACACCTTTTAAACACCTGTAAGACACAAGTTACACACCTGTAAGACACAAGCTACACACCTTTTAGACACCTTTTAAACACCTGTAAGACACAAGTTACACACCTGTTAGACACAAGCTACACACCTGTTAGACACAAGCTACACACCTGTTAGACACAAGCTACACACCTGTTAGACACAATTGCTACACACCTGTTAGACACAATTGCTACACACCTGTTAGACACAAGCTACACACCTGATAGACACAAGCTACACACCTGTTAGACACAAGCTACACACCTGTTAGACACAAGCTACACACCTGTTAGACACAAGCTAAACATACCTGTTAGACACAAGCTACACACTCCTGTTAGACACAAGCTACACACCTGTTAGACACAAGCTAAACACACCTGTTAGACACAAGCTACACACCTGTTAGACACAAGCTACACACCTGTTAGACACAAGCTACACACCTGTTAAGCACAAGCTAAACACCTGATAGACACAGGCTGTTCTCATAAACAAAAATGTTAGGCAGGAATAAGCTCACCCCATTAACGGTGACCCAGGGCACGTATTTATGCGGCGGGTTAAGTGCCTCTGTCCTCAGTGCCATCTCGTGTTGCCACTGATTGCCCTGATCACTCAGTGAGCACCTGCTAATGTCGTCAAAATTAATCCTCGGCTGAGCATTGTCAGCGCAGTCCTTGGCCACCTGCATGATGTCGCGACTACCGTGTGCTAATTGACCTTCAATGCAGTGCAGGTAAGGCAGCCAGACAGTCGGGCTGCCCAGCAGCTTGATGGCGCAAGTCTCAATCTGATTGCCAACGCACTCTTTAGTACCGTGCTGACAGGTGAAAACCCATTTATTACCTTGCTGTTCCTCTTTAGCATTGCCGTAGGGCACAATGTCCACTGCTAATATATCGGTAGAGTTCAGCTTGGCCCAGGTGGGGTAGATCTGCTTGGCGAACAGCTGCTGACAGCCAGGACAGAAAGTCTCCATGTAGAGAGTGACAGCTACCGGAGGTGCTGTCGATGCTGCCGATGCTGCTAGAAGCAGAAGACAAAGTCCAAGACAAGTTTTCCGAAGCATGGTTCAGTTTGCTTTCACTTTTTTCCCTAAACTTCTTATCGAGTTTCTGGCTCGACTTGACTTCGAGGTCGAATCGTATCAAATCGAGTGGTTAGCTACTTTAATAAACTTCTCAAGTGCGATAACAAGGTGCAAATGCAGAGAAGCAGAGATTTGAGTTTGGAAAACTATCTAAAAATATGAGCACACAAGTTTCGCAAGTTTATAATATTTTTCTGTACTTGGAAAGCGCTATTTTGGTTAAGTAAAAAAACAGTCAGTGGAATGTTCGAAGTCTAAGTTGGTTGAGTTGAAACAATTTATATAGCTGTTAAACATTTTAAATATGAGATATATTTACCTGATAAACATGCTAGATTATGCAATAGTTACCTGTTAGACATGTTAGACATGCTTCAAATTCAATATTTCTAGAAAAAAGATTAACCATTGGCTGCAGTTCAAAGCCAGTGGGAGTTGGCCTCCCCATCTACATGTAAGCCAATAGTAAAGCATTGGATGCTGCTTCCACCTCAGCTGGGACTTAACGCATTTTAATCCCTGCTAAATAAGGAGACTATGAAACTTGTACCTGAGCGGATCAACAGAGAAGAAACGATTTTCAAATTCGATCTTAGAAAACAAGCTTCAGCTTCAAAATGCCAAAAGGTTTGCTGGCTCCGCAGAACACTTTTCTGAACACCATAGCAACCCGATTCGATGGAACTCGTAAGTGTGTCGTAGCTCTGTTGTAGTTTTGAACTTTGCTAGTCTAAGCACTCCGGAACCTAAGCACTCCGGAACCTAAGCACTCCGGAACCTAAGCACTCCGGAACCTAAGCACTCCGGAACCTAAGCACTCCGGAACCTAAGCACTCCGGAACCTAAGCACTCCGAATCTAAGCACTCCGGAACCTAAGCACTCCGAATCTAAGCACTCCGGAACGTAAGCAGTCAGGAAACTAAGCACTCCACAATCTAAGCACTCCGAATCTGCGTGTACTTTCAAATCTAAACACTCCGACCCCCGAATTTACGAGGTAGATCAATCAAATTTCCAAAGCACCGTTCCCTGTACATGACGGCTGTTTTGAGACTGAAGCTCTGACAACTGCTAAACCTATCCCCATAAAATGAGCTTCACATGTCAGATGCTGTGTACAGTGTCAATTATATAAAACACGAAGTGTCGTAAAAACTTTCCCCAGAGACTAAAACTAGCAGGGACGGCTGGATAGCTAGCTGAACGCAAGGGTGACCCAAGGAGAATTAAATATAGGACTGGAATAGCAACTCCTGATCCAATCACTTATTTCTTTTTTCTACCTGCCTGCCTGTCTGTCTGTCTGCCTGTCTGTCTGTCTGTCTGTCTGTCTGTCTGTCTGTCTGTCTGTCTGTCTGTCTGTCTGTCTGTCTGTCTGTCTGTCTGTCTGTCTGTCTGTCTGTCTGTCTGTCTGTCTGTCTGTCTGTCTGTCTGTCTGTCTGTCTGTCTGTCTGTCTGTCTGTCTGTCTGTGTCTGTCTTTTAGACAGATTTCAGATCCTCCAGAATTAGCTAGATCATATCGGGGGTCACGCAATCGTCAGCTAAAATCGACATGGCTGGGATTCTGTTTTCAACTGCCATCGGATTAAAAAGCGGATCAGCATTTGAAAGGATTCTTTTTCTCGCCTCTGGACGGTAAACAGCAGCCCACATCAGCAATTTTTGATTCATCGCAGCAAACAAAAACGAATTCATAAATTTCGAAGCGAAGCGATTTCCAATCTTGCAGAGGAAGCTGGCTTCCACATGAAGTGGACTTCCGTCTGATTGTAAATTCAAGTCAATTCTCTTCTGGGCTGCTCAATGCGGACCTCGTTGCATTGTAAAGTAGTAGCTGGCTAGATGTAGCTAAAAGTACAGTCCGAGTGGCATGCAAAACTCGATGGTCTACGGATGCTTCGATCGTCAAAAAAATTGATTTCAGAACTGAGATTTGCTTTTACAATGCTCCAATTAGAGGCAAAATCTGAATATGCTAACTAGAATTGAAGTTTGTTATTTGAAAATACCAGTTATTTTCCAAGCATAACTTTGTCGTAAAAAGTCAAATGTACTATTCTGCGTACTAAAGGGGTTTCCAGTTAAAAGTCTACATCGCGTTAATAAGAGATATCTTCTACTAAGAGTTGCTTCCAGTCAGGAAAAGAGAGTTGCTTCCAGTCAGGAAAAGAGAGTTGCTTCCAGTCAGGAAAAGAGAGTTGCTTCCGGTCAGGAAATGGAGTTGCTTCCAGTTGGAAAAGAGAGTTGCTTCCAGTCAGGAAAAGAGAGTTGCTTCCAGTCAGGAAAAGAGAGTTGCTTCCGGTCGGGAAATGGAGTTGCTTCCAGTCAGGAAAAGAGAGTTGCTTCCAGTCGGGAAAAGAGGGTTGCTTCCAGTCAGGAAAAGAGAGTTGCTTCCAGTCAGGAAAAGAGGGTTTCTTCCAGTTGGGAAAAGAGAGTTGCTTCCAGTCGGGAAAAGAGAGTTACTTCCAGTCGGGAAAAGGAAGTTGCTTCCAGTCGGGAAAAGAGGGTTGCTTCCCGTTGGGAAAAGAAAGTTGCTTCCAGTCGGGAAAAGAGAGTTGCTTCCAGTCAGGAAAAGAAAGTTGCTTCCAGTCAGGAAGACAGAGATACTTCTTGTCGGAAAGAGATGATATTTCCAATCGGGAAAAAGTAGAACTTTTAGTTTTCTGACATTTTGTAACTGCGACCGCATTAGGACACATCAGAAAGCAAAATACAAAAAGTTTTTTTCTAGTGCAACAAAATAAGCTAAGTACAACAAAAGAAACTTTTTTATGTCTTTCATTCGACGTTGCTGGGACCCCTCTCTATTTAAACTGGAATGCGGGCAACTGGATGCAGTAAATAACTGGGATGCATACAAGCCATTTTCCTATCGACAAGAAGCGCTGGTCAATGCTGCACAACCAGCGTAAACCTCTGGGACTATGGAAATAAATTGATGGCTAGCAAAGTAGACTGCAGCATATGGGATTTAACACTTTTCCTGCATCCTCGTTCACATTGATTTCATGCACTTAACGAATTGTAAGGATTCTGGGGTACAGACGGAATTATCTAATTGGAACAGCTTGTACAGCCTTAACGATACCTGTTTACACTTTTCCTTATGGTGACTATTAGCCAGGATACTTTGCCAAAAACAAATCCGTGCTAAGCATTAGCTAAAGTCCCTATCTGACAATTATCCCCAATTCCCCTCATATGACAGTTATCCCCATTCCTCTCATCTGACAATTATCCCCATTCCTCTATCTGACAATAATCCTCATTCCCCTCATCTGACAATTATCCCTATTCCCCTCATCTGACAATTATCATCATTCCCCTCATCTGACAATTATCCCTATTCCCCTCATCTGACAATTATCCTCATTCCCCTCATCTGACAATTATCCCCATTCCCCTCATCTGACAATTATCCGCATTCCCCTTATCTGAAAATTATCCCCATTCCCCTCATCTGACAATTATCCCCTTTCCCCTCATCTGACAATTATCCCCATTCCCCTCCTCTGACAATTATCCCTATTCCCCTCATCTGACAATTATCCCTATTCCCCCTCATCTGACAATTATCCCTATTCCCCCTCATCTGACAATTATCCCCTTTCCTCTCATCTTACAATTATCCCCATTCCCCTCATCTGACAATTATCCCCATTCCCCTCATCTGACAATTATCCCTATTCCCCTCATCTGACAATTATCCCCGTTCCCCTCATCTGACAATTATCCCTATTCCCCTCATCTGACAATTATCCCTATTCCCCTCATCTGACAATTATCCCCATTCCCCTCATCTGACAATTATCCCTATTCCCCCTCATCTGACAATTATCCATATTCCTCTCATCTTACAATTATCCCCAGTCCCCTCATCTGACAATTATCCCTATTCCCCTCATCTGAAAATTATCCGTATTCCCCTCATCTGACAATTATCCCCATTCCTCTATCTGACAATTATCCCTATTCCTCTATCTGACAATTATCCACATTCCCCTCATCTGACAGTTATCCCCATTCCTCTATCTGACAATTATCCCTATTCCTCTATCTGACAATTATCCCCATTCCCCTCATCTGACAATTATCCCCATTCCCCTCATCTGACAATTATCCCCATTCCTCTATCTGACAATTATCCCTATTCCCCTCATCTGACAATTATCCCCATTCCCCTCATCTGACAATTATCCCCATTCCTCTATCTGACAATTATCCCTATTCCTCTATCTGACAATTATCCCCCATTCCCTTCATCTGACAATTATCCCCATTCCTCTATCTGACAATTATCCCCATTCCCCTCATCTGACAATTATCCCCATTCCTCTATCTGACAATTATCCTCATTCCCCTCATCTGACAATTATCTCCATTCCCCTCATCTGACAATTATCCCCATTCCCCTCATCTGACAATTATCTCCATTCCCCTCATTTGACAATTATCCCCATTCCCCTCATCTGACAATTATCCTCATTCCCCTCATCTGACAATTACCCTCATTCCCCTCATCTGACAATTATCCTCATTCCCCTCATCTGACAATTATCCCTATTCCCCTCATCTGACAATTATCCCTATTCCCCTCATCTGACAATTATCCCCATTCCCCTCATCTGACAATTATCCCCATTCCCCTATCTGACAATTATCCCCATTCCAGACAGCAATTTTGTACTCGGCAATGCCCAAGCCCCCGACAGGCCCATCGTGTACTGCTCAGACGGATTCTGCGAACTCACCGGATTCTCCCGGGCCAACGTCATGTCGAGAGGCTGCGCATGCAAATTTTTGTGGGGTGAAGACACAGAGGCCGCTGCCACTGCTGCCATCGATTCGAGTTTGGCGAACAAAACCGAGCTTAAAACTGAAGTCATTTTCTATACGAAGGCTGGTGAGTGGAGTGGATGATTATCAAAGTCAATGTTAGACACGAAAATGTTTTGGGATAGTGATGAGCATTTTTGATATTTTTTGGGCCTCTGGAACCGTCATAAGATTTTTTTTTACTTTAATAGGCTTTGATCTATATGGGATCAAAGGCTTCAATATGGGTTCCAACTTCTGATTATAGACTCCAGCTTGGGGTCATATTAAACATCAGCGTCGAGTCAAAAGCTCCAAAATGAGTTCATTGACTCCTATAAGTTCATTGACTTCAGTATGGAGTCATTGGCTGAAATATAGGGTCATAAGCTTCAATATGGGTATGATAGACTCCAATACGGGGGTCATTGACTTCATTATGGGGTCATATACACTACAATATGGGGTCATAGACTCTAATATGGTGGTAATAGGCCCTACTATGAAGTCATAAGTTCCAATATGGAGGTCATAAACTCCAGAATCGGGGTCCTAAACAAAAATATGGAGGTCATAAGTTACAATATGGGGACATAATGTCCAGTATGAGGTCATAAACTGCAATATGGGCGTCATAAACTACAATATGGGGTCATAAACTACAATATGGAGTCATAAACTACAATGTGGGGTCATAAACTACAATATGGAGTCATAAACTACTATATGGAGTCATAAACTACTATATGGGGTCATAAACTACAATATGGGGTCATAAACTACAATATGGAGTCATAAACTACAATATAGGGTCATAAACTACAATATGGGGTCATAAACTACAATATGGAGTCATAAACTACAATGTGGGGTCATAAACTACAATATGGAGTCATAAACTACTATATGGGGTCATAAACTACTATATGGGGTCATAAACTACAATATGGGGTCATAAACTACAATATGGAGTCATAAACTACTATATGGGGTCATAAACTACAATATGGGGTCATAAACTACAATATGGAGTCATAAACTACTATATGGGGTCATAAACTACAATATGGGGTCATAAAATTCAATATGGGGTCATAAACTACAATATGGGGTCATAAACTACAATATGGAGTCATAAACTACTATATGGGGTCATAAACTGGAATGTGGGGGGTCATAAACTACAATATGGGGTCATAAACTTCAATATGGGGTCATAAACTACAATATGGGGTCATAAACTGGAATGTGAGGGGTCATAAACTACAATATGGGGTCATAAACTGGAATGTGGGGGGTCATAAACTACAATATAGAGTCATAAACTACTATATGGGGTCATAAACTACAATATGGGGTCATAAACTTCAATATGGGGTCATAAAGTGCAGTATGGAGTCATAACATCCAATTTATGGAGATTAAAGATTCATCAAACATCAAAAGCACTTTAAAGTGGACTCAATATCACTACAGTTTTCATCTGCAATTAGCCTTAAAATAGACAAACTAGCCTCATAAAATATTAAATAGTCAGAAAAGACACAATGCTCTTACAGTCAGTCAAATATAACCGAAAAAACTTGTTGCACCAAAGATGCAACAAGATTATAACTATCGAAATACTCAATCTCATCTCCGAGGCAGTTTAAGCCTATCCATAAAATTATAATATGCAATCATTTATAGCCAGGCTCTGCTATGCATCATTGTTAGAAAGAGTAGAAAATCTCTGACTTCCTGTTTGTTGGGTCAGTTTTGAGAATTTCCTGGTGGGGGTATCTGTCACTGTCATCTCGATACTATTCTCTGCGACCTTAGCAACAGCTCAGGCGATTTCTCTTAGAGATTTTATTCCCTGACCCCTCCATCCACCGGGTATGCACGGCATCAATATTTTTGTTGCTGCGGGACCGGATTGCGAGAGTTAATTGGATTTGACATTCAATTGACCCCATTCTTTATTGTAAAGTTTTATGATGAATAATTAATATTGCTGCAGTGTTATTGTAAACAGATTAACATAACGAAGATAATCTGTTCTAATATTAATACTAATAATCATCAGTGGGTACAGCGGGCCTCCTGACTTTCTAATCGTCAGGCATGTGCAATCTCCGTCACATTAGTTCTAAACTCAAAATGTCATTTTATAAGTACATCTTCAGTCTACGATCGAAAAACGGTCATGTAAAAGTACATTTATATTTTACAGCACGCTTTTGCTCTAATAATATAATAATAACAATAATTGATTACACCTGCCCTAATGGCCAGATGTGCAACCGACAGCTCTGAAGGCTGCGTTCTACAGTCCAAGGACTGGGGGGTCGCCACACGCACCCTCAATTACCCCAGCGAATGCTGGCACCCATTTTACAGCTGGGTGAACTGAATCAATGCAGAGTTAAGAGTGTCTTGGTCAAGGACACAAATTGTTCCAAGTGGGTCGAGAATCGAACCCCCGACCGTTCAGCTCTCACCACTAGGCTACAATCCGTAGTTCTATGCTCTGAAAGATAGCTTTATAGTCAATTAAAATCAATTACGAGCGTCGTATAAAAGTACAGTAGGTGAGTCAGTTCTACAAGTGTAGTTTCACTTTCAAAATGGTATTTTAAAAACCATTTAATCCAGGCAAACCATTTCTCTGTCTGCTGGACATTGTGCCGATCAAGAACGAGAAAGGTGAGGTAGTCTTGTTCCTGGCCTCGCACAAAGACATCACACAGGAAAGCGGCAACGAAAGCGATATGCAGCAGACTACCGAGGGAGGCTGCAAACTGCTGGCTGCGGCTGGGGGGATGCGTGAGTAGGGGTGAGGAGATAGATAGATAGATAGATAGATAGATAGATAGATAGATAGATAGATAGATAGATAGATAGATAGATAGATAGATAGATAGATAGATAGATAGATAGATAGATAGATAGATAGATAGATAGATAGATAGATAGATAGATAGATAGATAGATAGATAGATAGATAGATAGATAGATAGATAGATAGATAGATAGATAGATAGATAGATAGATAGATAGATAGATAGATAGATAGATAGATAGATAGATAGATAGATAGATAGATAGATAGATAGATAGATAGATAGATAGATAGATAGATAGATAGATAAATAGACAGATAGTTAGATAGGCTTAAACCGCTCACTCGCCCACTCCCATTCGCAGTCTCGATGCACATTCAGACCACGGCAGGGATTCTGTCACCCGGCATTGCCGCATCCCTGGCAACCGGCAGTCGATACCGAGGTGCTTCCTCTCCCACCGACGCCGCTAGCCCGGAGGTCCCGAACTCGAGCCCCGCAGTTGGCATCGATAGCCGGAAATCGTCGCTAAATTCTAAAGAAATCTTCCGGGAAGACGAAGGCCAAGCGGTTGCCAAGCCGGAATCTCAGCAGCAGCCTTCTGCAGGCTACAACCGGAGAAGATCCCGAGCAGTGCTGTACCACCTCAGCGGGCAATTCAATTCGAGAAATAAAAGCAAGCCATTTAGCCAGCTGAATAAGGTTAGCTATGGATTGTATGATGAAATAGTCCCGTGTCTAACAGGTAGAATCACCCCGTGTCTAACAGGTAGAATCATTCCGTGTCTCTGTGTCTAACAGGTAGAATCACCCAGTGTCTAACAGGTAGAATCACCCCGTGTCTAACAGGTAGAATCACCCCGTGTCTAACAGGTAGAATAGCCCCGTGTCTAACAGGTAGAATCAACCCGTGTCTAACAGGTAGAATCACCCCATGTCTAACAGGTAGAATAGCCCCGTGTCTAACAGATAGAATCACCTAGTGTCTAACAGGTAGAATCACCCAGTGTCTAACAGGTAAAAAAATCCCCGTGTCTAACAGGTAAAATAGCCCCGTGTCTAGCAGGTAAAATAGCCCCGTGTTTAACAGGTAAAATAGCCCCGTGTCTAACAGGTAAAATAGTCCCGTGTCTAACAGGTAGAATCACCCCGTGTCTAACAGGTAAAATAGACCCATGTCTAACAGATAAAATCACCGCGTGTCTAACAGGTAGAATAGCCCCGTGTCTAACAGGTAGAATCACTCCGTGTCTAACAGGTAGAATCACCCCGTGTCTAACAGGTAGAATCACCCCGTGTCTAACAGGTAGAATCACCCCGTGTCTAACAGGTAGAATCACCCCGTGTCTAACAGGTAGAATCACCCCATGTCTAACAGGTAGAATAGCCCCGTGTCTAACAGGTAGAATCACCCCGTGTCTAACAGGTAGAATCACCCAGTGTCTAACAGGTAGAATCACCCCGTGTCTAACAGGTAGAATCACCCCGTGTCTAACAGGTAGAATCACCTAGTGTCTAACAGGTAGAAACACCCAGTGTCTAACAGGTAAAAAAATCCCCGTGTCTAACAGGTAAAATAGCCCCGTGTCTAGCAGGTAAAATAGCCCCGTGTTTAACAGGTAAAATAGCCCCGTGTCTAACAGGTAAAATAGTCCCGTGTCTAACAGGTAGAATCACCCCGTGTCTAACAGGTAAAATAGACCCATGTCTAACAGGTAAAATAGTCCCGTGTCTAACAGGTAGAATCACCCCGTGTCTAACAGGTAAAATAGACCCATGTCTAACAGATAAAATCACCGCGTGTCTAACAGGTAGAATAGCCCCGTGTCTAACAGGTAGAATCACTCCGTGTCTAACAGGTAGAATCACCCCGTGTCTAACAGGTAGAATCACCCCGTGTCTAACAGGTAGAATCACCCCGTGTCTAACAGGTAGAATCACCCCATGTCTAACAGGTAGAATAGCCCCGTGTCTAACAGGTAGAATCACCTAGTGTCTAACAGGTAGAAACACCCAGTGTCTAACAGGTAAAAAAATCCCCGTGTCTAACAGGTAAAATAGCCCCGTGTCTAGCAGGTAAAATAGCCCCGTGTTTAACAGGTAAAATAGCCCCGTGTCTAACAGGTAGAATAGCCCCGTGTCTAACAGGTAGAATCACCCCGTGTCTAACAGGTAAAATAGACCCATGTCTAACAGATAAAATCACCGCGTGTCTAACAGGTAGAATCACCCCGTGTCTAACAGGTAGAATCACCCCATGTCTAACAGGTAGAATAGCCCCGTTTCTAACAGGTAAAATAGCCATGTCTAACAGGTTAAAGACACCCTTTCTAAATCAGATGGAAGCAATTTTTCCAGCAAGCAAAAATCGAAACAAACCAACGCAGATTCCGCACAGCCTCCGAGGCAACGCCACCCTGCCAGAGTACAAAGTTCAAGAAGTTCGGCGGTCCAACTGCATCCTGCTGCACTACGGACTGTTGAAGATCAGCTGGGACTGGCTGATCCTGCTCTGCACTTTCTACATCGCCGTCATGGTGCCGTACAATGCGGCCAGCGGTGGCAGCCGAGTTCGCCGACCTCAGCAGGGCAACGATGATGCTGGGGTAGCAATCGATCTGTTAGTTGAAGTTGTCTTCATCACAGGTGAGGCCTACTAGATACAAGCCAAGTGACTATCACGTGTTAATATGTTCGGAAGATCAGTTTCGCGGTAAACGCGTCCTCTGGTTTGAATCATTTGTCGAGAAAATAATAAGAGTAAACTCACTAGATTTAAATTAGATGTTAAATTGAATAAGATAAGGAGCCAGTAAGTGGGCACAAGGCCCAAACCGATATATTTATATGACATTAACTTTGGGGGTGCAAGATAAGACAAGGAGGTGGAGTGCGCGACTGATGAAAGAGGCGAGAACGGAGAGCCAATCAGAACGCAGCAAGGGAGAGAGATAGAATAAGAATAACAAGATTGAGCTAGACAGAGAGAGAGAGAGAAAACAGTAAACAGAGACAAGTGAAGGTGAACTAAAGAAATGACTAGGAAAGCCGCGACACCATTCATCACATTCAGCCAGGGCAGCTGTACACCCTGAGTGAGCGTGTGCATGAGTGCTGTGCCTGCGTACAGTATTGGCGCGGGCTTGTATGACGCAGATTTGTCGCCGTAGGCGTTGCCGAAAGCATGGACTTTGGTAGGTTTTGTAGTCAACCAAATCCTTTGGATAAAAGTAGAGTTCGAGACCTTCTCTGTACTAAAGTACAGCATTATTAGTTAAAGTTTTATCTCCTACCAATACGAAGCACTCCCAAGGTACATCTATGAAATCATGTTTAACGTCGATTCCTAACCAGAACAAAAGTACACAAGCTGAACAAACTTCAGTTTGACTAACTCTACTAGAAATTCACCAAATAAACCACTAGAAAACGTGGTGATCCTTACATTCGAGCCATTGTCCTGCTTTGCTGAATAAAGAGAAGGAAGTCACGCGGAAAAAATGCTAGAATCAAAAACTTCCGAACAGCCATAGCCATCTGCTCAGGAGAAGGGTTTCCGCTTCAAGAAAGCTCTTTGATCTTAGATTTTGCTTGAGCAGGTGTAGAGCGGATTAATTTATTTACACTGGCAATTAGTCGGCTTTAGCAGGCGTGGGATGCGCTTCCGTCTTTTGGCGCAGCTGTTCGAGCGGCTCTTTGCAAAAATCTCAGAGGAGTTATAAAATTATTAATATATGTACGAGCTAAATATGCAGGCGTATATCGTATTATACCGTACTATACCGTATTAAATTCGTTAGAGGGTTTTTGACTTAATAATGCCTTTGAATGATACTGCCGTTGAAGTTCGAAGGATTTCTGTTGATTAGGAGGTTGTCACCTTCTTAAGAGGAGTAGTAGAATGTTGTCATCTTGATTAGGATGCTGTCACCTTGATTGGGATGTTGTCACCTTGATTAGAATGTTGTCACCTCGATTAGGATGTTGTCATCTTGATTTAGGATTTTGTCACCTTGATTAGAAGGAGTAGGAGGTTGTCACCTTGATTAGAATGTTGTCACCTCGATTAGGATGTTGTCATCTTGATTAGGATGCTGTCACTTGATTAGAATGTTGTCACTTGATTTAGGATGTTGTCACCTTGATTTAGGATTTTGTCACCTTGATTAGAAGGAGTAGGAGGTTGTCACCTTGATTAGAATGTTGTCACCTCGATTAGGATGTTGTCATCTTGATTAGGATTTTGTCACTTGATTAGAATGTTGTCACTTGATTTAGGATGTTGTCACCTTGATTTAGGATTTTGTCACCTTGATTAGAAGGAGTAGGAGGTTGTCACCTTGATTAGAAGGAGTAGGAGGTTGTCACCTTGATTAGAAGGAGTAGGAGGTTGTCACCTTGATTAGAAGGAGTAGGAGGTTGTCACCTTGATTAGAAGGAGTAGGAGGTTGTCACCTTGATTAGAAGGAGTAGGAGGTTGTCACCTTGATTAGAAGGAGTAGGAGGTTGTCACCTTGATTAGAAGGAGTAGGAGGTTGTCACCTTGATTAGAAGGAGTAGGAGGTTGTCACCTTGATTAGAAGGAGTAGGAGGTTGTCACCTTGATTAGAAGGAGTAGGAGGTTGTCACCTTGATTAGAAGGAGTAGGAGGTTGTCACCTTGATTAGAAGGAGTAGGAGGTTGTCACCTTGATTAGAAGGAGTAGGAGGTTGTCACCTTGATTAGAAGGAGTAGGAGGTTGTCACCTTGATTAGAAGGAGTAGGAGGTTGTCACCTTGATTAGAAGGAGTAGGAGGTTGTCACCTTGATTAGAAGGAGTAGGAGGTTGTCACCTTGATTAGAAGGAGTAGGAGGTTGTCACCTTGATTAGAAGGAGTAGGAGGTTGTCACCTTGATTAGAAGGAGTAGGAGGTTGTCACCTTGATTAGAAGGAGTAGGAGGTTGTCACCTTTGATTGTCATTGCAAGTTGTCAATTTGATAAGGAGCTTGTCTAAATTGATTAGAAAATTTTCATTCCGATGAGAACATAGCGATCTTGGGATATGGGATATCCTCTTATGATTGCTAATAATTATTTCTAAACTAAAGTACAATATGTCACCAGCTTCTAAAAAGAACTTTATTGGCTTCAAACAACGCTGGACTCTCCTCATTAAGCCTCTCCCTAATATAATTTTATAAGTCCCATTCTACAATAGTAAAAAGGTCGTTAAAACTTTAAACAAATTTTCGATCGGAATTCAATCAGCGAACTCATTAAGTGTTGAATCTGGCTTCAATCTGGTTTTCGATTCTCCCCAATGCCCAGACTGCTCTAGCGTCTGTCTGTAAGTCTTTAAATGAAGTGATGAAATAAGGGAGGTTTTATTTCCAGATTAGAAGTCCATGCATTAGAGGAGTTTAATTCCACTGTAAGCTTAGTACTCCCTGAAGTCTACTCAACGTATAGTCTAATATGTTGCTACGCTTTCGAAGCTCATAGAAGGAGAAGGGATCGAAGCTGTAATTCTTCCCGTGACAAACAGGTGCTTACTCGAATTGTAGATCGAGTTCTTTCTGCGAAAGCAGCTAGTTTGAGCTATGAGCAATGAGCAAATACCGGTACTTACTTTTCTACCTGACAGGTGTTTAAATAGCTGCACCAGCCTCTCACCGCCTGTTCATCTTGTCTGTGTTCTCCTGTCTTGCAAATAGAGATGCTTTCATCACCGCTTCTCTCTTTTCCCCTCTCATCTAGCTCGCTCCCATCTCCCCCCTCTCATCTCCCTCATTTCCCCTCTCTCTTCCCGTCTCTCCTCTGCCACTCTCTCATCACCCTCCATCTCATCTCCCTCTCTGTCTTCTCTGCCTCTCTCTCATCACCCTCCATCTCATCTCCCTCTCTGTCTTCTCTGCCTCTCTCTCATCTCCGTCTTTCTTCCCCCTCTCTCCTCTAGTCTCTTTCATCCCCCCTCTCTCTCATCTGCCTCCCTCTTACCACCCTCTCTCTCATCTCCTCTCTCTTCGCCTCTCTCCTCTAGCTCTCTCTCACCCCCTCCATCTCATCTCCCTCTCTCTCATCTCCCTCTCTTTTCGCCTCTCTCCTCTAGCTCTCTCTCATCTCCCTCCATCTCATCTCCCTCTCTCTCTTCTTCCTTTCTCTCCACTTCCACTCTCTCCCTCTCTCCTCTCTCCTCGCCTTTTCTCTCTCTCTCCCTCTCCCCCTCTATCTCACAACTGTCCCGGCCACTCAATCCACTCATCCTCGAATTTCCCCATGGCTCCAATCACCCATGCATACAATGGTCCGCAGTGCTTTTAGAATTACTCTCTAAAAAATCTCGTCCTTATTCAGTCCGTGAGTTTACACCAACTTGAGCCGGCCAACTCAAGACCAATTATGAAAGCTGAGAGAAAAGCTAGCCCAGTGCCATGGAAGGGAAGTTGAGACGGGGGCTGATTGGGAGAAAACCAGTTTAAGCTCTCTTAGATCCCAAGTTTAGCTTCACAGGGATAAAGGCTTTTTTGAATAAGCATATATATGCAATATATGCGCATATATAAACAGAATGTCAGTCAGTCTCCGCGCGGGATTTCTGTTTGCTGAATAAACAAGCTAAGCATGACTATAGTTTAATATGAAACTGAAGGCACATGAACTTTAATTCAAAGTAACAAATTGCAGAATAAGTAGATATTCGATTTCCAAGTGTTGTTAAATTAAACAGCTAATTTATTAATATTTTATTATATTGTTGCTACGACTGGCTAAAATATGGATTCAAAAAGATGAAGTTTTGCCGGAAATATTGCAAATCCTATCAGTCATTCTATTGTGCGTTATGCGGGATCTGCCTGGGCTTCCTGTCTCTGTATTTTTCACTCCCTCTCTCAACTTCTGTCTCCCATTCTATCTCCCTTTCTATCACTCCTTCTATCTCCCTTTCTATCTCCTTTTCTGTTTCCCTTTCTATCTCCCTTTCTATCACTCCTTCTATCTCCCTTTCTATCTCCTTTTCTATTTCCCTTTCTATCTCCCTTCTATCTACCTTTCTATCTCCCCTTACTATTTCCCTTTCTATCTCCCTTTCTATCTTCCCTTTTACCTCCCTTTCTATCTCCTTTTCTATCTCCCTCTCTCCGTCTCTCCCGCTCTCTCCTTCCTTCCCTTCTCCCACCTTAGCCTGCAGCCAGAAATCTGTCCCAGTTTATCAGTCGCACTCTTCGTTCAATCGAAATGCCGCAGCCGGTGCCAGCCTCCAGCTTCCCCAGCCTTCATCAATACCGCTAGCTTCTCTAGCACTGAGCTCTCGTTCAGCTTGTCTAATATCCATTAGAAAAGTTTCCAGCTTCTTCCTGTCCGACATCAGCTGCGAGTGCAGGTACAACTCGCCGCGTTGACCATTGAGAAAGAGCTGACGAAGACTGGTCAGAGCGGACAGCGGCGGGTAAGCCTTGGCCACATCGTCCAGTCGAGACAGCAGAGCATCCAGCGGTTGCACAATGAGACTGCAAGCGTGCAATAAAGAGCAGTTCGAATCTCCCAGATCGTTCTCGGCCGCTCGTTCAGCAATGCCAACCAACGCTGACAAAGTAGACAACGGGCTCAGTCCGGTCAGGTTTTTCAACAGTTCACTTTCGCGTTTCCGGAACATCGCAGTCTCCGAGTACTGGCCGTTTTGAGCCAACTTACGCAAGTAGATTGCCATCGGAGACTGTCTGGCTTGAACCGGTTGAACCGAGTCAAGAACCGCCAGAGCCTCTCCGTAGCGACTGGCCTGGCAGAGCTCCTTGGCCAAGTCCAAGAACGCATCAGGCGACGGTGTTTGACTTATGAAACGATTCAAAGTTGATTCGAAGCTCAGCTGACTGGCGTTCTGTTGGCCAGCCGGGCGCAGAGCCGCAGCCAGGACCTCGCTGACAGCCAAATGCTGCTTCATCGGTTCCGGAACCTCCGACTCGTGCTGTCGGATAATTCTCATGGCATCGTCAAGTTTACCAGCTAAAGCGAGACTTCTAGCGTAGCCTCGAAACACGTCGCTGGATTTGACTCGGCTCAGATGCCAGTGAGGCTCGCCAACTCGTCCGTAGAGCCGCTGGAACTCAATGACTGCTTTGGCTGGCTTGCGAAGATGCAAATAAGCAAAGGCCATGCACTGGGTGATCCGTGGACTGCCCAGATGGTTGTGCTTCTTGCACAGATCCAGCATCTCCTTGTGTTGACCGGCTTCGTCGTACATGCGAGCCAGGGCGTCCACGCTGTGGTCCCAGGAGAACGGCTTCCCAACAGCCGTCGCTCGATCCAGCAGGAAGCGTTGGAAGCCGGGATTTTGCGGGTCGGAGAATGCCAAATTTGACAGGACGTTCGCGTTCGGTGGGCAAGCTTTGTAGGCTGAGAACCACAGGCTGCGGCTCGTGTTCCAGTCCAGGTCGCGCAGGCAGGTGCGAACTGCGAGGATTACTAGGAGGCAGCGGAGGCTTCGGTGCAGATGAGAGATTATTCGATGCTTAGTCTGGTCCGCGGCGAGCCGAATGATAGCCTGGGTGAATCGGTTGAGTTTACAGTTAGTTACTAACAAGAAATTTCGAGTTTGTTAATTTGTTTCTTAACACAATGACCTTCGACTATAAAGACAGGTGAGTCAAGATACTTTCTTAGAAGCAATTCAGAGTATAAAAGACAAGATTTTAAAATTTCAATAAAGTGGGTTGCTTATTGTTAGCTTCGGTCGGTGATTCTTATAAAATGAAACTGGTTCCAAAGAACTCTTAGCTCGTATATTAGGAATAAGAATCACTGTAGCTGGAAAAAATCCTTAGGAGGGTTGTGGGCACATTGGGAGCAACGCAATTCTGCCCAATCCGCTGCCTCCTGAGCACATGCGAGTATCTGATACAAGCGCGCCAATACTGTATGTAGGCACATAGAGGCAGGGCCTGTGTGCACCCCAGCGCACTTTAAGCGACATTGTCACACAACCGGCGAGAGGCATTACTGCCCATTTCGCCGACTCCCTTGAGCGGGCACACAAGCGCGCGGATACGTACGCAGTCATACGCACAGGCACACTCTCACACAGGAGTTAACTGATTCTTAGTGTTACATTATACACGTGGCTCTTATAAAATCGAGTGATTCTCACGAGGTAAGTGGAATTCTTAAGACCGTCAAACGAATGAATTTTAAGACTTACTCGTAAATCACATCAAAATGCAAAGCAAGCAACAGAAACTGATCAACAGTGTGATTTGAATGATCTCAAAAAACACAACAACAGCCCCACAACAGCAATACGAACCTCTGTCAGCTTCTGCACTCCCAGACCGACCAGTAGACAGAATCCAATTGAAGGTGCGAACAGAACTCTCTCGGCGACAGCGAATCCAACTACGAAGAACAGGTTCGATACAGGAAGGAACGGAAGCACAAGCCAGGATGTGCACGTCACCATCTCGTGCACATCGCGTCGCTTGTCCAGAGCCGCCTTGACTAAGGTGTAAACGCACCAGCACAGACCAGCAAGAGCCAGGTACATTGGTAAACAACGCTGATCAAGAAGTCCTTCAACCTCAGGTATAGCCGAATTCGAGTAGTCTGGACACAAAGTAGCAGGTGCCACTAGCAGTCGAGAGTGAATTAACGCGTAATAGAGCATGGTGAGGGTCCGAGCCAATCTGCTGCTGTGAAACCCGGCCGGGTTCATGAAACTATTGAACTGCGGCCTCTCCTGTTGAATGTAGCAGCGACCGATGAAAATTGCTGCACCAGAGATGCAGAAGA